>JAPFRF010000006.1:104123309-104273309 GCA_029282475.1 Phrynocephalus forsythii | reverse complement strand
TATTTTTTCTCAAGAAAATACACTAGGGCTTATTATCAGGGTTTGTCTTATTTTTGGGCAATCTTCCCTCCGTCTCGCCCTCTCCCCCCCGCCCCGGTTGGGAGGTGGAACATAGGCGTCAAGTTTTATCCGGTGCTGCCTGGGACAGGAGGTGCAACATGCGTGTGCATGCTAGCTCGTACGCGCTAGCGCATGCACGCGCAAAAAACAGAGCCCAACGTGCACATACACGCACGCCTCTTTCCACTCCCACTGCCACCATCTAGCTGGGATCACCGCTCAGCCACTGTCCGCAGCAGCAGCAGCAGCAGCAGCAGCAGCAACAGCGGTCGCCGCCAATGTTTTAATTGCTTTTTTGCGAAGGGCCCAGGCAGTGACGCGCTGCCTGAGGTGGGTGGGGGGCTGAGGTGGGTGCAGGGAACGGCAGCAGCTTGGTTTCCCGGGCGGCGCTGCCTGAGAGGCCACATACCCGTGCTCCCACTCAATGTCTGATGGAGACGGGAGGATGGCAAGAGAGAGGGGGCAGCAAGGCAGGCAACGTGCTGTCCTGGGTTCGAGGGGCGAGCGAGGGGGCTGCAGCGAAGGAGCAAGCAACAGTCAAGTTCTTCTGGAAGTTGAGTCACGGCTACTGGACTTGTTTTTTTCGATGAAGCTGTTTGGATGAACAGCGAAACGTTTCTATCTCTCAAAAAAGAAGTCCAGTAGCCGTGACTCGACTTTCCAGATAAACTCACCTGGATGACTGAGAATCTTCACAAACAGTCAAGTTCATCACGCCCATCACTGGGTCTTATTATCGGGGTAGGGCTTATATTTAACAAATGCATTAAAAACCTGCTAGGGCTTATTTTTGGGTAGGTCTTATTTTCGGGGAAACAGGGTATGCAGCTTCACCGTCTTGAAGGCTCAGTGCCCCAAAGTTACTTGTCCAGCAACAGTTCCCAGGATGCTGTGCTCAACGTGGCATTTTGCGGAGTTGAATAATGCAACCCACCCCCCGCATCAAGGTCTGGGCTGGTGGGCTATGAAGGTCCCCCCTCCCCGAACCTGCTCCATCTGGCCTGCCTCTAAATGGCTTGCCCCTCCCTTCTCTCCCTCTTGCTGCAGGCTTCTCCATCGAGGGCCCCTCCCAGGCCAAGATCGAGTGCGATGACAAGGGAGACGGCTCGTGTGACGTGCGCTACTGGCCCACGGAGCCGGGCGAGTACGCCGTGCATGTGATTTGCGACGACGAGGACATCAAGGACAGCCCCTTCATCGCCCACATCCTGCCCGCCACCAACGAGTACTTCCCAGAGAAGGTAGGTCTCTTCCGTCCACCCAACTAGGCTGATCTGAATCCACCTTTCTCTCCTTTTCAGTCCATTCTTGTAGAGCCATAGAATCATAGAACAGTGGATTTGGAAGGGGCCACTAAGGCCATCAAGGGAGAAATCCTAGTCAAAGCAGATTGGATAGAGGGATGTCCATTTTTTCTCTTGAATGCCCCTAGAACTGAAGCACTCAGTACTTCCTGAGGTCATAAGAAAATGAGAACCTAAGAAGAGCCCTGCTGGATCAGGCCAAAGGCCCACCTAGTCCAGCTTCCTGTATCTCACAGTGGCCCCACCAATTGCCTCTGGGAGCGCACGAGACTAGATATCTGTCTCCTGATACCACTCCCTTGCATCTGGTTCTTGAAGTACTCTGGTTTTAAGCCTGGAGATGACACATCTCTATAACTTGTGATGGACTTTTCCTCCAGGAATCTGTCCAATCCTAAACTTGGCCACCTCACTGCCCCCTTTAGATGTGGTTTCCTGCGTTGGCAGGGGGTTGGACTAGATGACCCTCTGGGGTCTCAACTCAACCAGTCTTTGGTCCTGTTTGATTCTAGGAAAAGGTTCCCTCCAAAATACACGGACATGAAGCAGTCCAAGAACATCCAGGTTGACCCAAGGCTGGGAACCCCTGCCCTAAGCCAAGGAGCTTCTTCCAGCTCTCTGTTGGCCTCACCCCATTCTTTGCATCTCTCTTCCAGGTGAAAGCCTTTGGTCCTGGCCTGGAGCCTGTCGGCTGCATTGTGAACAAACCGGCCGAGTTCACCATCGATGCCAGGGGAGCTGGGAAGGCAGCGCTGAAGATCTATGCCCAGGTCAGTATGCTGTATCCTCCCTGTTTGTCCCCTGTTCCATTTCCTGCCAACATCCTTTAGTTACTGGCTCTTGTTATCTATCATTCCACCCCCCCTTCAAATATGTTGGGCTTATTCACATGGCTGAGTTGAAGGGAGGCGTAATCCAGTAGGGTTGGTGAGCAGAGTGACTTCTGAGGGAAGATCCCTCTACCCCCACAAGGCACCTCTTGTGACCCAGGCACAATCTGTCCCCCATTTGCGAGAGGGGTCAGGGGAGCCATTCATGCAAGCATTGAAAACCCCTCTCTCAACCGAGTTGGGCGGCTCAGGCACAGTCTATCTGCCACTTATCAGGCAGTGATTTCAACAATCCCCAGACAAATCAAAAATACTGTACTTCACACCTCCACCACCAAGGCCATAGCTAACGACCCATACTTAATGGGTGTTGGGAAGGTTAAAGGTGGGACTTTCACGCACATTAGGCCATTGTCTGCCTAATGAGCCCATTGTCCAACTAATGAGCCTATACAGGTGACTCGCCTCTTCAGATCAGGGTGATGTGAAATCCAGGTGAACTATAAATTGGAAGCCTCCCACCAACTTTCCTCAGATTGATGAAGCTACTTGGATGAGTAGTGAAACGTTTTGATCCCACAAGACAAGAAGTTCAGTTGCCAGGACTCAACTTAGGGATAACCTCACCTGAATAACTGGGGATCTCCAACGAAATCCCCCAGTTCTGTTACATTCTGCTTTGTTGATATTCTGGCGTGCCTTTCTTCTAGTAGAGAGGCAAAGCCGTTCAAAGAAAGGTTTAAAAATTATGGAAATATGAAATATTAGAGTGTTGAAAAGCAACTCAATATATGGCCATGCCAAAAGGGACAGTGACTTATCAACAGATGAAAAACAATTGCAAAAGCCCACTATAATAACCTTTTAGGGTGTGAACTGGGGGTTGAACAGGGGGTTGAACCCATAATACTAAATTTGGCCCCGAACTCCTGGCTTCCCTCCACGGCCCTTGAATAAGTAAGCTGATGAAATGGAGGGAAAGTATGGGGGTTCATGGAGCAAAAAAATATTCACCACTCCTTAAAAAAAAAACCCTTCCAAAACAGGATAATCTGTCCCTGCTGCTCCGTTCAACCCCAAAGCAACCCTACGGCATTATGGCAGTTGTAGAACTTCTTTGGGTTTTCCCCAGAAGTGGAAGTGATTAAAAAGAACAGCAGTGATTCCACTGGAAATATTGTGGTTGTTGCCCCCAGAGGTTCCACTGGCCTGAGAGAAATGTTATCTGGGCTCCTGGGGGTTCTTCTTCCCTGCTGTGGATTTTTAAAAAGGCCATGCCTTGGTCCATTGGTGATTGAACTTGGAAAGGGAGGTGTCCACGGATCCTCACCCTTTTGGTCCGACCGGATTTCCATTCCTTGGCCAGGGATTAAGCAAGGGGGCTTCCAATGTGAACCTCTCTGTCTCTCTTAACAACTTTCCTTCCCAGGATGCAGAAGGCGTCCCCATTGACATCAAGGTCAAGGACAACAGCGATGGCACCTTCTCCTGCGTCTACGTCCCCACCAAGCCCATCAAGCACACCATCATCATCAGCTGGGGAGGGGTCAACATTCCCAAGAGCCCCTTCCGGGTGAGCTGGTCCAGGCGCCCCTTCTTGGGTGTCCCCTACCCCTCAGTGCTCAGAAATTGTGCAAGGGCCCCGCCAGAGAGAGTAGCACGTGCTTTGTGCACGCATGATTTCAGGCTTGACCTCCTCATCTTGTGGCTAGAAAAAAATTGCTCTTCTTCTTGAGAGCATCTGTAAAAAGTGGTAACGCCAGGCATCTCTGTGTTCCACCTTCCTGCTTTAGGATAGTTCACTCAGCCTGTTTCCCTACCCAGTACCTTCCACGTGGGCTGAACTAAAGTTCCCATCATCCCTAGGGGATGATGTATGTAGCCCATCTCCTCTGGATTGGCCTCTGGGTCAGGGAAGGTTGAATCTAGTTAGACATTTCTAAAAAAAGGCTGCAACTGGGTTGTGAAGAGTTAAGCTAGCATAGAACTCCAATGTTTGGATCCTGAAGAAGTATAGCTATAATATTTGAAAAAAAAAATATCATGCACCAATCCTGCCTCTGGCATGTTTAATCTCACCTCCAGTCTCCTCAGGTCAGTTACAGTTCTTGCCTCTAGTGGCAGTGAGTTCCCCAAGAAGATGCGGCCTCGTGTGAAGCTATACTTTGCAGATCCCGCCGCTGCCACCATGTCTCTCTCCCTTCTCTCCCGTCAATCATATCCTTAAATGCCCCCGTCTTCCTCCTTGGCAGGTGATTGTGGGAGAAGGAAGCCATCCTGACAAAGTCAAGGTCTACGGTCCTGGGGTGGAGAAGACGGGGCTGAAAGCCAATGAGCCCACTTACTTCACAGTGGATTGCAGCGAAGCTGGACAAGGTGTGAACGTGGGAGGGAGATCTGCGTGGAGGAGATGGAGGGAGGGGCAATCCCTTGAGCAGCTGACGGAGAGGATTGGGCTTCAGGGAACTAATGGAAGACCTTTGTTGGGTTCTGACTCCAGATGGTTTCCAGCTCTCATGCCTGGAAGAGACACATAGGTGGATGGCTGGTGTCCTCCACCTTTTGTGTCTCTAATTTCCAGCTGAGTGAGAAGGTGGATCCGAATACAATAGAGAGGAAACAGTGAGCCTCCTTGACAGAAACTCGACTGGATGATCCAAGGGGGTCCCTTGTAGAACCTGATGTTTGGGCTGCTGTTCTTCAGCCCCTCCTTCCAAGCAAGCAAGCAAGCAGGCAGGCAGGCAGGCAGAAGCTGGTGCTTCCCACTTCTAGAAGGTCCCACTTATGGGGTGTCCTCATGACTGTTTTTTTCAGGGGACGTGAGCATCGGGATCAAGTGTGCCCCGGGCGTGGTGGGGCCCTTAGAGGCCGACATAGATTTTGACATCATCAAGAACGACAACGACACCTTCACGGTGAAGTACACCCCGCCTGGCCCCGGGCGTTACACTATCATGGTCCTCTTCGCCAACCAGGTAAGTGGCAGGAAGCGACGGTGCTGGCAGGGAGCAGAGGATGCTGGGAAAAGAGATAGAAAGAGATGGCCATGAGTGGGCTAGTAAAGGCAAAGGTTCCCCCCGCAGATGTGTGCTAGTCGTGTCCGACTTTAGGGGCAGTGCTCATCTCCATATTCAAGCCGAAGAGCCAGTGTTGTGCAAGTCCGTGGCCACGTGGCCGGCATGGCTGCAAGGAAACACTGCTTTTACCTTCCCGCTTTTTATGGTGGTACCTATTTATCTACTTGCATTGACATGCTTTCGAACTGCTAGGTTGGCAGGAGCTGGGGTTATCAATGGGCGCTGACTCTGCTACATGACACCCGGGATTTGAACCAACAAACTGCCGACTTTGCAGCCGACAGTTTTCAGAACCTTAACCAGCTTATTGGGGGGGGGGCAAAATTTGCAGAAATTGGTGTTAGCTGACTGAGTTACCGCCAACAAAATGATCCCCCCCCCACGCTCCTGGAGAAATATCCTGTTCCTGAACAACTGGCACACCATAAGCTTGGGCCCCTCTCCTTTTTAGAAGTGTCTGCTCTAGAAAGAGGGCCTGGGGATCGAAAACCCTGTTCTGGGAGATACAAGCCAAAGGGCAGGAGGCAAGCCAGCGGCAAGGGGGGGGGATCTTGGGATCGTGTTCATTCTGCCTGCTTCTTTCCATTCCCTCTTCAGGAGATACCCATCAGCCCCTTCCACATCAAGGTGGATCCTTCCACGACGCCACTAAAGTGAGGGCAGAAGGACCGGGACTCAACCGGACCGGTGAGTGATGGGCCGAAGAGAGGCCACGAAGGGCAGCCGGATGCCCCATGTGGGCCCTTCTTGAGATCGCAAAGGAGGCAACCTGGAAATCGGAGTGGGGGGGTGAAGGGAGAAAAAGGGGCATATACAGGGGCATCTTTCTCTGCAATTCCAAAAGTCTCATTTGGCAAATGGGTCACATCTAGTGTGGCAAGCCCCATTGGCAGAAATTGCGATGCTCATGTCATCGTAAGGGACTCCCCCCCCCACCAGTTTAAGGACGTGTCAGCAGCCGTGGGGCCCTCTTGAGTCCGGAAGGGGTGGCCTCCGCCTCCTGCTCTGGTGCCGGGAAACGGTGTCCCCTGGGCAAAAGGCTGGCACCGGGGAACTGAGAAGCTTTTGCCTCACGCTGACCCTTCCTCCCCCAGGCGTGGAGGTCGGGAAGCCCACCCACTTCACCGTCTTCACCAAGGGGGCGGGCAAAGCCAAACTGGACGTGCAGTTTGCGGGCGCCGCCAAGGGAGAGGTGGTGCGCGACTTTGAGATCATCGACAACCACGACTACTCGTACACGGTCAAATACACCGCCGTGCAACAGGTGAGAGGGTGGCGGGTCTTCTTTCCTTCTGGAGGCCACGCGGCTACTCTTGTGCATCTTAAGGCACATGGTTTTAAGGTGTCCTTCACCAGCCCCCGGCCTCCAGCATCCCTTAACCTACGACCAATGTAGAGGTTCTTACCGCTGATTGTTCAGAGTTTAAAATGAATGGGAAAACAATGAGGCAAGGAGGAATTGTGTTTCCAGGCACGGTTCAAAGTGCTGGTTTTAACCTAGAAAGCCCTAAACGGCTTTGGGTCCAAGGCTATCTCAAGGTTTGTATGTCCTTCGATGAGCCAGACGGGATATTAAGATCATCAGGAGAGGCCTTTCCTTCAGTCCTGCCATCTTCACAGGTGTGCATCTGATGAGACCACAGGAGAAGGCCTTCTCTCTGTGGCTGCTCCCAGCCTGTGGAACTCCCTCCCACTGGAGACCAGCCTGGCCCTGTCATTGCTGCCCTTCCGCAAGCAAGGCAAAGGCTTTCCCTCTTAGGGCAGGCTTTCTCTCAATGACTGGAGGTCTGAGAGGATTTTTTAAAAAATAGATTGTTGTGCACTGTTATTTAAATGTGTTTTAGTACTGATTGCACTTACTGTACTTGTTTGCTTCTTTTTAAAATAGTTGTATACTTACTGTTTTGAGCTTTTGAATGTGGTCTTTTTAATGATGTAAGGCGCCTTGGGTCCTTTTTAAAAGAAAAAAGGCAGGAAAAGTATTCTTTAAAAATAAATAAATAAGAATATCTTGGGCAAAGGACCTGGAAAGATAGGTTTGGATCATACAATCATAGAGTTGGAAGAGACCTCAGGGGCCATCTAGTCCAACCCCCTGCCATGCAGGAACCCCCCCATCATGGTATTTCTGACAGATGGCCATCCAGCCTCTGCTTAAAAACCTCCAAAGGAAGAGACTCATTCAAACTCCGTGGCAGCATCTTCCCTGCTCTAACTGTCAGGAAGTTCTTCCTAATGTTCAATTGGAATCTCTCTTCCTGTAGTTTGAAACCATTGCCTCGAGTCCTAGTCTCTGAAGCCATGTAGAGAACATAGCAGAACATTATTTAGAGTCAGCGTCATGATTCAGAGCTGCTGCGTCCTGGGTCAAAAGACCCCTGACCAATTCCCCTTCTCTAGTAGGAAACAGACAAATAAATTGCGACCTCACTTCTGCCCCTAAGGGATCCGTGTCTTACATGGATTGCTTTGGACACTCCTGACAAATGACCGTCTCCCTGGGAAATGGGATTCTGTGTGTGGGGGGAGGGAGACATGGGACTCCTCTTATGTGCCCAGGATTGATCTGCTTCCTCCTTGCCCCCCCCCACCTAGGGTAACATGGCGGTGACTGTGACCTACGGGGGGGACCCCATCCCCAAAAGCCCCTTCCCGGTGAACGTGGCTCCACCCCTGGACCTCAGCAAGGTCAAAGTTCAAGGACTCAACAACAGTAAGTAGGGGGAAGTGGAGTGGAAGGGTTCGGGATCAGGGAGCGAGCTGGCAAAGGTGGGAGGGAACGGCCGGGCGCTGGAAAACCTGCCTGTCCAGAAGAGTTTCAAGTTCCCCAAGACTGGCCCACCCCCTTCTTTTTTTCTCATTAAGATGCCACTTACAGTCTTGGAAACTCGCTCTGAGACATTGGTACAGGCATGTCCACACTTCGGCCCTCCGGATGTTTTGGAACACAACTCCCACAGTCCTTTGCCATTGGAAATACAGGCTTGGAATTCTGGGAGTTGTGGTCCAAAACATCAGGAGGGCCGGAGTTTGGACATGCCTGCATTAGTAGGACCAAGAAAAAGCCCTGAGTAGCGAAGTGGAGTTTTCTTTAAATGAAGAGGCAGGGAAGGAACTGCTGGTCAGGAGCCCCGTGGTGCAATGGTTAATTAATTAATTAATATACATTTTATACCACCCATCTTCCAGAAGGAACTCAGGGTGGTATAGAACAATCACAAAATATAGAATATATAACAGTCTATTCTATATTTTGTATTATATATAAAATAAATTATTTTATATCATATAAAATAATCAAATCAAAAACAACTAAAAATTAAAGAAAACCGACAAGGCAGCCTTATAACCCCAGGACACAAACAGCACTGCAGCCAAGACTTGGCTCAAGACTGAGGGTTGAGATCGAGGTAGCAGGGCTAAGGTTCACTCAACCCTCCATCCTTCTGAGGTCTGTAAAACAAGTCCGCACCTCGCTAGGGAGGAGGGGCCAAAGTGTATCCTCAAAATTTACTTGTAAACCATCCAGATAATACTTTTAAGTGCTACAGGGAAGTATATAAACAGCACATTCTGTTTACTGCTGGATAGACTGACAGCCAGCCCAGCCCAAAAAGCCCCCCCTCCCAGCTGCACCTTCTACAGGCGCCATGCAAGGTTGCAAAAAGCACCCAAGAATCTCAAGAATGGCCTGAAAAATTGCTGCCTGTGGATCCTGTATAATAATCCTGTGATCCTGGGTCAGGGAAACCCTTGTCCAGTCTTTCTCGATTACAACTTTCAGCCACCGGTCGTTCCGTTCTCTTCCCTAGGAGGGCTCGGTTAGGGTTGGGGTTGGGGTTGGGGAGCGAGGCTTTCCACACGGCCGTCTTGGTCAACGGGCAAATGCTCTTCTTCTTTCTCTCGCCTTCCGCGCAGAGGTGGACGTGGGTCGCGACCAAGAGTTTGCCATCAACACCAAGGGGGCCGGGGGCCAAGGCCAGGTGGACGTCAAGATCAGCTCCCCCTCCCGCCGCCCGATCCCCTGCAAGGTGGAGACCGGCACCAGCAGCCAGCTCCACTCGGTGAAGTACATGCCGCCCGAGGAGGGGCCTTACAAGGTGGACATCACGTACGACGGGCACCCGGTGCCAGGCAGCCCCTTTGCCGTGGAAGCTGTCATGCCTCCAGATCCATCCAAGGTGAGACCCTGGCATGGGAGGCTTAGAAGGCAGGCAGGAAGGCAGGGTTGCACCTGAATGATCAGTCGGTGCTAAATCTACCTTTTTGTTTTAGCTCAGATTATTTGTCTCAGGAAGTGCTTACCACGCACAGCTTGTGTGTGGCCTCCACCTCCAATTTTGTCTGGTTTTTTTGGGGGGGGAATATATATATATGGGCCACTAGGAGTGCAACAGTGATTTTTCAGTCAAAAGCCAATTTATGATGGGAACGCACCCAAAAGGCCGCAGGTGGGCATTTGGGCCTCCTGGATCTTTGAAGATCACCTAGCTTGTCACACATAAGAACATAAGAAGAGCCCTGCTGGATCAAGCCAAAGGCCCATCTAGTCCACCTTCCTGTATCTCACAGTAGCCCCACCAAATGCCTCTAGGAGCACACAAGACTAGATCTCTGTCTCCTGTTGCCACTCCCCTGCATCTGGTCCTTGAAGTACCCTGGTTTTAAGCCTGGAGAAAACACGTATCCCCATCATGGTTTGTAACCTGTGATGGACTTTTCCTCCAGGAATCTGTCCAATCCCCTTTGGAAGGCATCCAGGCCAGATGCCATCACCACATCCTGACGCGGGGAGTTCCACAGACTAACAACAAATATTTTCTTTTGTTTGTTCTCATTCTCCCAACCCTCAATTTGAGTGCATGTCCCCCTAGTTCTGGTATTTTGTGAGAGGGAGAAGAGCGTCCCTCTACCACCACTTTACTCATGCCCTGCATTATTTTGTACAGCTCACGACGAGGGCATGAAACTCCTTGCACCATGAGAGCCAAATTCTGTCCCAAAGAAGTTCTTAGAGGCCACAGTTAAGGAGTGTGGGTGAAGATGAATCTGAGAGGGTTGGACCAAAAAGGGCACCCTATTTTAGCTTAAAGGATGTATTGCCTGGAGCTTCGCCCAATGAGAAAGGTTCAACCTTTTAGCTAGGAAAGGAGAAAAAAGTGTATGAAGGCTTCAAAGCCATTGAATTACATTTGAAGGAGAATGGGGTGTGGCCGTTGGGAGAGCCACTTGGCCACGGGATCCTAGAAGCCAACAGTATGTTTTCCCTCCTGGGATGTAATTCCTTCAAAGCTCCATGACTAAGCCAGCAACTCATGAATGAAGGCCGGGTTGGCCTCCCAAGCAGCAAACCCCCAAACCAAAGGTTGAGCTGAAGAAAGATAAATGCTAGGATAAACAGACACGTTTTATCTCAGAGTGATGCGTTGCAGACCCTCGGAGTGGGCCGTTCCTACCTGTGTTCATTTCCTGCTTCCTTTCTCAGGTCTGTGCCTACGGGCCGGGACTGAAAGGTGGCTTTGTTGGCAAGCCGGCGCCTTTCACCATCGACACCAAGGGAGCCGGCACCGGTGGCCTGGGCTTGACCGTGGAAGGCCCTTGCGAAGCCAAGATCGAGTGCCAAGACAATGGAGACGGCTCCTGCTCCGTCTCTTACCTGCCCACCGAGCCCGGGGAGTACGCCATCAACATCCTCTTTGCCGAGGCTCACATCCCGGGCTCCCCCTTCAAGGCGGACATCAAGCCCGTCTTTGACCCTTCCAAGGTGACCGCCAGCGGCCCCGGGCTGGAGCGCGGCAAGGTGGGTGAGGTGGCCACCTTCATGGTGGACTGCTCCAAAGCTGGGGAGGCCGAGCTGACCATCGAGATCATCTCCGATTCGGGGGTCAAGGCCGAGGTGCTGATCCAGAACAACAGCGATGGGACCTACAGCATCACCTACATCCCTTCCTTCCCCGGAACCTACACCATCACCATTAAATACGGCGGGCATCCCGTGCCCAAGTTCCCCGCTCGTGTCAACGTGGATCCTGCCGTGGACACCAGCAACGTCAAGGTCTTTGGGCCTGGAGTGGAACCACGAGGTACGCAGTGGGTCCCACATTTGGTGGCTCCGCTCTCCTCTTCCCGTTTCAGCTGTTGCTCTTTGAAGGGATACCAGATTCAATGGAGAAGAGTGTCTCTGAGCAGAGGGGCCGAGGCGAGAGACAGAGAAAGACATAAGGGAAATGTGGTGGTTCGATATGGGCACAGGCTGGGAAAGTGACCGTTGGTGGTGGTTCGTGGTTCGTCACGCTCTAGTCACAAATCACAGGCTTCCGCAAACGTCCCGGCAAAACGAACTGTCTTGTGCTTCCTGCAGTCCAGGACTTCCGGGAGGGGTAGAACGGACCCTGCATGAGCCAGAGGTGCCAAATTCACAGAGGGCCTTCAGCGAAGTCCCCTCCCCTCCATCTCCAAGTTTGATGAATATTGGACTAGGGATGTCTGAATTACAGACCCCACCCCAAGCAGGTCTCCCCAGGAAAGGGTTCTGTAACAGCTAGCTTGAGGAATATCTATCTATCATCTATCTATTCCATGAATTCATTCTCTTCCTTCCTTCCTTCCTTCCTTCCATTTCTATCTATCTATCTATCTATCTATCTATCTATCTATCTATCTATCTATCTATCTATCTATCTATCTATCTATCTATCCCATGAATTCATTCTCTTCCTTCCTTCCTTCCTTCCTTCCTTCCATTTCTATCTATCTATCTATCTATCTATCTATCTATCTATCTATCTATCTATCTATCTATCTATCTATCTATCTATCTATCTATCTATCTATCTATGAATTCATTCTCTTTCTTTCTTCCTTCCTACCTTCCTTCCTTCCTTCCTTCCTTCCTTCCTTCTATCTATCTTCTATCTATCTATCTATCTATCTATCTCTCTATCTATCTATCTATCTCTCTATCTCATGAATTCATTCTTCCTTCCTTCCTTCCTTCCTTCCTTCCTTCCTTCCTTCCTTCCTTCCTTCCTTCCTTCCTTCCTCTCTCTCTCTCTCTCTTTCTCTCTCTCTCTCCAATTTCAACTCCAAAACGTTCTCCTTCTCCCCACTAGAGAGTGAGGGGCAATTCTGCCACTTTCGGAGAGACCTGGGCTGCACCAGATCCTCAAATTATGTGGGCTGTTTGAACAAGGAAGAATATATTTCCAAGAATCTAAGAACTGCAGTGCTGGGAGGGACCCTCTTGATCATGGAGTCCCGCCCGTCTCCAGATGGCAGAGTGGGGAATTGAACTCCCAACCTCTGGGTTTTGAGTCAGAGGCCCAAACCACTGTGTTATGTGCTGTTGAGTTGGTCCTGGTTTTAAAGCAACCTTCACGGGGCTGTAGAGAGATATGAACTCTTCAGGGAGTTTGTTTGTTTTCCTTTTCCTTCCTTCCTTCCTTCCTTCCTTCCTTCCTCCTCTCTCTGATTTTAGCCAGGATTTGATCTAATGTCATGATTTAAACATTGTGTTATTCTTTTGCGTTAAAACATTTATTTTGTTGTATTTCCCTCCTTTCATATCCATTTCATTTGTATTTGTTTGTATATCCAAGTATTTCTCGTCCTTCCCATTGGTCACCCCACTGTGTTCAATGCCCTTGTTCTCTGGGGGCTGTAAGGAGTCAGATTTTTTTTAAAAATAGGGCATTTTTCTTCCCTCACACTGCCACGGAAAAAAGTTAGAGAGCACAGGGGGAATTCCGTGCCTCCGTGGTGGCCGTGGTAAATGCCTCCCTCCCTGCCTCTTCCCCAGGCGTCCTGCGTGAGGTCACCACAGAGTTCACGGTGGATGCCCGCTCTCTCACCAAGACCGGTGGCAGCCACGTGAAGGTGCGCGTCATCAACCCTTCGGGGGCCAAGACGGACACCTACATCACCGACAACGGGGATGGCACCTACCGCGTGCAGTACACCCCCTTTGAGGATGGTAAGTAAGCCCCACCCCCACCGCCTTGGCCCTGACTTCTCTGGATGTAATGTAATACAGTGGTACCTTGTATAAAGGAATTAATTTGTTCCAAATGAAATTCTGTTAAGCACATTTTCCTTTATACAAACTTCCCATAGGAATGCATTGAAAACAGAGTAACTCCTAATCATGACCATTTTTATGTTGCATGGATTCGCCCCATAGGCGATTCTGTTAAGCAAATTTCCCCTATCTCTGGAAATTTTTTATGTTGTACTGATATTATGTTAGACAAACTGTTTGTTATACGAGGGTCCACTGGTACTTGTTTAATTCTTTTTTTCAGTATTTGTATACTCACTGTTTTTAGCTTGTACACATTGCACTTTGATTTCTTTTAAGCCACTTTGGGGCCTTTTAAGGAGACAGGTGGAGGCAGCAGGTGGGTGGGAATCTTTTAAAGAAGTAATAAGAGTGCAGAACAGGGTGGAGGCCCTTCCTGTTGTTCATCAGGGCACCGAGGCCTCCCCTTGGTCCTGGGGTCTCGCTAGCTGCTGCCCAGATGCCTTTAGGCCTTTATTTGCTAAATATTTGCCGAAGAACCAAATAAGAACACAGACATTCTTGTATAAGATATGAGTTTGCCTGTGGGTGTGATAGAGCAGGGGACCATTTGCTACAAGGCAGGAGTAGGCGTGGAGAAAAGGGCACCCGGTGGGCTCCAGCCAAGTGATGATGAAGGGAATGGTGGCCACAAGAACCTAAGAAGAGCCCTGCTGGATCAGGCCAAAGGCCCATCTAGTCCAGCTTCCTATATTTTACAGTGGCCCCACCAGATGCGTTTGGGAGTGCACGAGACTAGATCTCTGTCTCCTGATACCACTCCCCTGCATCTGGCCCATGCAGTACCCCGGTTTTAAGCCTGGAGATGACACATCTCCATCATGGTTTGTAACCTGTGGTGGACTTTTCCTCCAGGAATCGGTCCAATCCTCTTTTGAAGGCATCCAGGCCAGGTGCCATCACCACCTCCTGTGAAAGGGAGTTCCACAGACTGACAATTTTTGCCAGAGGTGATGCCATGCAGCTGACTGTCCGTCTTTCTGTCTATCCGCCCTCTCAGGAGTGCATCTGGTGGAGGTGACCTACGATGACGTCCCGGTTCCCAAGAGCCCTTTCCGGGTGGGCGTCACCGAGGGCTGTGATCCAAGCCGCGTCCGGGCTTACGGCCCTGGACTCGAGGGAGGGCTGGTGAACAAATCCAACCGCTTCACCGTGGAGACCAGGTGAGCATCTTTCCATATTATGAACCTACCCGGCAATTAAGATCGAGCCAGGGGGCCCTCTTGAAAGAGCCATCCCTCAAGGAGGTGAGAGGGATGGCTTGCAGACACAGGGCCTTCTCGGCAGCTGCCCCCAAGCTATGGAATGCCCTCCCAAGTGAGACCCCGCCTGGCGCCAACACTGATGACATTCCAGCGCCAGGTAAAAACCTTCCTGTTCCAGAAGGTTTTTAATTAATACAATATAGACTGTGGGCCCTCTGATGGCAATTTTAGTGTAATGGTTTTAGTGTAATGTTTTTATTATTGTTTTAATTATGTATTGATTTTTTTGTTTTAACTGTTTTAATTCTCTTGATTGTAAGCCGCCCAGAGACCTTTGGGAAGTGGGCGGCATATAAATCATAAAAATAAATAAATAAATGAAATAATAGTTACTAAAATATAGTTACCATGTAGCTTCTTAAATAACATAATTGCTGTGCATGATTTTAATGAGTTGGGGTAATGGGTAGGTGTTAGTTAACCACTGAGAGGTGCATGCAGGCTTGTTCAGTTAAAAAGCCTACATATTGATAAGATATTTGTGTGTGTGTGGGGGAATTTTCAGACGTGGGTGCAGCTCTGTGAGGTGTGGGGATGGGGGAGTGTAGCCTCCGGACCCTGGAGGTCTCCCCACACTGTGTTTCGGGGCATGGTTGCAGGTAATGTACCAAATAATGTACATAATGTACAGGTAATGTACCCAAGCACCTACATGAGGCTGAAAAGCAGAAAATAGTGTGGGGGAACCCCAAACACCCCTTGTATTATTCTTTACATATATAACCAGCATTATTGTACCCAGTATTATTCAATACTGCAATCAACATATGTTGTATTATTCTTCACATATGTAATCACAATGCAAAAGTATTATTCACACATGTACTGCACTCCACACTTCAATGCACCTCTTCCCTTGTATTGTTCTCAATATAATCAATTTATGGTTTATATCCATATGAACTGTTTTCAAGTAACGAACACAGCTGCCAATTGCATTTCTGCAGACATATAATTCTGGGGCCTCACAAACCTGTTTAACAGTGGATCTAATATGCTCTTTATCCATGGCCTTCAAGAAAGTAACATAAGAGGAAACTGGTACAGATTGGTCTCTCATTCAGTGGCTATTTTTAATCCTAATAGGCTCCATTTGCCACCTGCTTGGAAACGAGCCAGGATTTTTGCCTCTCTGGCCCTGGGATGAAGGTGTGTGTGTGGGGGGCGGCTGTGTCTGACGATGGCGGCCTCTTTTTTTGACAGGGGCGCAGGGACCGGGGGTCTCGGCCTGGCCATCGAAGGCCCGTCGGAGGCCAAGATGTCCTGTAAGGACAACAAGGACGGGAGCTGTAGCGTGGAGTACATCCCCTTCACACCAGGCGACTACGACGTCAACATCACCTTCGGGGGGCGCCCCATCCCTGGTAGGTGGAAGGGACGGGAGATGGTTGGGCAGAGCTTTGCCTCGATGGGTGGCCAGGATGTGTCCCTCGAGGAGGGAAGCACCCACAGCTCTGGGGCATCCCTTCAAACGTAGCAGGCCCTCCTGGGATGCTCAGTTGCCCGAGTTAGCAAATACATTCCTTCTCCGCCTTCCCCCTGGGTCGTCGTTTCTTTGCCAGCTTTTTCCTGGAGGGCTACATGTTCAACGGGCAGACATCATGGAATCATAGAATAGTGATGTTGGAAGGGGTCTACAAGGACACCAAATTCACGCCCCCATTCCCCAACCCCTGCACCAAAAGGCAAGAATTCAGACCAAAGTCTACTTGCCAGGTGGTTGTCTAAATGTCTCTTGAATGCCTCCAGTTTTGATGACCACTCACCACCATTCAAGGTCTTTGGTTCCGTTGTTGTACTGTTCTAACAGTTAGGGCGTTTTCCCCGATAGTCTGTCAAGATCTGGCTTCCTGTAAATTGAGCCCATTGTTGCGTGTCCTGCATTCTTGGATGATTGAAAACAGACCATGGCAAGAATGGAGCAACCCAGAGCGGAGGAAATCGGACCATGGTTTGAAGTGGAGATGAGAGAAGGGACTCCGTTGGAAAACTGTGGCATGAACTCTGTGGTGGTGCCATCAATGAAGTGATCAGACCTTGAAAAGAGCTGTGCATGCCAGGGAATTCTGGGCGTTTTAGCCCAAGTAAACATTAGGGCTGCCAAATTCTGGAATGAACCCACTCTCAAAGAGAAGTGAGGGCGGCCCAAGAAATGAATCCATCTCACTTCCAGATGGAGGGGCTCTAACCACGTGGCGTTTTCTTTCTTCCCCAGGGAGCCCCTTCCGTGTCCCCGTCAAAGACGTGGTGGATCCCAGCAAGGTGAAGTGCTCTGGCCCTGGGCTGGGGGCTGGCGTGCGAGCCCGCGTCCCACAGACCTTCACCGTGGACTGCAGCAAAGCCGGGCTTGCTCCCTTGGAGGTGAAGGTGTTGGGACCCACAGGTATGCAGGTGGGGTGGGGGAAAAGAGGGGAAACCTCCCTGATGGGGCACAGGTGGGCTCAGGGGAGTCAAAAACAAGGGTTGGTTGGTTGGTTGGTTGGTTGGTTGGTTGATGTTGGTTGGTTGGTTGATTTATTTGATTGGTTGGTTGGTTGATTTTGATTGTTGATTGATTGGTTGATTGATGATTGATTGGTTGGTTGGTTGGTTTGTTGGTTGGTTGGTTGGTTGGTTGGTTGATGTTGGTTGGTTGATTGATTGATTGATGATTGATTGGTTGGTTGAATGTTGGTTGGTTGGTTGGTTGATTGATTGGTTGGTTGATTGATTGATTGATTGATGATTGATTGGTTGGTTGGTTGGTTGGTTAATGGTTGGTTGGTTGGTTGGTTGGTTAGTTGATTGATTGATTCGTTGGTTGGTTGGTTGGTTGGTTGGTTGATTGATGCAGTCAGGAAGATAACAGCAAGTGACAGCTCTCTAGGGTTTTGCTAAGTCTTATTTGGAGCTGGGCTTGTGCAATATTCAGAAGAGCATTCTCAGAACCTTCACCACTTTCTAGATGCACTTTACCTCCATGGCTTGGTTGTCGTATTTTTTTAACTGCTTCAGCCTTAGATTTTTCAGTGCATGCAAGAAATGTGTCCTTCTGTTTCATCGTGTCAGAGCCGTCATAATGGCACCAGGTCTACAGGAAGAAGCTGAGATGGAAAATGTCCTTTTTTTTTGGAAAAAAAATTCCCCACCTCTTCCTGTGGCTCTGCTAGCTGGGGGATACTGGGACTTGGAGTCCAGAAATATATTTTCCTTTGCTCTGATGACAACCCATATGCAAAGAATGCTATTGCATCAGGCACACAACCTCTTAATGGGGTAGTATTTTTTGTGTACAGAGGGGTATTTGGCTACATGACCCGCCATTTGTATTTGGAAGCAAGAGAGTAGAATCAGTCAGTGGGCCAGTACATCGGATTGTCATGAAAATGAGTCAGGGGAGAAATCCTGGCAGGATTACAACGGGTCACCGAGGAGGGCTGCTGAATCTCTGGCACTCCACAGGCCCTGGACTATGACACCCAGAATCCCCAGACTGCATTGCTGATGCTGAAGGGATGTGGGATCTGTAGTTCGCAGCCTCAGGAGCGCCCAAGGGCAGGTTCTAGTTTGTCCGAGTGCTTGTGCGCATCAGGGGATGCACCAGCTTGCCCAGTCTGGTGCCTCCCAGGGTGTGGGAGTTCAAATCCCATCATGCCCAGCTGGCTTGGGGCAGGTTGGCGGGTTGGGTTCCAGGTCCCCGGTGAGGTCCTGTGTGTATGTCAGTGCTTAAAAACCCAGAATCCACAGCTGCCACCCCTAAGGGGCTGGCCCTGAAGCAGCAGGATGCTCTCGCCCTGTTTTGGGGAGCCTGTGGATGGCCCAATCCTGCCCCACCGGCTGATCCTGATTGGGGCGGAGAACGGAGCTGGGCAAGAGGCTGACCCCTTCTTCCTTCTTCCCCCAACCCAGGGATGGCCGAGCCGGTGGAAGTACGGGACAACGGGGACGGCACCCACACCGTGAACTACACACCGGCCACCGACGGGCCCTACGCCGTCTCTGTCAAGTACGCTGGGCAAGAAGTGCCCCGGAGGTGAGTTGCGCCGGTGTGTGTGTGTGTGTGTGTGTGTGTGTGTGTGTGTGTGTGTGTGTGTGTGTGTGTGTGTGTGTGTGTGTGTGTGTGTGTGTGTGTGTGTGTGTGTGGCTCCACAGTGGTAGTCCTGGGCAGAGTGGAGTGCGACGTTTCCTGATTTGCAAAATAAAAAGGTAAATGGTAAAAGTTTCCCCCACAGATGCGTGCTAGTCGTGTCCGACTCTAGGGGCAGTGCTCATTTCCGTGTTCAAGCCAAAGAGCCAGTGTTGTGCAAGTCCGTGGCCACGTGGCCGGCATGGCTGCAAGGAACCACTGTTTTACCTTCCCACTTTTTTACAGCAGTACCTATTTATCTACTTGCATTTACATGCTTTCAAACCACTGGGTTGGCAGCAGCTGGGGTTATCAGTGGGAGCTCGCTCCACTGCATGGCACCCGGGATTCGAACTGCCAAGTTGCCGAATGTGCAGCCGACAGTTTTCAGAACTCTTAGTCCACTGAGCCACCACGCCCCCTCCACTGAGCCAAACCAAGGGATAAAAGCCATCAAGGGGTAACGCCCCCCCCGCACATGCATGCTGGTCATGTCTGACTCTAGGGGCGGTGCTCATCTCCGTATTCAAGCCGAAGAGCCAGTGTTGTGCAAGTCCATGGCCACATGGCCGGCATGGCTGCAAGGAAACACTGTTTTACCTTCCCGCTTTTTACGGCGGTACCTATTTATCTACTTGCATTGACATGCTTTCAAACTGCTAGGTTGGCAGGAGCTGGGGTTATCAGCAGGAGCTCGCTCTGCTGTGTGGCACCCAGGATTCGAACTGCCAAGCTGCTGACTTTGCAGCCGACAGTTTTCGGAAGCCTTAATCTGCTGAGCCACCATGCCCCCGATTGCAAAATATATGTAACTGTGACTCCCGGACAGAAGGGATCTGGTCTGGATTGTGCAAGGGGGAAAAAACCGGCCCAAGGGTTGGCTCCTTGCCTGAGGTTTCCCCTTGATGCCAACTGTGCCTTTGTTCAGCTGTGCCTGTCTGTTTTGCAAAGAGGGTGTGTGTGTGTGTGTGTGTGTGTGGGGGGAGCTTCCGCCCCCACCCCACTGAGCAGAAACACGTCGCCCTGGCAGGATGGTGTCTGCTCCCTTGGGAATCTGAGCCGCTTTCGATCCCTTCCCGCCCCCCCCTCACCTCCCTCTGTCGCTGGCGGATGGGAGGAGGTCTCCGTTTTTAGCCTGGCCGAAAGCCCTGCTTTTTCTCTGGGCAGGTTGTCCCGGGGGGGGGGTGCTCTGCGAGGTTTACATGCCAGGGCCTAGAAACTTCTGGGAGGACAGAAAAAGGCCAGTCCAGGCTCTTCTCCATCAGGGAGAGTGAAAGCTGAGAGAAACGGCCCACATGGGCATCGGACGTGGCAACTAGAGATGGGCACGAAATGAACAATTTTTTGTTTCCGTTTCCGTTTTTTCGTTTTGTTACGTAACACAAACAAATTTTGTCTCTAAAATGAAACGAAACGAACAGAAACACCGGAATTTTTGTCGTGCGTTTCATTTCCGTTACTGCAATATGAGTGAATTGCTTAAAATCCTTTTAAAAAAATCACAAAAATTGAAATAAATGGTAACGAAATGGTAACGAAACAAACGAAAACGAATTTTTTGCAAAAATTCACGAAAAACAGAACCGAACCGAAACGGACCCTCCAAATGACAATTGACAAATGAAATGCCATTTTTCTGATTCGTGCCCATCTCTAGTGGCAACATATCCATGTGCCAGGCGGCCAGTCATCCTGGTCCTGGATCCTCTTTTTCGCCTGCCTCTCCAGGGTCTGGGCTGCAAGTTTCACGTCCAGAGGGAGAACTGGTGGCCACTCTATTTCTTAATTGGGACCCCTTTCCTAATGGCTGTGGCTCTTTCCTGTGGGACAGCCTTACAAAAAGCCTTACAAAGAGAGGGCTGAGAGGGGATATGATAGCTATGTTTAAATATTTGAAAGGATGTCACATTGAAGAGGGAACAGGTTTGTTTCCCATGGTTTCAGAGACTAGGACTCAGGGCAATGGTGTCAAACTACAGGAAAAGAGATTCAATTTAAACCTTAGGAAGAACTTCCTGATGGTGAGAGCTGTCCGGCAGTGGAAGATGCTGCCCCAAAGGAGGGTGGTGGAGGTCTCCTTCTATGGAGTTTTTTAAGCAGAGGCTGGATGGCCACCTGTCGGAAATATTGTGATGGGGGTTCCTGCATGGCAGGGGGTTGGACTAGATGGCCCTGGAGGTCTCTTCCAATTCTCTGATTCTATGATTCTATGAAATTATCATTTGTTGGCATCCCAGATTTTTTTGCACGGTCTTCCCGATCTGCAGAGGTTGAAAGGCATCTCTGGAAATGTAGTCACTTGCAGGAAAAGCTGGAATAACGCAAAGCCTTGTGGCTTTGCCCACCACAGAATCCGTACCCGCCTGGCACCTCTGATATTCTTTTTTGAGCCATGAATTGAACGGATGGCCTTCACCCATAGTAGCTAGACCTAATGGTGCTCTTGATCTCGGGGCAAGATCTGGCTCGGAGTAAAGCAGCTTCAGTTATGGGATACCCTGGACACACACCCCCACCCCCACACCTGAGCTTCCTTCCTCTCCCAGTATCTACCGGCTGAAAGATGCCAGCGAGGGTCGGTGCCATCCTGTCCCCAGGCCTCGCGTCCCATTCCCCGGAGAGGAGATGACACCCCGAAGCCGGATCAGCTCGCTCGTTCTCTGACCTCCGGGCTGTCCTTTCTTTCAGTCCATTCAAGATCAAGGTCCTGCCGGCTCACGACGCGAGCAAAGTGCGGGCCAGTGGCCCAGGGCTCAACGCTTCTGGCATCCCGGCCAGCCTGCCGGTGGAGTTCACCATCGATGCGCGAGATGCCGGCGAGGGCTTGCTCACCGTCCAGATCCTGGTGGGTGCTGGGCCCCTGTTGGGGTGGCGCGGGGTCAGAGGGAGCTGGGGATGGTGGCGGCGGGGAGGAACGGATCAAGGAGGGCGTCTGTCTCGGACAGGCTGGTGGGTTCTTACTACTACTACTACTACTACTACTACTACTACTACTACTACTACTACTAATAATAATAATAATAATAATAATAATAACTTTATTTTTATGCCACCTTTCTCCCCAAAGGGACCCAAGGCGGCTAACAACAATTCAAAATAGTACAATAAAATCAATACAATGTAAAAACAGCACAATACCAATAACATACTATAAAAATACTATACAATATAATACAATAAAAACAAGATTAAAAACAGTAGTTGCAGCAGAGTTTAAAAGGCTCCCCAGCCAATAACTAAGATGTTATAAAAATTTGTAAAGGCTGGAGGCTCAGAAGGCTTGCCTAAATAAGTAAGTCTTAAGGCCTCGCTTGAATATTTCAAGGGAGGAGGCAGTTCTTAACTCAAAGGGGAGGGAATTCCATAGTATCGGTGCCACTACTGAGAAGGCCCTATTTCTTGTCGCCGCCCCTCGTACTTCCTTGGGTGGCGGTACTCGTAGAAGGGCCTTCTCCGATGATCGAAGGGGGCGGACCGGATTATATGGAAGTAGGTGGTCTCTTAGATAACCTGGTCCTGAGCTGTATAGGGCTTTAAAGGTCATAACCAGCACCTTGAATTGGGCCCGGAAACGAATGGGCAGCCAATGTAGTCCCTGGAGAAGTGGCCCAACAGAGTTGTTCCGCCTAGATCCAGTAACCACCCGGGCTGCCGCATTCTGTACCAGTTGTAGTTTCCGAACCGTCTTCAAGGGCAGCCCCACATAGAGCGCATTACAATAGTCTAGTCTTGATGTCTTCTCGCTTCCTGAAAACACACGAGGCAGGGACGCTTCCTCCCGGCTGCACCAAACATGAAATCAATCATGTGGACGGGCAGGGTGACCCTAGGATCAGAGGTGCAGGCTCAGGGTGCGTGGGTCTCCGTGGGAGCCAGCAGCTTTTCACCCCCTTCCTAGACCCATGAGGATTGGTTGCTCTCTGCCTTTGGGGGAGAGAATTGCATTTTGCATGTGCCCAGAGGCACTCTCTCCTTGCTGCTTTCTACAAGTCCTGGCCATTATTTTACTTTTATTTTCACTGCATTCTAATATTTTTTTTTTTAGTTCCATCATTGTGCTGGCATCTCCTGTTCTATCATTTATGGGGTTAGACGGCTAGATTGTGTTTGCTGCATTACTCCATCCTGATTTGGTGTGTCTTATACTAAACTGCCTAGAGTAGTGGTTGGACACTACTGGGAGAGATATGAAAAGAAAGAAAGAAAGAAAGAAAGAAAGAAAGAAAGAAAAAGCAAAAGCAAAGCAAAGCAAAGTGTTCTGCTTATATAAATAAAGTCTCTGGGCGGTTTACAGTTTATTTAAATCCCCCAGCAAACTAAATAAATAAATGAAAGCCTGCTAAATTGAAATCGTGAGCACAGTTTTACCTGCAGGACAGGCATTTAACCACTACGCCACGAGGCTCTTCGTTTTAGTTTCTCCGTTTTTGTGGCACCCTCTTATCCGTTTCGTGCTATATTATTATGCTGGTCGTTACCTTGTTTTGTTCTATTTTATATTTTGTTTCTCTGTTGGTGATGCCTGGCTCCTTGCCATCTGTAAGCTGCATTACTCCATCCTGATTAGGTATGTCTTATTCTAAACTGCCTAGAGTAGTGATTGGACACTACTGGGAGAGATATGAAAATAAATAAATAAATAAATAAATTAAAGCAAAGCATGTTGCTTATATACTGCCCCATAATGCTCAAAGCACTCCCTGGGCAGTTTACAATGCAATCATGCAGGCTGCACATCCCCCCCACCCCACCCCTCCCCCACCCAGCCAGCTGGGTTCTTATTTTACCAACCTCAAGAGGATGGAAGGCTGAGTGAACCAGGAGCTGGCTCCCTGGATTTGAACCCCAGGCCATGAGCACAGTTTTAGTGGCAAAACAGGCATTTAACCTACTGCGCCACGGGGCTCTTTAAATAAATAAATAACAATTGTTCTGGGTTGGAACCTTCCACGCAGTTTGGACTGGTCAGGACTGAGAGGGTTTGAATTGTCCCACCCACCCACCTCGGATTTCCAATGCCAACCCCCCCCCCTCAAGAATCTAGCTTTAGAAGGGGAAGCGGTTCCTGGTTCCTTCCTCATCCCCCCGTCTTCCCTTCCTTCCTCCAGGATCCAGAAGGCAAACCGAAGGAAGCCAATATTCGGGACAACGGAGACGGGACGTACACCGTGTCCTACGTCCCGGACATGACGGGACGTTACACCATCACCATCAAATACGGCGGAGACGAGATTCCCTACTCGCCCTTCCGCATTCACGCCCTGCCTGCTGGAGATGCTAGCAAGTGCCTGGTCACAGGTGGGTGCCTCGGGGAGTGGGCCCCCTTGCCCCCCTCCATAAGAAAAAAAAGCCTCAGCAGCACTGGGAGCTGGATCTGTAGGTTGGACCGAAGGCTGGGGCTCCTTCTCTCATTTGACCACTTCAGGGAAAGTTAAGATCACCCGGGCAGAGGGGCTGAGCGGGCCGGAGCGTTTGTAGTCAGATGCACCCCGAAATCCCTCCCTCCCCCCCATCCCGCTGCCTCCAAAACCTCCTTTGGTCCAAGTCTTAACCCCCCCCTTCTCATTGCAACTCTTTCTCTCTGGTTTCAGTGTCCATCGGAGGCCACGGCTTGGGTAAGTACAGCTGGGAAAAGGGGAGATTTGGATTTGGAGAAACGGGATGCTCCAGAGGGCTCATTGCAGAGCTGGGAAAAATTATTATTATTACAGTGGACCCTTGTATAACAAACAGCTTGTATAACATAAAATTTGTACAACATAAACATTCTGGAGATAGGGAAAATTTGCTTAACATAATCGCCTAAGGTGAGAATCCGTACAACATTCAAATGGGATTACTCCGTTTTCAATGCATTCCTATGGGAAATTTGTATAAAGGAAAATTTGCTTAACATAATTTCATTTGGAACGAATTAATTCTTTTATACAAGGTACCACTGTATTATTATTATTATTATTATTATTATTATTATTATTATTATTATTATTATTATTATTATTATTATTATTATTATTATTATTATTATTGGATGGGGGAACACAGGTTCCAGGACCAACCAGCAGTTCTGCCCTATCCCTCTTATCTTCTGTTTTACTGGAGGAGATACTACAGGCCAAATTTGGACCCCCTTCCCCCTCCAAATGCAAAGAGTGGCCTCCCTCCCTCCCTCGCTGCCTGCCTGGGGTCCTTTTCCTTCAGGCGCCATTTCCAGTTTCTCCCCAGCAGGGTCTTTTCCTTCCATCTTCCTTATCACTTTAGGGAAGAGACGTTTGGAAATGGAAGTGTCAAAACGGGGTCCCACCGAGGTCTCACCTCAGCTAGACCGAGGCCCCTAAATAGTCCCCAAAGTTCAGAAAAGTTCCTTTTGGCTTTTGACTCCCGTTCCCAGCCTCTCCCGGCCGAG
Source organism: Phrynocephalus forsythii (assembly GCA_029282475.1). NCBI lineage: Eukaryota > Metazoa > Chordata > Lepidosauria > Squamata > Agamidae > Phrynocephalus > Phrynocephalus forsythii. The sequence continues at coordinate 104,248,185 of JAPFRF010000006.1, read as the reverse complement.
ATGGACAACGGCCGTACGAGGAGGCAACAGCTTTGCCCCGGACCTCCCTCGTTCTATGGGTTTGCTTCCGGCTCGGCCCTACAGAACGAGAAGCCTGGGAGTTGAGGAGCTGGGGAAATCTAGCCCTGGACCCATGAAACAAACAGCTGATGAGGGAGGTGCTGGGAGATTGCACTTTACAAAAGCTCATTTGCTTTGAAAGGCTGTTTTAGCAAAAAACCAAAGTGTTCTGCTTCTATACCGCCCCATACCACTTCAAGTATTCTCTAGGCGGTTTACAGTTTTTAATTACAGCATGCAGGCTACACATTGCCTCCCCCGGCAACCTGGGTACTCATTTTACTGACCTCGGAAGGACGGAAGGCTGAGTCAACCATGAGCCAGCTACCTGGGATTGAACGCCCAGGTTGTGAGCACAGTTTTCCCTGCAGGACAGGCATTTAACCCCTGCGCCACGAGGCTCCTGAGTGAATAATACCATCGGTTGCATTTCCTTTCTTGTGCCTTGCCCTGTTCTGGGTCATCTTTTGTGGGATGCATGCCATCTAGGGGCTTCTGGTCTGGTCAAAACCTTGGAAGCGCCTGGGTTGGTTTTTTTTCCTTTGCTTGGCTTTTGTAGGGCCTTTCAGGGTCGGGGGTGGGGGGTGGGGAGCAGGAGGCACCGTGGCCTGCCAGCAGCAGGCCGAATGTTCCCTGGGTGATGGCATGGGTTGAATCGGGCTGCGGGCAAATGCCTCAGCCTTACTGGGACATCGCCATGAGCCGCTTCTCCCCCGAGTCTCCTGGCCCTGCATTCTCGGGCGTCCTTCCCTCCGAGGTAGTGCCAGGCCAGACTCCCCGCTGCCCTATCATGGTTGTTCAAGGTCGCGGGCACAGCAAGGGATGAGGCTGTGGGGAGCAGTTCCAAGGCAGATATTCACACACACACACACACACACACACACACACACACACACACACACACACACACCGAGCACTGTGCGAACGCTGGATCCAGTTCCCTCGCTGAACGAGGATTGTACAAAACGATAGTAAGGCCGCATCTGGAGTATTGTGTACAATTCTGGTCACTGCATCTCAAAAAAGACATTGTGGAACTGGAAAAGGTGCAAAAGAGAGCGACTAAAATGATTACTGGGCTGGGGGAACCTCCATCATGAGGAAAGGCTAAAACATTTGGGGCTCTTTAGTCTGGAAAAAAGGTGCCTGAGGGGGGATATGATTGAGACGTACAAAACAATGCAGGGCATGAGTAATGTGGATAGAGGGAAGCTCTTCTCTCTCTCCCAAAATACCAGAACTAGGGGACATACACTCAAATTGAGGGCTGGGAGAGTAAGAACAGACAAAAGCAAATATTTTTTTCACCCAGTGCGTTGTTAGTCTGTGGAACTCCCTGCCACAGGAGGTGGTGATGGCATCTGGCCTGGATGCCTTCAAAAGGGGATTGGACAGATTCCTGGTGGAAAACTCCATCACAGGTTAGAAAACATGATGGAGATGTGTACTCTCCAGGTTTAAAACCGGGGTCCTTCAAGGGCCAGATGCAGGGGAGTTGTATCAGGAGACAGATATCTAGTCTCGTGCGCTCCCAGAGGCATCTGGTGGGGCCACTGTGAGATACAGAAAGCTGGACTCGATGGGCCGTTGGCCTGATCCAGCAGGATGGCTCTTCTTAGGTTCTTATGCGATTTCTCCTCCTGCAGGGGCTTGCCTGGGACCCACCATCCAGATCGGAGAAGAGACGGTCATCACTGTGGACGCCAAGGCGGCCGGGAAGGGCAAGGTGACGTGTAAGGTGTCCACCCCGGATGGGGCCGAGCTGGATGTGGATGTGGTGGAGAACCACGACGGCACCTTCGACATCTATTACACGGCCCCGGAGCCGGGCAAATACGTCATCACCATCCGATTTGGGGGAGAACAGATTCCGAACAGCCCTTTCCATGTCGTGGTGAGTGGGGTGGCAGGACGGCCGGGCTCGGGTGGGTTCAGCAATACCACCCGTGGAACCAAAATCCGTATCCTGGCACTGCCTGCATTCGGCTAGTCATAAAGCCACAAAAATTTAGGGACGGACTTCCAAAGCTGTGAAAAATGTGCTTCCTGTATCCCACCCCCTATATGCACTTAAAGCACTCTATGGCCATTTAACAATTTAAATATGAAGGCTACGCCCCGGCCCCCCACTCACAGCCAGCTGGGTGATCAGTTTACTGGCCTCAAAATGACTGGTGAGCCAACCTCAAGCCGGCTGTCAGAGTCTCTCAGGAGCGAACTCAGAGTATGAGCTCTGTGTCAGGGTCACGCAGGACTTGAGTGGTTCGCAGAGACCCTGCTGTGATTCAGCCTCTCTGCCAAATGGCTGCCACTTCCCCATCTTTGTCAGAGGGCACCCACTGTGGACACAAAGGTTGCTCAGCATACAGGAGGCAGCAGCCCAGTGCTGAGAGTGTGCCTGTTGGAAAGAACTGGCCAGCTTGGAAGATGGACATAGACATAGCGCAACTGGAGAAGGTGCAGAAGAGAGTGACTAAAATGATTGCTGGGCTGGGTGACCTCCCTTATGAGGAAAGGCTAAAATATTTGGGGCTCTTTAGTCTGGAAAAAAGGCGCCTGAGGGGGGATATGATTGAGACATACAAAATAATGCAGGGCATGAGTAAAGTGGATAGAGGGAAGCTCTTCTCCCTCTCCCAAAATACCAGAACTAGGGGACATACACTCCAATTGAGTGCTGGGAGAGTAAGAACTGACAAAAGAAAATATTTTTTCACCCAGCACGTTGTTAGTCTGTGGAACTCCCTGCCACAGGATGTGGTGATGGCATCTGGCCTGGATGCTTTCAAAAGGGGATTGGACAGATTCCTGGAGGAAAAGTCCATCCCAGGTGACAAACCATGATGGAGATGTGTGTAATCTCCAGGCTTAAAACCGGGGTACTTCAAGGGCCAGATGCAGGGGAGTGGGATCAGGAGACAGAGATCTAGTCTCCTGCGCTCCCAGAGGCATCTGGTGGGGCCACTGTGAGATACAGGAAGCTGGACTAGATGGGCCTTTGGCCTGCTCCAGCATGGCTCTTTTTAGGTTCTTATATTTTAAGTATGTATATTATATTTTATATAGAAAACAACAACTTTTGTTACATGGCAGCCTAGAAAGAAAGAAAGAAAGAAAGAAAGAAAGAAAGAAAGAAAGAAAGAAAGAAAGAAAGAAAAGGCGAGTGTTTATCAGCTAGGAAATCAATTTAGGGATAGTGCAAAAGTAACAAGCACCCTAAACTTAGGTGGAGAAGCCACTCTCTGCTGTTAGGACTGCTGGCGGCTCTTTCCCAAGGAGAAGCCAGAAATGAAAGGCCTTTTCAGAGGAAGAAGGAGGGAAAGGGGGGAGCCCTTGGGGCTCCAGAGTGAGTCCAGGTGAAAAACAACCCAGGCTCCTTTTCTCTGCCCACGGGCTCCTCCTTCCCTCTGGTGACGTGCAAGGTGTCCACCCCAGATGGGGCCGAGCTGGATGTGGATGTGGTGGAGAACCACATTATACGGCCCCGGAGCCGGGCAAATACGTCATCACCATCCCGATTTGGGGGAGAACAGATTCCGAACAGCCCCTTCCATGTCGTGGTGAGTTGGAGGGACAGCTAGGCTCAGCTGGGCTCAGCGACACCACCCGTGGAACTGAAATCCGTGTCCTGGCCCGGCCTGCATTCAGCTAGGCATAAAGCCACCAAAAATTAGGGACAGACTTCCAAAGCCGTGAAACGCGTACTGCCTGTATCCACCCCCTGTATCCACTTAAAGCACTCTCTAAAGCGGTGCTCTGCCCCTGTGCTGAGGTGTCCCTTCCTTCCCACCCAGGCTTGTGACACCATCCCTCGCGCTGAGGAGCCCCGTGACACCGAGCTGCTCCGCCAGCCCTTCCCAGCGCACCACGCTGGCGGATACCCCCCGCCCTGGGTACCAGGAGCCTGTTCTGGCCTCTCGGCCTCTCTGCTTCTGCACCTGCGCCCCCCCCTCTCTCTCTTCTCATTCTCTCTCTCTCTCTCTCTCTCTCTCTCTGACGGTGACTCACGTCCGTTTTGTCTCTGTTAGTGTTGCGCTTAGGAGCGGTACAAAAAAAAATATATGTTACTTCGCGTCCATGGTGCAACTACTGAAATTTGTCTCGACCACGCCCCCCGGAACGGGTGCTAAGCGTGACAATCCTGTCCCTGGGGCTGGGGTAGGGTTTTCCCTGGTCACTCTTTGTTCCTGCTTTCTGTTCCGAGACAAGACACCGTGTAGAAATGACTGTCACGCAAGAAAGCATTCGTTTCTCTCAGAAAACTGTCTGGGATTTTTGTTTTGTTTTTTTTGCTTTTCAGAAGTGAAATATCAAAAAATAATTTTTAAGCGCCCCCACCCCCAAAAGGAAGCTAGACAAATTCAGTGTTTGTCACGGTACAAGACCGTGAGGTAACACTTGTCACGAGACAAGTTATCATGACCATGGGAACACTGAAACAGGGACAAAACAAAACCATGTGATTGTGACCGATGCTGTCACGGTACAAAACTAGTCACAGAACCAAGAAGGACGTGAAGTAACTGCCTTTCTCTCTCTCTCTTCTCATTCTCTCTCACTCTCTCTTTCTTGGGAGAGAAAAGGGGTTTCTGGTTTGGGACTGTCTGCTGAGAAGAGGTGCTCCTGGAATCAAGGGTGTATGTATGTGGCCTACAACTAGAGCGAGCACTGAGCTTACAGCTGCCCTGCCCACACAATTTCTTAAGTGTCCTGTCCTAGAACCACAGAATCGTGGATTTGGAAGGGGACCTCCAACCCCTGGCTCAAGGCAGGGACCCCAAATCCAAGGATCCCTGCTCAGGAGTTACCTAAATTTCTCCTGAAATCGGAATGGGACAGGTTCCGTCGTTGTACTGCTCTAACAGTCAGGAAGTTTCTTCCTGATCTTCAGCCGAATTCTGGCTCCCTGTCACTTGCAGGCCGTTGTTGCGTGACCTGCTCTCGGGGTAGACGGGGAACAGATCCTTTCCCGTGTCCCCAGGTTTTTTTTTTAAATAAACATTTTTATTTTAAAACAACAAAATATCATAAAGAAGAGAAAACAACACACATCAGTGTAACAAAAATATAACAAATAAAACAGATATAAACCCTGTGCATCCCCCCCCCCCCGGGACTTAAACAAAATTACAACTTTCATGATCTTGACCATGATATTTTGGCATGGCAGGCAGGCGGTGGGCGCGCCCATTCCTTCCGCCACCCTCTTCTCCCAAAAGGCCCTCTCCCAACAGGCTGCACTTCCTCAGGGCACTTCTCTCCATCACTGTCCTCTTTCCTTGCAGCTCTGGATCTCCTTTTCAGGAAGCTGCCCTCTCTCGCATGAGAGGACGCTGTGCTGCATTTTCCGCCCGCTTTGCCCTGCGACGCTCTTTCCTTTCCTCTCGGCCTGCACTTAGTGCCCTCTTTCCCTCTCTTCCTCCCCTGTCGGTTTTCTCTTCTCCCCGCCCTTTCCCTCTTTCCCCACCCTTTCCCTCTCCTCCCCAGGCCACGGACGAGCCCGTCGCACCTCCGGAGCCCGTGGATGCTATGCTCCGTCCCTTCAACCTGGTCATCCCTTTCACCGTGCAGAAGGGGGAGATCACAGGTACCGCATCGACCTGCATCGAGCGGGCGGGCGGGCGGGCGGGCTGTATGTGTGTATGTGCGTGTGCATGTGGCGTTGTGGCCGGGTTTGTGGGGTTCAGAACTTTCGTTGGGTTTGCAAAAGCATCCCTGACCCCTTTCCCCCTCCCAAAAAAGAGAAAAGGATTCACTGTCTATCTAAGGTTGTGTGGGGTTGGATGCTCCTTTCTGCTCCTAAGGCCCTCCCTGCCTTCCAGCACCGTCCTTCCAAACGCCACCACCCACTGGGAATGCCCTTAGTTCCTGTTTGGGAATTACAGTGGTGCCTCAACTTACAAATTTAATCCATTCCGAATGCATGCGCTTAAGTCAAACTGCGCTTAAGTCGGGGTACCTGTCTAAAAAATTGAAAAAAATAAGTTAAAAATAAAAATATATATATTTGTAAGTCGAACGGACCATATCTAAAATTTGTAAGGCGTCAGTTAAAATGCCAACAGTTTTCCATTCTTAAGTCAAATTGCTCTTAAGTCGAACTGCTCTTAAGTTGGGGTACCACTGTAAATCGTTCCCTGGGTGGTTTTACAACAAAATTATGTGAGGTACAACGTCCCCCCCCCCAGTGAACTCCTTTTAACAATCCATCTCAGAAGGACAGAAGGCTGAGTTAGCCTTGCATTGGCTACCTAAACCCGCTGGGGTCCAACTCAGGTCGTGAGTGGAGTCTGGGCGGCAGGACTGCGGTTGAACTGGCCTCTGTTTGTCAAGATTCCTGGCCCCGCCCACTGCTGGTTCTGGCCCCGCCCACCCTAGCACCCGCACAAACAGTGCTCCACTGTTGGGAAGCTTACCGTGTTCCGTTTTTTTGTTTTTTTAAACCCTTCTCCAGGTGAGGTGCGGATGCCTTCAGGGAAGACAGCTCGGCCTCACATCACTGACAACAAGGACGGCACCGTGACGGTCAAGTACGCCCCCGTGGAGAAGGGCCTGCACGAGATGGACATCAAGTACGATGGCAACCACATACCAGGTGGGCACCCCTGCCGTTGGTTCTCGTTTTCTCTTTTTATAAACCTTAGGTTTCTGATGGCCTCAGTAGCCAGATGAAATCAAATCAAATCCGTCAACCAGTCAGTCAATCAGTCGGTCCGCTGGTATGTCTGTCTCTCTGTCCGTCTGTCCGTCCGCCCGTCTGCCCGCCCGTCCGTCCGTCCGTCCGTCTGTCTGTCTATCTATCTATCTATCTATCTATCTATCTATCTATCTATCTATCTATCTATCTATCTATCTATCTATCTTTCTATCTATCTATCTATCTATCTATCCAGAAAAATAGACAGACTTCTCCCAATGCAATGTGTTTAATTCCCGGTCACAATACGAATTAAAAATGTTGTTGTTCAGTCGTTCAGTCATATCCAACTGTTCATGACCCCATGGACCAGAGCTCGCCAGGCCTTCCTATCTTCCATTGCCTCCCTGAGTTTGGTCAAATCCATGTTGGTTGCATCGATGACACCATCCAACCATCTCATTCTCTGCCGTCCTCTTTTCCTTTTGCCTTCCATCTTTCCCAACATCAGGGACTTTTCCAAGGACTCCTCTCTCCTCATGAGGTGGCCAAAGTACTGGAGCCTCGGCTTCAAATCTGTCCTTCCAGTGAACATTCGGGGTTGATTTCTTTCAGGATGGAAAGGTTTGATCTCCTTGCAGTCCAGGGGACTCTCAAGACTCTCCTCCAGCACCACAGCTCAAAAGCATCGAATCTGCGGCAATCAGCCTTCTTTATAGACCAGCTCTCACTTCCATACATCACTACTGGAAAAACCATAGCTTTGACTATCCTGACCTTAGTTGGCAAAATGATGTCTCTGCTCTTTAGGATGCTATCTAGTTTTGCCATCGCTTTCCTCCCAAGAAGCAGGCGTCTTTTAATTTCAAATTCGAATACTTGCAATATTAAAATTAAGAAGGTGATCCTGTTATAACCAGCATAGAATTAGAACCACGAAAAAAGAACAATGGAGAAAAAGGAAAAACTACAACACCCATACTCCTCTGCCCTAGCCTCAGGAATGGGGCCTCCCTTTGCTCAGGTGGCAGCATATCTTGGGGCGCCTCCTGGTGCCAGGCCAAGAGGTGGTTTCGGTGGGAAGGACAGCTTTGCAAAATCTTTTCTTTTTTTTTTTTGTCCAGTGGCCTCTTTGTAGGTCCGGTAACATCCTCTCCCCAAGCATTCTAAGCTCAAAAAGGGCCAGGCTGTCCAGAGTGATGATCCGGTTTCCTTTTCCCTGTGCTTCCGCCTAGGGAGCCCGCTCCAGTTCTACGTGGACGCCATCAATGCCCGCCACGTGAGCGCCTACGGGCCTGGGCTCAGCCACGGGATGGTCAACAAGCCGGCGACGTTCACCATCGTCACCAAGGATGCCGGTGAAGGTGGGCCTGGAGGGCTGGGTGGAGGCGGAGCAGGAGGCAGCGGGGCCGCCGTGGAGGGTGGGCCGCATGAATTGGGTCTATGCCATCGGGATGGTCATGTTGCCTCTCCTTCGCCCCCCCCCAGGAGGCCTGTCCCTGGCTGTGGAGGGGCCCTCCAAGGCCGAGATCACCTGCAAGGACAACAAAGACGGCACCTGCGTCGTCTCTATTTGCCGACGGCGCCCGGCGATTACAACATCATTGTGCGCTTTGATGACAAGCACATCCCCGGCAGTCCCTTCACGGCCAAGATCACAGGTGAGGCTTCCCAGTCTCACAGGTACAGCCCCCCTCCACTTCTGCCCCTCCTGCTTCCTGGAAGTCTTGGCCTATCCCCTTGCCCCATCCTCCATCGCTCTTCCAGTTCTGCATCGGTGCTGAAAGTCGGTTTTAGAAGTATTGGTTTAGAGCAGGGTTGTGCAAACTTTTTGTAAGGAGGGCCAGATTTGGTGGCTAAGAATGCATGGGGGGGGGCTGCTCCCCGGCCCTGCCCCCCCCAACTGCAAGCCCCCCCCACTGACCCCTAAGCCCCACCCACTGCCTTTTTGCAAGCTGTCACCTGCTTCTTCAGCTTCATCCCGCGGGTGCTGCAGCGGGCATTGGCAAGGAAGGAGCCGGCCTTGGTGGCAGCCCTGCCACCCCCTCACCCTTACCAAGGGCACAGGAACCAAGGCATGCCTCTGCCACTGCGGACAGCACCATCCACACCCCGATCCTTCAACTGTCCAAGCCACACCACCACGGCCAAGCATGGGAGCCCCTGGGATTCAGGGTTGGTTTGGAGCCGGTGGTATGTCAAGCAAGAGCAACAGGAGGGGGAGGGGCGCCATCCATCCACAGGCCAATCAAAATGGCCTGGCGGGCCGGATTTGGGCCCCGGGCCGGACTTTGGACATGGCTGGTTTAGAGTTATAGTAGGATGCTTGTATGCACAAGGCATTGGTTCCAAGCATCCATGTGGATGCTGAAAACCGTGGATAATAGTAAATGCCAAAATAGCATGATCAAAGAAAAATTCCAAGGAAAGATTTATTTTTCACATATATTTACCAGAACTAGTCGCCAAGGGGGCACCAGAGACCATGCTCTGAGAATACATGGCATGGTCTCTGGCTCTCTCTAGTGGCCAATTTTGATAAATACATGATAAAATCATTTCTGGATTTTTTCTTCTTCTAATATTTTTAATATTTTCAAACCATGGATAAGTGAAACCTTGGATATCAATCCTGCAGGTACAGAGATCCTGTAGGATTAAAAAAGTTGAGGAATGCATATCCACAAGATAGTAATGTTTTGAAAACACCTTTCAAATGCCAAAAGACACAATTCTTTCAAGCCAGCTCTTTAGGTGCCTCAATGCGAAAGTAATAAGGTTAACGTTAGCATGCCAAATTAATGTGTTGTTCCCAAGATCTGACCGAGGCGCATACGCTGCACACTAGGCTCTCTGACTGCTTCCACTCCACTTTCCCTCTTACTATAGGGGACGATTCCATGCGCACCTCCCAGCTGAATGTAGGCACCTCCACCGACGTGTCCCTGAAGATCACGGAGAGTGACTTGAGCTTGCTGACAGCCAGCATCCGGGCACCGTCTGGCAACGAAGAGCCCTGTTTGCTGAAGCGCCTGCCGAATCGGCATATTGGTGAGCAAGCCAGCGTTGCCTTGGGGTGTTCGGAATCAGAGAGAACCGCAGAAATCTCGGCTGGTTTATACGTATGACTTGTAATCGCATACGTTCATGCATGCCTCTTCTAAAACACCAGGAGGTGGTTACTCGTTGTCAGATCTCAAGCAGATGGAAACCTGAAATATAAGGATTGGAGATGGGCACGAATTACCGGGTTGGTGGTTCGTGCTGGTTCGTTTCTTGGCCGAACAGGTGCTTGGCACTTCCCAGCCTCACCTCCTCTGGCATCACCCACTCCTAAAGAGTGCCCAGAAGATTTGGGGCAAGGAGGCCAAGCCGCTGGCCCTGAGTGGGCACCTGGCTGGAGGAAGCAGGGCTAGGATGCACCGAACACCTGTTCGGCTGGGAAACGAACCACCGAATCAACAGTTTATGCCCATCTCTAGTAATGATCTGAAAAAAAGTATTGCAGAAAGATCAATTTCCTTTTCCTCCCAAGCATGTCAACCCCATGCTTGTCCCAAGATGTGATTTAAAGTGTGTTGGGGTTTGTTGGGCGACAATGGGCTGATTGTCAATAGCTCCCAAGTTGAACAGTCACTCCTGTCTGAATCCTCCTGCCCAGTGATTTGGCCCTTGGGGGTGGGAAATTCTGGTCTGAGATGAGACTGCCAAACTGCACCCCTCCATATAGAGCAAGCATGTCCAGACTTCAGCCCTCCTGATGTTTTGGACCGCAACTCCCAGAATTCTAAGCTTAGATTGCAAATAGCAAAGGGCCGTGGGAGTTGCGGTCCAAAACATCTGGAGGGCCGAAGTTTGGGCATGCCTGATACAGAGCCTCGTGGCACAGTGGTTCAACTACAGTACTGCAGCCAAGTCTCTGCTCAGGACCTGGGGTCCAATCCCAGGTAGCCTGCTCAAGGTTCACTCAGGCTTCCATCCTTCCAAAGGAGGTAAACTGAGTACCCAGCTTGATGCTGTTGGTGGTGGTGGTGGCGGGCGGCGGCGGCAATGTGTAGCCTGCATGCTTACATAAGAGAGTGCTTTAAGTGGAGCCGCAGCAGCTATACCACCCTGAATCCCAATCTCGTCAGATCTCGGAAGCTAAGCAGGGTCGGGCCTGATTAGTACTTGGATGGGTGACCTCCTGGGAATAGCAGGGGCTGTAGGCTAAGTGACAGGCCCAGTGACAGTCCGGTCTAAAGAAAAGAAGAAGACTGCTTGAAGTGCTATGGGGCAGTATAGAAGCAGGGCACCTTGCTTTTTGTTGTTGTTCCGTACCTCCCGTATCTGGGTGGCTCTGCCCTCACCCTTCCTTCTCGGGCCCTTCCCCAGGGATCTCCTTCACGCCCAAGGAAGTGGGCGAGCACGTGGTGAGCGTGAAGAAGAGCGGGAAGCATGTGACCAATAGCCCCTTCAAGATCATGGTGGGCCAGTCCGAGATCGGCGACGCCAGCAAGGTCAAAGTGTCCGGCAAGGGACTCGTGGAAGGGCGCACGTTCGAGGTGTCCGAATTCATCGTCGACACCCGCACCGCAGGTGAGGGGGAAAGCCGGATCGCAGCAATCGTCCTGGGATGCAAAGCCCCAGGAGCTGAAAATGGCACATTCCTCCCTACCAGGTGGAAGTCCCACGCCAGTATCGCATGCAAGGCTGGGAGGACTCAGATCACAAAGGCCCGTGGGCTGATCCCTGCGTCTGTGGGGAAACGGTTCCAACCCTCCAACCCTGTGGAGGTTGGAAAACACGGATTACAACAAACACTCTCCATAGCCTGGTCTCTGTCTCCCTCCAGTGGCCAATCCTGGCTATTTCACTTTTAGAAATCTATATTTCTAGATTTTCCTTTTAATATTTTGACTGTTTTCAAACCGTGGGTAAGCGAAGCAGCAGATACTGCTCCTGCTGGATAAAGGGGAACTATTATATCCAGAATATCAAAGTTGTTCAGATTTATATGTTTGGATAACCATTCCCGGGGCTCGTAGTCCAAGAAACCCCAAATCTGACTAACAACTGAACCATACATTTATATATTTTGTTTTAGAGTATTTTTACCCTGCCTTTCTCCTTGGAAAAGGACCCATCTCTGCTGGTGGGTGGTGGGTGGTGGTGGTCGGGGGGCAGCTATTTCCCAACAAACTTGCTGCTCAGGCAGAATGAACCGAAATCAGCAGCAAGTAGGAAGGAGCCATTTGGGCATGAAAGGGACGGGTCTTTGTTCGTTGCTCTGACGCTACGGTGCGTGCTCCTCCGCCAGGCTACGGTGGTCTGGGCCTCTCCATCGAAGGCCCCAGCAAAGTCGACATCAACTGTGACGACATGGAGGACGGCACTTGCAAGGTCACCTACTGCCCCACCGAGCCCGGAAACTACATCATCAACATCAAGTTTGCTGACAAGCACGTGCCAGGTGGGTGCCTCTCTCTGGCCTCTCTCTCTTCTCTCTTGCCCCGGCCAGGCTGTTCTCCGCCAGCGCCTCGTCCGTTCCGCACCAGGTGTGGGTTCAGGTTTCCTGCCTCGGGCTGGGCCGAAGGGCGGTGCTCACCCGTCCCTCGGCTCCCTTTCCTCCAACCGAGAGAGAGGTCAATGTATTCACGAAGACCTTCATGGCTGGAATCTTGTTGTTGTGAATTTTTCAGGCTGTTTCAGTGAGGTCAGGAAGTTTTTCAGAGACCATCAAGAAAGCAGCTTGTGCAACAACAGAACAGTGTTAATGTTAATTATTTATTTATTATTTATATATTTATGACACTTGTATCCCGCCCATCTTCCAGATCGGAACTCTGGGCGGCTAACTTGGGTCACGGCCGGCTGGAGACCCTGCCTGCCTGGGATGGCAGCACAGGCATTTGGGGGCTGAGAATCTGGGCAGGACAGTACCCTGGGGACTGGGAAAAAAGGCACCTGAGGGGGGATAGGATTGAGACGTACAAAATAATGCAGGACATGAGCCAAGTGGATAGAGGGACGCTCTTCTCCCTCTCACAAAATACCAGAACTAGGGGACATCCACTCAAACTGGGGACTGGGAGAGTAAGAACAGACAAAAGCAAATATTTTTTCACTGAGCGCATTGTTAGACTATGGAACTTCCTGCCACAGGAGGTGGTGATGGCATCTGGCCTGGATGCCTTCAAAAAGGAATTGGATTGGACAGATCCCTGGAGAAAGAGTCCATCACAAGCTACAAACCATGATTGAGATGTGTCATCTCCAGGCTTTAAACTAGGGTACTTCAAAGACCAGATGCAGTGGGGAGTGGCATCAGAAGACAGAGATCTAGTCTCATGTGTGCTCCCAGAGGCATTTGGTGGAACCACCGTGAGATACAGGAAGCTGGACAAGATGGGCCTTTGGCCTGATCCAGCAGGGCTCTTCTTATGTTCTTATTTTCTTATGACTTTTTCCTCTTAGAAACCAGGCCCTAAGGTAACTTCCAGCTCCTGTTCAGTATTGCTAGTTTGCAGCCGCCTTGAAGCCAATTCAAGTTATTTACTTGTTTAAAAATAAGTCCACCCCTGCGTTTGGGTCCCCTTCTAGGAAGCCCTTTCACCGTGAAGGTGACGGGCGAAGGGCGGATGAAGGAGAGCATCACCCGTCGCCGTCAGGCCCCGTCGATCGCCACCATCGGCAGCACCTGCGACCTCAACCTGAAGATTCCAGGTAAGGCCGCCCTCGGCCACGTTTGGGGCCATGGAGGGCTCCGCAGCTGAGTGGCAAAGGGTGGCCCCTTTTGGGCTCCGTGCCCTCTTCTCTGATTTCTCTCCTCCCTTCCTTTTGACTTTTGGTCTTGGGTGAAGGTGGGATTGAGGGCGGGAATGAGCCTTCTCTGACCTCCACCGCCACCTGAAACCCATCACCTGGTGGGGTTTCACATCAGGAAGGCTAAATATTCCGAAACAGGCTGAAAACCTGATTTGGAGCGATCTTCCCTAGAAAGTAAAATCTCGTCGACCAGTATAGGTGGTGGTTAGTAAGGCGAAATGTGGAGTTCTATACCTTACCTCTGTATCAGATGGACGTCTGCTCCGAAATCCGACATACCCTGAGTTTAGAATATTATAGAAAGCTTGCACTGGAAGATGGTACCCGTTATTTATCTAGTCCTAAAGCATTTATTTATTGTGGTTTTTAAAAGCAAAACCCAAGTAACCTTCTTTTGCTTTAGATGAGCCTTCCTTACCTGGCTGCCCAGCCCGATCATCCTTGGGGGCAGCTGGCATGATGGGAGTTGTAGTTTGCCTCTGGTGGTTGAGGAATGCTGGTTTAGGATATTTCTTGGGTTCTGTGATAAGGTTATAGCGATAGCTCAGGCTTTTGCCAGTACTGGCTTTTGGGGCACGTCACTTTGTGGGGAAAAAACCAGTGGAGCAGGGAAGGCACATGGATTCTGTAGTCCCCAAAGCTCTCCCTTCTCCCAGGGGGCAGCCAGGGCTGGCTTCATGGTGGTGTTATTGATGGCTTAGTTTTGAAGGCAACCAAGTCACAGTACAATGCTTCCCAAACTTGGATGCCCATGTGTTGTACTAAACCTCCCAGAAACCTTCCACCACTTGCTGTTCTGGCCAGGATTCCTGGGAGTTGTAGTTCCAGAACCCATCTGGGGAAACCCAAGGTCAGGAAGGACCGCCAGAGCGCAAGGGTGTCACGGCTCACCTCTTAAGAGGGCCAAACAACTTCCTTTTAGAGGGAACCCAATGCCAGGGTAGAATCATTCCAGCAACAAAACCACCTCCAACCCCAACCCATCAAAAAAATGTATCCAAAAGGAGACAGGAAAAGAGGAACGTTGAATGAGCAGTGGATTGACTCAATAAGGGCAGCCACGGGCTTTGGGTTTACAAGTGCCGAATTCAGGATTGGCAAGGCTCAGAAGTGTCCTGACGGCAAAAAAGCACTCACTTTTCCCAGGTGCAGGCACGGGGGTCACAATCTGACCGTGGGATGAGTGAAGGGTGAGGGGTGTGTGCGCGTGGCCAGCACAGAGCGGAACGTTTCCTTCCGTGGCACGACCAGGCCTTTGGCTGGAGGTCATCCACTGGACGATGGAAGTTTTGGGGAAGGGAAAAAAGGACAGTGGATGGTGTAGAGTGTCGAGGGTTGTGGAGAGAAGGGAGGATAAGACAAGGGAAAGGCCCTGAGACCAGATCAATCCCTTCTCACCTGGCTTGCCGATCCCCGGTGGCGGCTGTAACAATGAGGGCTAGCAACTTGCTGGGGGATGCTACAGAGGCCGTTAACAAGGACGGCACATTGTCACCAAGATGGGCTCTTCACTTTGGGGGCGTAAATGTTTTCTGCAGTTGGCCCATGTCCCCAAGGGACTACTTGCCACTTTCTCTTGGTCCCATTTCTAATTTGCCTCCTCCTCCTCCTCCTCCTCCTCCTCCTCTTTCTCCTCTCTCGGCTCCTGCCTTTCTTCCGGCGTTGGCCGCCTGCCGCCCGCGGAACAGGGAACTGGTTCCAGATGGTCTCCGCCCAGGAGCGGCTGACGCGCACCTTCACGCGCAGCAGCCACACGTACACCCGCACCGAGCGGACCGAGATCAGCAAGACGCGGGGCGGCGAGACCAAGCGCGAGGTGCGGGTGGAGGAGTCCACCCAAGTGGGCGGGGACCCCTTCGCCAACGTCTTCGGGGAATTCCTCGGCCACCGCGAGAGCCTGGGGACCTTCGGAGGCCTCACTCGGACCCAGGAGGGTGCGTGGGCTGCGCTGGGTGTGCCCCCCTGTGTGTGTGTGTGTGTGTGTTGAGCGTGCCTTGCATGGGGTGCACGGTATGGGGAGCACGGATTTCGCACGGACTTCAGGCGTGCAAAGAGGTGTGTTTGCACAGCAAGGGGGTTGGATGCTCTGTCCGGCGCTGGCGTGGCTTCACCTGGAGTCCTGTGTGTCCAAACTTCAAGAAGGATCCTTGCTAACAAATTGGAGCCATTTCAGCGGAGGGCAACATGGACAACCAAGGGGCTGGGCCTCTATCACACGCACACTACATGCACATGTTGATTTGATTTGATGCGCACTTTCCGTCCCCACGGTAGCACTTTTTGGATGCTCGTCCCCCATGGGCCGAAAGTGCATCAAATTGCTGTTTTGGAAAGCTGTTTTCTTTCACTATTATATATATATATATATATATATATATATATATATATATATATATATATATATATATATATATATATATATATATATATATATATATATATATGTTTTCGTAGATTTTCACGGGTATAGGTATGCATGTTAGGGTGGAAGTGTAGAAGAAGAAACCCGAATCCACCCTATATATATATATATATATATATATATATATATATATATATATATATATATATATATATATATATATATATATATATATATATATATATATATATGCATGTTATATGCATGTTAGGGTGGATTCGGGTTTCTTCCCGTGTAGAAATCCTAGTTTGACGAGGTCTCACTCGTCATCTTCAGGCTGGTGTTCTGGCTTCTTTCTTCTTGAAGCAAAGTGTGGTCTCAGTTGAAGTCCTTCTATAAATACTGCTGGGGGGGTGTGGTTTGCTTGCTCTGTTGCTGATTGTAGGTTCCTTTGTTCCTTTGTTCTTTTGTGATCTGCTGTGTGGCTGAGACGATCGTTAAGGGATTAACTGCTGGTGGCTGTTTAGATGGCTGTTTAGATGCTGGTGGGCTAGATGGCTGGTAGGCTCTGGCAGTATCCTGGGCTTTGGTGGAGTGGGGTCCTGTGTCTTGTGAATTCATTCTTCTTGAAGCTTTCATTCTTCTTGGCTTCTTTCTTCTTGAAGCAAAGCGTGGTCTCAGTTGAAGTCCTTCTATAAATACTGCTGGGGTGTGTGTGGTTTGCTTGCTTTGTTGCTGATTGCAGGTTCCTTTGTTCCTTTGTTCTTTTGTGATCTGCTGTGTGGCTGAGGCGATCGTTAAGGGATTAACTGCTGGTGGCTGTTTAGATGGCTGTTTAGATGTTGGTGGGTTAGATGGCTGGTGGGTTCTGGCAGTATCCTGGGCTTTGGTGGAGTGGGGTCCTGTGTCTTGTGAATTCATTTTGGTCTCGTGTCTGTGGTCTCCCAATGTTTTTGGGGTGTGTGCTCCATGTGGTGACTGGAGTGGGGTGCCGCAGTAGATGGTGCAGTCGTGGTTTTGTTATTGGACAAATTTTACTGTTTACACAAGATGCCACCACCTTCCATCCACACCAAACACAAACCCAGACCCTTCCCACAGATGAAACGAAACCACCATCCAATAACAAAACCACGACTGCACCATCTACTGCGGCACCCCACTCCAGTCACCACATGGAGCACACTCACACACCCCAAAAAACATTGGGAGACCACAGACACGTAGCCAGACCAAAATGAATTCACAAGACACAGGACCCCACTCCACCAAAGCCCAGGATACTGCCAGAACCCACCAGCCATCTAACCCACCAGCATCTAAACAGCCATCTAAACAGCCATCAGCAGTTAATTTCGCCTCAGCCACACAGCAGATCACAAAAAGAACAAAGGAACAAAGGAACCTGCAATCAGCAACAAAGCAAGCAAACCACACCCCCCCAGCAGTATTTATAGAAGGACTTCAACTGAGACCACGCTTTGCTTCAAGAAGAAAGAAGCCAGAACACCAGCCTGAAGATGACGAGTGAGACCTCGTCGAAACGTCGCCAAAACAACCAGATTTCTACACGGGAAGAAACCCGAATCCACCCTAACATGCATATATAAGCCCATTTACTAAACCCACAGTTTCCTTATTGACTCAGAGACAAACTAGCTTCAAGGCCTGGTTGGACCACCCTAGCTGGCTGCTGAGGTTTAGCAAAGGCCATCTTGATCACCAAGCTAAGGGCCTTTTCACACGACCCCTAAGATCCGCTGGCCACTTAAATTCGGACCAGGGATCTTAGGGGTTCTTTGCTCTTTCTGCGTCCCCACCCCTCCGCACTCCCTTGCTCCTGTCTGCGTGAGGGGAGGGAGAAAAAAAGAGATGAAAAAATGCAGGCTCACCTCCGAAGCTGCCCGGATCCTCGTCGTCCGTCCTGATTCCTTCTCTTCTGTTTGTTTGTTTTTTGCCTCCCGCCCCTTCTCTTAAAGGGGCGGGAGGCAAAAAAAACCAAAAAAACAAACAAAAAAACAAAAACAAAACAGAAGCGAGGAGAGCCCCGCACTCACCAGATTAAATCCGGACCTGGGGATTTTCACTCTCCTAGAGCAGGTACAAGAAAGGTGCGCTGGGACGCGCTTAGGTGGGCGTGGTCGCACTTAATTTCCTGCAAACACCGGAGCTGGTGGGGAAACAATTGTAAGCTCCGGAGCTGGCAGCCATTTGCTGCGGAGTTTAGGGGTCGTGTACAAAGGCTCTAAGTCACTGCCCGTGTGGCATTTCCTTTTTTTCCCTGGCCATCTTGGCTGTTAGGGAGCTTTGTCCGATGGCCATTCAGATGAGATGAGGACTCCAGTGGCGCTGATAAATTCGGATTAGAAAGCAGGGAGAAATAGAATCTCTTTTAAACCTAGGCCTTTGCTGTTCATGAGAGACCAGGGAGGAAGCAGGAGAGAGTTCCTGTTTCCCCACTCAGCAGCACTAATCTATGCATGGATTTGCACCAGGATTTCACCATTGTCTGTTTTGGAATAAAAATATGCCTGATATGTAGGTGTGTGTTTGTGCATCCAAATATTCTGCGCTCAGAATGGCTATTCGATTGCATGAAATTTGCCTTTATTTTACATCGTTCAGCCCTCTGGTCAACTGTATAGCTCTCAGGTAGGAGAATGTGACGTGTTTTTGGACTCTTAGAAAAAAAGAATACAAGCAATGAATGCAAGCTATCATGGATTAAAAATCCCTTCTTTAGGCATGCCATGAGACACTTGCAAGGGGTGCAGGAAGATTATAACCCGATTTATCAGGAAAAACTTCCTGACTGTTAGAGCAGCACGACAGTGGGACCAACGAAGCTGATAGGTTGCAAGAGCTCCAACACTGGAGGCTTTTAAGAGAAATTGAGAGAACCACCTGGCAGATCTCTGTTGATTTGTATTCCTGCCAGGAGCAGGGGGTTGGACGTGATGACGTGACCGGTCCCTTTCCACTTCAGGATTCTATGAAGGGATGAAAAGTGTTTGCGGCAGGCACATGCAGAGCTGTGCTTTTGCACAACAGAATGGCCCAGGACGTGCAGTAAGCGTCCGATTGATCTCGTTTGAGTCCAAAAGATCCTGGAGGGAGTTCCATGACAGTGTCTGTTTCCCCCGTACTGCAAATCCTACCCTGGGATTGCTCCTTGAAGTTAAAACCTCCACCAGACCCTGCAAACTGGTCTTGGCGGCCATGAGGACTAGAAGCATGCTGATTTTTCTGTCTGTTTGATGAAGCAGAAATGTGAGCCCCTCGCACCACAGGATGAAAGAGCCATGTGGCCTTGCCTGGCGAAGCTCCTCGTAGGGATATTGAGAAGCCAAGTCTTGGCCAAGTCTTTTCCTGGCCCTGGACCCCGTGGGACCCTCGGCTCACTCTACCTCTCCGTTTCCGTTTCAGGTGAGGCAGGCTTACAGGCCATGACTGCTCAGGTGACCAGCCCGTCGGGGAAGATGTCTGAGGCGGAAATCATTGAAGGCGAGGACAGCGCCTACTCCGTCCGCTTCGTGCCCCAGGAGATGGGCCCCCACACTGTCAACGTCAAGTATCGGGGCCAGCACGTGCCGGGCAGCCCCTTCCAGTTTACCGTGGGGCCCCTGGGGGAAGGGGGCGCCCACAAGGTGCGGGCTGGAGGCCCCGGCCTGGAGAGAGGCGTCGCCGGCGTGCCAGGTGAGTACCCCCGGAACCCTCTCCACATTCATGGGCTCCTTGCCTCCCCCCAAAAAATAAATAAATACGGGTCAGAAATGGATGGAGGGAGGTGTAGATACACCTGGAGCGGACTTGTCCATGAGCATCACTGCTGGACATTGGCTTTTCACAAGGTAATGTTCTGATCCATTTCCGCCAAAATGCAGGAGATCCTAGTAAATGCCAAATTGGACCTCTATCTTCCTTCCTTCCTTTCTTCCTTCCTTCCTTCCTTCCTTCCTTCCTTTCTTCCTTCTTTCTTTCTTTCTTTCTTTCTTTCTTTCTTTCTTTCTTTCTTTCTTTCTTTCTTTCTTTCTACCTTCCTTCCTTCCTTCCTTCCTTCCTTCCTTCCTTCCTTCCTTCCTTCCTTCCTTCCTTCCTTCCTTCCTTCCTTCCTTCCTTCCTTCGTGAGACGCACCCGTTGTGTGCCAGCAGCTGACGGCATCTTTCCTTTTTCAGCCGAGTTCAGCATCTGGACTCGGGAAGCCGGAGCCGGCGGTCTCTCCATCGCGGTCGAGGGACCAAGCAAGGCGGAGATCGCCTTTGAAGACAGAAAAGACGGATCCTGCGGCGTCTCCTACATCGTCCAGGAACCAGGTAGGGGGACGGCTTGATTTTTGGGACACGTCCTTGCAAGAATCTCCGATGGTGGCTGGGAGGGTCCCGTTGTTTTTATTTTGAAAACATCCGCCCTCCCTTTCTGTTCACCGAAGGCAGATTCTGCAGTGGTGTGTGTGTGTGTGTGTGTGTGTGTGTGTGTGTGTGTGTGTGTGTGTGGAGTGCACAATAAAATTAAAAATTGGTGGATGGCATTAAGAGAATGATACCTGGGTGAACCTGAGTGGCAGCACACGGTCAGGCCAGCCGCTCTAAAAGGGAAAGGGAAGCCATGCACCACCTTGAGGAGAGAGCTTATGTGGCTTGTGCCACTGAACCTCGTGGCGCAGGGGTTCGATCCCAAGGGGTTCAGGTAGCCACCTCAGGGCTGACTCCACTCTCTGTGGCATCTGGACTGAGAGACGGCTTCACCCAGGAAGGAAAATTGCCCTTTGGGACAATGTAGGGCTTGGAAGCAGAGATAGGAAAATGTCGGCATTTGGGGCGTCCACTCCCAAATGTCCTAACCAGCATGGCCAGCAGCAGGGGATTATGGGAGAGGTAGTGGTAGCCCAGCGTATCTGGGGGGGGTCATGGATTCCTTTCCCGCCGACTTAAGGGAGACAGCGAAAGTGCCAGGAATTGTGCCCTAGATTATGTTGGCCCAAATCCTCTTGCACTCTTATGCTGCTGTAAAGCTGGTGGCATAAATATCAGCCGTGATTTTGCTCCAAGTTAAAAAGTTGGCAACATATGCAAATATCAGCCTCTGTGCTGGATTCTGCGCTGGGGAAATGCCTCACCAAGGTTGCGCTGCCTCTGTTACACAAACAGCCACGGCGGAGAGGATTTAGGGCCCTGGAGTTGATGGTGGGCGTTCAAGATCGGCTGGATGGGTGGAAAATGCAGTTTTGTATGCTCTCACCACCATCAGACTAGCTAGGGGCTTTGAACACTCTTCAAGGGCAGCCCCACGGAAAAGGCACAGCGGCAGTCAAGCCAGGATGTTCCGTAAAGCCAGGCTTGGCTTGGGGTAGTGGCGCAGGCACACACACTTTGCGTGCCAAGTCTTGCTGGGCTTCCCGTAGAAAGTTCCAGCAGCGTCTGACAGGGACCTCTTCTCCTTCTCGCAGGGGACTATGAAGTGTCCATCAAATTCAACGACGAACACATCCCCGACAGCCCGTTCGTGGTTCCGGTAGCCTCCCATTCAGATGATGCTTGCCGCCTGACTGTCACCAGCCTACAGGTAACCCCCCCCACCTGCTCTGTCGGCTGCTGGTCAGGGTGACCATACCCCACCTCCAGTATCAGAGGGACACATGCCTCTTGGTAGGCCCTTAAGATGCTTGTTTGGGCCTTCCCAATTGATGGGGAACCCAAAGTAGAATGAGCGAACCTTGCACTCTTATCCTGCCCATGGGTGTCTGGTTGGGGCTGGCCATCATGCAACCAGATCCAGGACCCTTCTGAGAAACCTTTCTTGTTTCCAAGTTTTTGGTTATATTCCTCTTGCTGTCCCAGCCAATGCATAGGGATTGACAGAACAGAACAGCTTCAAGTTCCCCAGAAATAGTCCACCCCCTTTTCTCATTAACTGGCACTTACAGTCTCACTAACTTTTACAGTAAGATTGGCCACTCGGACCAGAGATCTTAGGGGCTTCTCGCTCTTCCTGCTTCCCCACCCCTCCGCACTTCCTGGCTGCTGGCCGTGAAGCCTCACCTCCATTCTGCCGGCAAGATTCCTGTCTCTGTAAAGAAGCTCTTAAAGGGGCGGGAGCCAAAAACAACAAACAGAAGTGAGGTACTCACTATCTTTACACCGCATCAAGGAATTTTCAGGACGGAAGAGCAGGTACTTGAAAGGTACACTGGGACGCGCTAAAGTGGGCGTGGTCACACTTAATTTCCTGTAAACTCCGGAGCTGGTGGGGAAACATTTTTAAGCTCCGGAGCTGGGAGCCATTTGCCCCGGAGTTTAGGGGTCTGGTATAAACGCCCTAACTTAGTCTGCGATGTCTGTGAAGATTCTGAGTCATTCAAGTGAGGTAATCTGGAAGTTGAGTCGTGGCAACTGGACTGACGAAGCTGCTTGGATGAGTAGCGAAACATTTTTTCAAGAAAAGAAGTCCAGTTGCCATGACTCAATTTCCAGATCAATCTGGGATCTTTCGCTACGGTGGTATAAATAAACTATGTAAATAGACATTTATTTATTTATTTAATTTATTTATTTATTTATTTATTTATTTATTTATAAAATATTTTACCCCACCTTTCTTCTTGGAAAAGGACCCAAGGTGGCTTACAATAATGGGGGATAATATACAGCCGAGAACATTTAAGACATACAGTGGACCCTCGTATAACAAATGGTTTGTATAACAGAAAATCTGTACAACATAAGTTCCATATTGGAAGTGGGGTGGTATAGAAATGAAACAAACAAACAAACAAACAAACAAATAAAAAAATCCGGAGATGGGGGGAATTTGCTTAACAAATTTGCTTAACAAATATTTGCCCTATGGGTCGAATATGTACAACATAAAAATGTCGCAATTAGGGATTACTTTTTCAATGCATTCCTATGGGAAACTTGTACAAAGGAAAATTTGCTTAACAGAATTTCATTTGGAATGAATTCATTCCTTTATACAAGGTACCACTGTATTCAGTTTTAAGAACAGGGAATTAGAAGAGGCATCTCAGCAGTTCCTGTCTGGATCCTGCTCTCACAGTCCATCCGACCTCCCGTGGGTCTTTCTGAGTTGATTTTCCTTCTTCCATAAAGGTCTTGTTCATTTCTCCACCTTTCTGTGCCCCTGCAGGAGACGGGCCTGAAAGTGAACCAGCCGGCTTCCTTTGCAGTGCAGCTCAACGGGGCGAGGGGCGTGATTGACGCCAAAGTCCACACACCGTCCGGGGTGGTGGAGGAATGCTACGTCTCAGAACTGGACAGCGGTGAGTGGTTTCGTGTGTGTGTGTGTGTGTGTGTGTGTGTGTGCGCGTGCGTGCGTGCGTGCGTGCGTGCGTGTGTGCAGAGTGGGATGTTTGTGCATCTCTGAGCAGGCTCCATGACACCTTTGCTTTTTGCCTCCGCAGACAAATACGCCATCCGCTTCATCCCCCATGAGAATGGCGTCCACTCCATCGACGTCCGGTTCAATGGCAGACACGTCCCTGGCAGCCCCTTCAATATCCGTGTGGGCGAGCAGAGCCAGGCTGGGGACCCGGGGCTCGTCACGGCCTACGGCCCAGGGCTTGAAGGGGGAACCACAGGTAGGCCTCACCCTTTAGGGATGCAAAGGTTGTCCCGCTTTCCCCTCCGTCTGGGTCCCAGGAGGGCTTAGGGTAGGATCTGGAATTCTTTGCAATGGCACTTAGAGGACCTTATATGCTTGGGCCCATAGGAGTATCCTGACAACTTTTTTCTGCCTTAGAGTAAGACGGCCACTTGGCTTCCTTCCTTCCTTCCTCCATCAACTTTTTCCTTTCCCTTCCTTCCTCCCTTCCTTCCTCCATCAATTTTTTCTTTTCCCCTCCTTCCTTCCTTCCTTCCTCCATCAACTTTTTCCTTTCCCTTCCTTCCTTCCTTCCTTCCTTCCTTCCTTCCTTCCTTCCTTCCTTCCTTCCTTCCTTCCTTCCTTCCTTCCTTCCTTCCTTCCTGGGATTCTTACTCCCCATAAAAGCTCAAGAAAAATAGTAATGGACAATGATAGGTTATTATTCGATAAAAGAACCCACAGGAACTCAGGTGATTCTCCGGTAGAGACGCTCCTACCCCTGAGTTTCCTTACAAGTGACACAACACAGAAGGAAGGAGGGAGGTGGAGGGAAGAGGAAAGTTAGGCCCCAGCACTTCCAGTGGCATGACAGCCATTAAAACAGCTGGAAGGGAAACAGCTGGAAGACAAGTGAGGCTGGCAGAGATGGCTGCTAGCGGGCAGGTGATTCCTGGCTACCCAGCTTCCCCGGCGCTGCTGTCCTGTGGTCCTGAGTGCAAGGGCTTTCCGTCATTGTCCCCCTTCTTTCCCGGCAGGCGTCTCCTCCGAGTTCGTGGTGAAAACCCGGAACGCGGGCTCCGGCGCCCTCTCGGTCACCATCGACGGGCCCTCCAAGGTGCAGATGGACTGCCAGGAGTGCCCGGAGGGCCACAAGGTCACCTACATGCCCATGGCCCCAGGAAACTACCTCATCTCCATCAAGTACGGGGGACCCCAACATATCGTGGGCAGCCCCTTCAAGGCCAAGGTCACAGGTAGGGAGACACAGGTTGGCACCGGGCAGGGCGGGGAGGGAACGGGAGGCCCTGGGACCCATCTCTGAGGAGGAGTTTATCTGTGGGATCGATATCAATGGATTCTCATATCCGTGGTCTAAAAATTATTAAAACCCCAGATTCCCCCAAATCTCTATTTCTAAAGTCTACGTCAAGCACCTCTCACAAAATACCAGAACTAGGGGACATACACTCAAATTGACGGCTGGGTGAGTAAGAACAGACAAAAGAAAATATTTTTTCACCCAGCGCGTTGTTAGTCTATGGAACTCCCTGCCACAGGAGGTGGTGATGGCATCTGGCCTGGAGGGGATTGGACAGATTCCTGGAGGAAAAGTCCATCACAGGTTACAAACCATGATGGAGATGTGTGTCATCTCCAGGCTTTAAACCAGGGTACTTTCAAGGGCCAGATGCAGGGGAGTGGGATCAGGAGACAGATATCTAGTCCCGTGCACTCCCAAACACACCTGGTGGGGCCACTGTGAGATACAGGAAGCTGGACTCGATGGGCCTTTGGCCTGATCCAGCAGGGCTCTTCTTATGTTCTTATGTAAGTTAACAGAGTGGGCCACTGGAGGGAACCAGAGACCATATGCCCTCTCAGTGTTTCAATATTTCATATTTCAGGAACGGGTTCCATGTGGATATGGAGGTTCAGCTGTAACGGGGGGGGGGTATCATTTTTCTGCAAAGGGTGTTGCACCCAGCCGGTTCCAGGGGATAAAATAATTCCCCCTGGGTACCAAGGTGCCTCAGCCTGACTCAGACCATCAAACCATATGTTGCCTGGCACACTTAAGAATCCTATTGGTAATTTAAATCTGAAATGTCTGCAAAAATGTGTAACTCTCAGTGGCTTATGATTATCAATAGTTAAAGACACATCCGTTAGCAATCCTAGCCACGTGTCTGTCGCAAGACTGGTCAATTGACCAGGAACTTTGAGCATCAACTTCTTAATTAGCAGCCATTTGCTAATGGCACAAAGTGTGTGATTTCCCTGACGCGCTCCTGCCTCCTGCCTCCTGCCTCCTCCTCCTCCTCCTCAGGTCCCCGCCTCTCGGGCGGACACAGCCTCCACGAGACCTCCACCGTGCTGGTCGAGACCGTCACCAAGGCCTCCTCCTCGGTCGGGGGCACCTACAGCGCCATGCCCTCCTTCTCCTCTGATGCCAGCAAGGTGGTGGCCCGGGGACCCGGGCTAACCAAGGCCTTTGTCGGCCAGAAAAACACCTTCACTGTGGACTGCAGCAAAGCAGGTGAGCATCCGGGGAATTCAGAACGGTGGTGGTGGTGGTGGTGGGAGAGCTCGGGGCAGGCGGAAGCTGGCCAGCACACCTAGTGGTTAAGGCTGCTGGTAGTCTCAATCCAAGAACACCTGGTTGGGATAAGGTTGGGAACCACTGCTATAGTGTATATAGACTAGTGACAATTTGTTTGTTTGTTTGTTTGGTTGATTGATTCATAGAATCATAGAGTTGGAAGAGACCTCAAGAGCCATCCAGTCTAACCCCCCTGCCATGCTGATTGAAAACAACAATCCAGAGTATCTTTCAAGCTAGATGGGACAGTATACAAATCCAATGAATGAATGAATGAATGAATGAATGAATGAATGAATGAAACAAGGATGAGCAGGGGGCTGGAAGCCAAGCCCTCAATTTAAAAAGGATGTTGACAACCTTGATTGGGTCCAGAGGAGGGCAACCAAGATGACTGAGGGTCTGGAAGAAATGTCTTACGAGAAGTGGCTTAGGGAGCTGGGAATGTTTAGCCTTTCAAAAAAGAAGGCTGAGAGGGTGTATGATAGCTATGTTTAAATATTTGAAAGGATGTCACATTGAAGAGGGGACTGGTTTGTTTTCCATGGCTTCAGAGACTAGGACGTGAGGCAATGGTCTCAATCTACAGATAAAACAGATTCCATTTGAACATTAGGAAGAATTTCATGACAGTTAGAGCTGTCCGGCAGTGGAATATGCTGCCCCAAAGGAGGGTGGTGGAGTCTCCTTCTTTGGAGGAGGTTTTTAAGCAGAGGCTGGATTGCTATCTGTCAGGAGTCCTGTGATGGGGGGGGGGGGTTCCTGCATGGCAGGGGGTTGGACTGGATGGCCCTGGAGGTCTCTTCCATATGATTCTATGATTCTAAGCCTGAGAACGAAAGACTCAAAGAACTTGGCATGATTAGCCTTGGGAGATGAAGGCTGAGAGGAGATAGGATAACACTTTTCAAAGGCTTAAAAAGCAATCATGCAGAGGAGGAGCAGGATCTGCTCTGGATCATCCTACAGTGCAGAACATGATAGAATGGGATCAAACGACAGGAAGCCAGATTTAGGTTGAATACCAGGAAAAAAACCTCCTGACTGTTAGAGCAGTAGGACTACAGAACCCATGACCTCAAGAGGTGGCGAGTGCATCCAACACACTGGGGACATTCAAGGGAAGTTTGGCGGATGCCCTTTAGTTGGTTTGTATTCCTGCACGGAGCAGGAGGGGGCTTGTACCTGATGGCCTTGGAGGCCACTTCGAAGTTCATGGTTCTAGGAGACTGTTTTGGACTTGCTGGTATTTGGAGTCCTGGGCATTTGCCATTAGCCCTGCCTGTCTTTGGGCTGTGTCTCCGCCAAGGGTTCTGATGGAATCGGATTCTGCCCTCAGGCGGAAGGAGGTTTTCCCACGCTTGGTGGATCAGCCTTTGCTCCTTCCAACATCACCACCTCGGTTCCCTCCACAGGCACCAACATGCTGATGGTGGGCGTCCACGGCCCCAAGACCCCCTGCGACGAAGTCTACGTCAAGCACATGGGCAGCCGAGTCTACAACGTCACCTACACGGTGAAGGAGAAAGGCGACTACATCCTCATCGTCAAGTGGGGGGACGAGAGCGTGCCCGGCAGCCCCTACCAAGTCAACGTGCCCTAGTGTGTGTGTGTGTGTGTGTGTGTGTGTGTGTGAGGTGGCCTGGAGCCCAACCCCCCTCGGCACCGCCCTGTGCCTCCACCACACGGACTGGCACCGCCAATCATCTGCGATGCCCCAGGGAGGGCCGAGGCCACGAGGACATTTGGGACAACTGGGGAGGGAGGGGGGGACTGTTTGGACTTTGCCTTTTCACTGATGGGTTGTTTTATTTGGGTTCGGGATGGGGAAAGGGGTGGTGCATCGTCACAAGACTGAAAAGGGCCGGCACGTGGCGCCAGCGCCACCAGCAGGAGCAAGACAGACGGACCGGTGTGTGTGTGTGTGTGAAGGCACGTGAGAAGAAAGAATCGAGGTCGGAAGAGAACAGATCCATTGCAGGAGGACTTGCACCAAAGGACACCATTGCCGAGGAGATGATCTGGTGCATTTGGAGATGAGGAGGGGATTTAGAGCATGAGGAGAAGGGGATGGAGAGCAGAAACTTGTGTCTGGAGCAGGTCAGGAGGGAAACAGAGACGTCCCCTATGCTGCCGCCGCCACCCTCACGGCCACAGAAGCTGCCCGGCTGCAACAGGAAGGGGGTGGTGGATCAATTGATCTATAGGATAAATGTTGAACCAAAGATCTCAAAGAAGGGGGCTTCCCAGCAGGTTCTGCCGGTCGAGGCCCTCCACTCGTCATGGTTTCATCGGGTGACTTTTCCGACCGCCTGTGCCCGTAGCTTTAGGGTTTTAAAGCACAGGAAATGACACAACACGCAGAACCCTTTGGGGTGTCTCTCATGACGCCTGCCCACCGCCCACAACCCGGCGGGCTCCCTTGGTGAGTGAGGGCAGCTCAAACCAAAGAGTTTTGTTTTTTCTGTTTTTTAGAAAAGGAGGAAAGAGAGGAAGGGAGGGAATTTTTAAAAAAAAATATCTGGGGAAAATGAAGGCTAGGAATGGTGGCCTGTGAAGGAAGGGTGTTTTTGACGGGCCATCCTTTCCAGGGAGGAACCATTTTTAAGCTCCGCGTTTGTGGTTGCGTGTGTCCGAAGGGGCTGAAGTGGCACCTCTTCTCGCTGACGGAGGTGGGATTGGAGTGAACCTGCTCGCCCGCAATAAAGATGACTTTGCTTTGGGAATGCGGAGTTGCAGCTCGTTCTTGGTTCCATTAAAATGATGCATAAGCGTTCTCGAGCGCCTTTCTGGTCTGTGAAGGCCACAGGGGGAACCTCAAAGGCTGGGCCAAAAAGGTGAGGCCACCCAGGTGCTTCCTTCCACGTGTGGGGACTCCCACCCCCACTCCTGCACAACCCCTTTGATGCCTGTGTGGAATAACCAACACCGTCTCCTCTGAAGATCTGAAACGCCGCTCATGGGCGTCTTCTGCTTTGGCAAGGGCATGCTGTGATTTTTGCATTCAGTGCCCGAGGCCTGCAAAGAAGGCACGGTTGATTTATCTATTAGAGATGGGCACGAATCAGAAAAATGGCATTTCGTTTGTCGTTTGGAGGGTCCGTTTCGGTTCATTTCCTTTTTCGCGAATTTTTGCAAAGAAATTGTTTTCGTTTGTTTTGTTACTATTTTGTTACCATTTATTTCAATTTTTTGTGATTTTTTTTAGGATTTTAAGCAATTCACTCATATTGCAGTAACGGAAACGAAACGCACGACAAAAATTCCGGTGTTTCTGTTCGTTTCGTTTCATTTTAGAGACAAAATTTGTTTGTCATTTCGTTACGTAACGAAATGAAAAAACGAAAACAGAAACGAAAAATTGTTCATTTCATGCCCATCTCTATTATCTATTAGTGCGGACCCTGTCTTTCCTCTTCCACCCCATCGACAGCAGGGTTCACTGCAGCTAAAAACACAACCACAAAAAGGGAGGAAATGTCACACATAGGACAGTCACATCAACTGCTCACTGACATTAGGGGAAAAAAATCAAAGTAGAAATCCATGGGAAGGGGGGGAAACCCCAGAAAATAAAACAGAAGGAGCAAAATGTGGTCTGCTTATATACCACCCCCATAGCACTTCAAGTAGTGTCTGGGCGGTTTACAGTTTCATTACAGTGTGCAGGCTAAACATTTGCCCCCCTCCCAGCAAGCTGGGTACTCATTTTACCGACTTCGGAAGGATGGAAGGCTGAGTGAACCTTAGAATCATAGAATCCTAGAGTTGGAAGAGACCTCCAGGGCCATCTAGTCCAACCCCCTGCCATGCAGGAACCCCCATCACAATATTTCCGACAGACACCATCCAGCCTCTGCTTAAAAACCTCCAAAGAAGGAGACTCAACCACCCTCCTTGGTGGCAGCATCTTCCACTGCCGAACACCCTAACCTTGAGCATGCTACTGAGGATTGAACCCCAGGTCCTGAGCACAGTTTTAGCTGCAGGACAGGCATTTAAGTACTGCACTACGAGGGACCCAATCCTTGAGAGCCTCTCTCTCTGAAGTGAGAGGAAACCTATTTCAAACAGACTTTGATATCCGTTCCCCCTTGCTGTGGGTCGACAGGTACTAAATAACCAAGCAGAGCTCTCTGGGGCTCCCCTAAAACGTGGAGGTGGAAGAGGCAACAGTGGTTTGGTCCCTGCCTTTTGTGCAGTTTGGGGTGCAACCTCCTTTGGCTTGCTGCCTTCAAGAAACACATATTTGTGTGTGTGTGTGTGTGTGTGTCTTTTTCTGGATCTTCCCAGCCGAAAGACATCTGTCTCCGAGACCCAGACAAGAATTGTTGGGTCCAGAGCTAATCCCCAGATAATAAAGTCAGGGTTAAAACCTGGAATTGACCACTGAGACAGAGAGTTCGATTTTTGCAAGGTTTGTTGATCAATAAAGCAAGCAGACAGAAACCTTGACCTCTAATAGCGCAGGTCAAGTCTCTGCCCTGACAGGAGCCGCAACAGGGTTTTATCACTTTTGTACAGTCGGAAGGGGCAGTGGTACACAAAGAAGATACAGGGAAACCTGGGAAAGTTTCCAAATACAAAACAAAGGGTACAACGTGCAGAAAAGGTCAACAATTGCTTACGTGATTTACAGTATTGGCATACAAATAGACTACATCCCTGAACAAACAATGATTGTTCCATCTGGGATGATAGATTCAGAGTAGACAGAGGATGCTTAAAACAGGCTCTTCCCCCCCCACCTCCCACTTTGAGATCAATAGGATTAAGCTTCCGATGGAGAGACACAAGATATTAGGAAGAAGGGGGGGGAGGCTCCCCAGTTTATTGAGACAGCCCCCCGAGGCTAGACTCTCCAGCAGATCTCTTGCACAGCTCACTTTACTTCCAGAGGAGGGGACTGGGGTCCTGATGCCAGGGAAAATCAGTTCCAAATCGCACAGCAAAAACCCTTTCCTTGACTTCAGATGCAGCTTTTACAACAACCCTCCCGCTGCCCGTCAAATAACATCCTGCCAAGAACTTTTAAGAATGACCTCCTGTCTGGAAGTTGAGTCATGGCTACTGGACATCTTTTTCTTAAGAGACAGAAACAATGCACTGCGCATCCAAACAGCTTCAGCAGTCTGAATACAACTAGTGCAACTCCTCCATCTTAAAGTCCGCTTCGACCACTTGTTACCCTAGCCTGAAATAGGCTCATAAGATGAACAATGGCCTGAATAGGCTCGTTAGGTAGACAACAGTATCCATAGCCTTAAGGTGAACAATGGCCTAAGGTGCTGAAACCTATAAAGTCTGGGTCATTAGCTATGGCCTTGGTGGTGAAGGTTTTTTGATTTGTCTCCGTACTTTGGAAACCACAGCCTGATAAGTAGCAGATAGACTATGCCTGAGGCCGCCACCTCTGTTGAGGGAGGGGGTTTCAATGCTCACGTGAATGACTTCCCTTACTCCCCTCTCAAACCACCTATCTTTTTTGTCTAATATGTGTACATCCTTATCTTTGAGGCCAGGATGACAAGAGGTCAAAGCTAACTATAAGATGGGAGGACTCGCACTAGTTGTATTCAGACTGATGAAGCAGCTTGGATGAGCAGTGAAACGTTTCTACCTCTCAAGAAAAAGAAGTCCAGTAGCCATGACTCAACTTCCAGATAAACTCACCTGGATGACTGAGAATCTTCACAGACAAAATGACCTCCTGGCATTCAACATCTTTGGTCATGTTTGGACTTTTGGTACATGCTTTGAAAAAGCCTCCTTGGGGGCAAATACATTGCACAGGACGCTGCCTTGCTTTGGGCTTCTCATGAGAAGGCAGGATTCTCTGGAAAAGACCATCTGGCCGGGAAAAGTCCAAAGCAGCAGGAGAAGAGGAAGGCCCGATGTGAGATGGACACAAGTTTGACATAAGAAACCACAATACACAGACACTTGTCTCAAACCATTTCGATTTACCTGGGCACTCCTTGAAGGACTTGAAGGTCACTGTTTTGGAACAGAATAATTACAGATCAAAAATACAAAGGGAAACAGCTGAGATAAGATTCATATGCATGATGGACACACACTGAAGGCTATGAAACAGGCCTATATATATATAGCTATTTTAGTAACCCCCAGCATATCACAATATAAGCCACACAAGTTATATATTTAGAAGTAGAAAATACTCCAATTGTATTTACATGTATATCTGGTCCTAAAACTCTGATCCTAAAACTCTGGTCAAGCCTTTCCGGCCACTAAGAGGGGGGGACTTCTGTTACAAAATTTGGCTGAGCCAGCAATCTAATTATTTTCGTAGCTTTGAAGCTCTACACAGCTAATTGCATATACGTCAGCCAAGAAAAGTTTTATCTCTGTTTCGAGAGCTCAGCAGCTGGCATACATCACGGTACTAGTCTGTGTGAGTCAGTTCAAACACCACAGCAATTAAGACATTTAATTGGTGTCAGGAATACAAAATAAATGACCAAAGATGTCAATTAGTGTTTGATGCATGTAACAAATGTATAACGTAATTCGGATGGGCGGAGGGAAAAAGAGTATTGGAAAAAAACCTATAAAGATATCTCACCTTTCGTTTCTCGGGTGGACTCCCCACCCGATCTCGCATTGAGTGAGGGCTCCCTTGATTGCAATCAATAAATCTTCTTTTCTGTCTACAAAAGACTCAGACTGCTCATTGCATTCTGTAAAGCCAATAGCACGCCGGCGACGAACCCCATAAATTCAAATCATTCCTTTCATTTGGTGGAGATGCCGGGGAAAAGTGCCGCTGCTAGGAGGCTTGCAGAGTCTGATTCAAGTCACGGTAAGGAGTTTGTGCTGACTGACTGATCCTAGTCTGGACCCTCAAATTTGTGAGGAGGATCGCTCTGTCAGCATTGAATGGGCTACCGTACTTGAGAGAAAACCAAGTGCCGGCAGGAGGAGGAATTGGAGAGGACTGCGCAAAAGAAATCTGGTAAGGTAGAAAACTAGTTGTGGGGTGGCGTGAGTTCGAATCTAACAGCTCTGTGGAGTGGAGAAGATTGCGGATTCTTATGAGTCGGCCCCGGGGAGGGAAGGAGACGAGAAGGGACAATTGTGTGTCCCTAGCATCCCTTGAACCAGGGAGGACGAAGAGTTGAGAGACTCTGAGGTCCCCAAAAAGGGTGGAAAAGGGCTCCTCTCTAGTAACCCTAGCGTTCACCTCCCCAAGTGTTTGAAGAATTAGGAGCAGAGCACCGCTCTGGCTTCCTCAGAGAATTTATAAGTGTTTGAATATATGTGTGGGTATTGAGTTGAATTCTTTTTGGTAACCACAGGGAAGTGGCCATTCCCTGTGTCTAAGCAGGGGCAAGGACTGGCAATCTTTGCCCCAAATTACTACCAACGGAGCACCACCATCTCCGTTTGACTTTAGATAGTTAATAAGATTTTCCCTAGGCAGGGGATCGCAGTTACGTGGGGAGGACGGGAAAATGTGGGTGATTTGTGTGAATCAAACGGAATCAGTGATTGATGTGTATGAATGAGCCGGGTTGATCTCTAGGACATAACCCTCGGTGACCTGCGTGTGGACGCGCGATTCCTAAGCCAGGGCGACCTACTTAGGCCGCGTCAGTATCACATGTTGTGTGTATGGTGTGATTAATTAGGAGCGATTCCGTTTGGCGTTGTGGGAGAATTTATAGGCACACAGTTAGACCTTTAAAACAATCCAATGGGGGTGAATTAAAGCAACTTATGCACCCCTTTTTGATGTGCACTGTGGTAACATTGGAATTCTGCCACCAGAAGTAATGATTTTAGTATTAAATGGAACGTAAGTAAGCTTTAAGAAGAACCCCTCTAACTAGGATAAGGCAGGACTTTACCATCTCAAATTAAGATTCTAGCCCTCAAGGAGGACAGACCGATTATGACCTGCTAGCAAGAGGTGTGTGAATTTACAAGGACGTGCTTAGTTAATTAATATAAGAGACTAAAAACTCTGCCAACTAGAAGACCCCGCCAGCAATTTTGATAATACCAGGGGGAATATGGGCAGTGAGAAAAATACTTTTGAATACTCAGGGATAAACAACATCCCCATATTTTGTGACTGGCTGGTCACACAACAAAATTTACCAGCTGAAGGGATATTTTATAAGGAAAACATCATAGGGTATCTGAGTAATGCACCCTATTCTTTTAAACTGGTCTTATAAACCCGAAAGATGATGGAAGGGAAGGCAAGATAGTGAACTGAAGAAATATAGAAAGAGACAGATGGATAGAGCAAGTGTAGTAGAAGGGAGCAGCAAGATAAAGATGGGAACGGATAGAGAGGAGCCAGAGGAAAGGAGCCTTAAACAGAACTAATGTTGGCTATGCGCCACAGGAGGAGATAGGTAGAGACGTTATTTCTGAACTCTTAATAATTAAAAGCAGGGAAATCGAATCAGGGGCTGTACCATTTCTGGCAGCTGGCAAAGGCCACGACAAAAAGTAGAATGAATGCCTTTTTTTTTTCCTTCTCCATAAGCAGTTGAGAACATTTGAGAAAAGACAAGGCAATTTAATTTCAAACACAGGGAGATTCTCAGGAACAAACTGCCAACAAATATCCACATTTGAACTGTTTTAAAAGGCGCCAAAAACTGTGCAAGTCTACCTTTTTTTTAGACAAAGGAAAAGTGGGGAGAAGATCTTAGACTCTCTCTCTCTCTCTCTCCCCTGGAACAAACTGGTGTCTCAAAATAAGCAGGAATTTTTTTCCTAACTGTGATTTCATGTTCTTCATAAGGACCTAAGTAACATCTAGGCATTATTTGCCTCCCCACAGATATAAGGGTGAAGGAAGAGAGAGAAATTCTACATGTCCACCTAAGATTTTTTTTTCTCCCTCCCGATTTAAGTGGCTTTGTTTATTCATTACAAAAGCCACGCTTCTCAAATTAGGCTTAAGCAGACAACAAGATCGACAGCCATAGAAATGGTGGATTGCTCCTTTGTTCCAGTACAGAGTAATTAAAGGAGATTATCTGCTTGCCTCAGGCTGTATAAGGCAGCCTGCGGGGGAATTTAAAAGTCTACAGCCCCTCCTTTCTTTTTCTGCTCTCGCCCCCCCCCCCCCGTGCAGGGCAAGGCAGGATAACAACTCCCACCCCTCCTTTCTCTCCCAAGCCACTTGATAGAGCTTGGACGCAAAACTTATATTGAACACACCAACCAAATGAATGCATAACGAAGGGAAATAAACTGACCCTATAAACTGACTCCTAAAGCCACAAGCCAGTAAATTTTGTAGGCAATGGCCTGAAGGTCTCCCCTCTCCACTTACGGGAACTACCACAACTTTCCGTGCCGCCTTAAAAGCATAGAGAGGTGGCTTCTAGCCGACTTGCAGCATTTTTCCCCCTGGATAGGGAAAGAGAGAAAGGGAGTCTATTGTTTAGAAAAATCCAGGGATTCGGCCCCAAAACGGAACGTTTTAATTTAATTAAACCCTTGGAATCAAACACAACTTTCAGGTATTTTTGCTAAACAATAAGAGGCGAAAATCTTGTTGTCAAAAACTTTCTTTTTTTTGGCTTCAAAAAACAAAAGGACACAAAAGAAACCTGACATTTTTTTTTTTAGGATGTGACAGCAAGCTAAAGCCCCTCTCTTTGTAAGCTTTCCTGCAAACATATTTTTTTTTTGCCTTTGAAGTAACGTACAAGTCAATCCCAAAGCGTTACATTTAAGGCAGGCTTAAACAGTAGAACTTAAGAGGAGCCTTGCTTGTCCAACACAGTGCACACATTTCTTAATTAGGCTTTTAGAAGATATGTTCAAACGCTACTGGGATAGTGAATTTATTTGCGATTTCAATGACTCTTTCTAACTAATTCAACACAGGAGAATAAAAGAATTTTTTTTTTTTTGCCATAGGCGATAACAGGCTCGCCTGGCCATTAAAATGTGCATAGCGTGTTGTTGCAGCTTTTCACCCACACCTGGTCTCAGGAGCTCCCCTGAGGAACATGAGGCTTATTTTCTTTTTAGAAAACAACATGGACTTAACGATTTTCTTTTCCTTTTTTTGTGTGTGCACATGAAACCTGCATGTAAAGGGCTAGATTCCCTATTTTAAAGGATGGCTCTGTAGTGCACATTATTAATTTGTTACAAATTTCACAGGGAGCCTAGTAGCATGACCATGGAATATTGTTCCGAGCTGAACTTGTGAAAAACTACTGAAGTGCAGCTGTGTACTATGGCCAAACGACTTTTCTGAAAATTTGGCCAACTCCCCATTCATATGCTTGTTTCACATAGAGGAATGCCCCACTCTGCAGGACATTTGCTTTTTTTGTGACATTTTTTTTTCTTTCCCCTTCTCGAGAACAAGGCCATGATCTGCAGATTGCTTGGCCATTTTTGTGTGTGTTTGTTTGTCCGTTTGTTGTGTGTGTGTCTGTCTCTTTTCATACAAGTACACCCTGGAGGAAACACTTTCCCTCCTGAGGAAGGCTGACGGCACTGTTCGTGCATCGGGCATCGCCAGACGGAGAGGTTCCAGCCAGCGTGCGATGAGGCTCCAGTGGAAACCACCCCCTATCTGCTGTCCTGCTGCCCAAAACGCCATCGTCGCGATGACTTCACCCCGTGGATTTTTCCAACGCACGTGTCTCGGGCCAGCGACATCGGCACCTTTGGCCGCAGTGAACCAGACCAGAGGAGGACCAGACCTGTGACGACCTTCAGCCAGCATCGACCAGGGCAGAGGGACGCCACAGCGAGCCTGACCTGTGGTCATCGCATCCTTGCCCATCCTTCCCCAGATGACAGCGTGCGTTTGACACTTCGGAGGGTCCCGAAGCAGCCTGCGGATTCACTTTCAACTCAGGTTGACAGAATAAAATCCTGTCTTCCTGCCTCTCATTTTCTTTTCTTTTCTTTTCTGTTTGTTTATGGGGGGAGAGAGTGGGTCTGAAACAGCCACTGACTCTTGTTTTGGATTGCGGCCAACAGACTTCACATCCGCAATTTAACCCCTTTTTCACCGGGACAGAGACTTGGGGTTTAACTACTGCTTTCAGACCTTCATCGATGTCTGTGCGCGTGCCCTGGACCACCATGAACTTGTGTTGCCACACACGCACACACCAGCTTCCCAGCATCCGACAAGTGAGCGCTTATTTTTTTCCTGCGCACGATAGGCTCCAGAGCAACTTTACATATTTACATTACCCTGTGCTCGATCTAGCAGGAAAATGCCCCGCGGCCTTAGAAGCCTTGCAAAGGGACGTTAATTATTGATCACTATTATGATATTGTTTATTGTCTATTATTGATGGTCACTGTGAAAACTCTTACTGAAGTGCCTCTCTGGATGTGCCTTTTATGTAATGATCATGCTTTGCCACTGAAAATGCTTTTTACTCACAAAACATTGAGTGCCAGAGATTAATGAGAGACATTCTGGTGCCCATGGGTGTTCACGAGCCTTTATACCAAAGAAAAAATGGCTTTATGAAGTAGCTATATCTACATTATTTTCTTCACCAAAGACACTGATGAACTAATCTTGGCCCCATGTTTACGGGGCAGATTTTTGTGTGTGTAAACTATCAGCCACAGAGACATTTCTGACCGGATTTCAACGGCTCATTCATGGCTTTACCATGAGAATGTATGGCGCACAGTGGGTTTTTTTAAGCACCATCTAGATGTGTCTTATGCCTCTTTTAGCCTTCATGATATGTATATTACCTTTATTTAGTAACATTGCAAATGTCTATCATTTGAGAATGCAAACACAACTGGGTGATTCTGCACAGCCTGCTATTACCTGAGTTTCAATGCACACCACACACCTGAATAAGGTTGGAAATCATGTCATGATTTTTGTTTTATGAAATCAGGTACTAATGTTTGTGTATCTCTATGAAAGATGACAGTATGAAAAAATCATATTTCAAGGTCTAAAGCCATTTGACAGCAAAAAGGAAGAAAACTGGCAAAGTAGCCTTGCCCACATTTTTACTTGGGCAAACACAAGGGAATTGGTGGGCTAAGAAGGGCATATTTTCCTTATAAGTATTTGGTTTGCAAAATGAACCTACAGTGTGGTGCTTTGTTAGAATTCAGGGTTTTCAGCCTGACTACCAAACACACAAGCACGATATCTCACATTTGCACTGCTGTTGCAGGCAAATTTATTTGGGTTTCATGATTGTCCTGAAATAAGGTACTGAACAAATCTGCTGTTTAAAGCATGTTTCGTTATCGCTTTGGGACGGGGATCTTGATATCCAAGTCTATCACAATATTATCTAAAATTCTTATGCCAGCCCCCTTCAAAAGTTGAGAATTTGGGATCTTTGAGAAGTGTACAACATGTCCTGGGAGGTTCCCTTATACTGCTGTGACCACGTTGCATTTCTCCAACAGGGGAAACTTAAATGCTGTGGTCCGTGGAACACATCCATCCGTTGCAGTCTGTGGGTCTGACCAGAGGGGGTCTTCTTACATCCCAAGCATGGCAACACTTCATCTGTTAACTTAACATTTCACTCTAGAAAGTGCCCTAGTGAATTAAGGGGTATTTCTTTGTCATTCACCTGTTCAAATGC
Organism: Phrynocephalus forsythii; assembly: GCA_029282475.1. Taxonomy (NCBI): domain Eukaryota; kingdom Metazoa; phylum Chordata; class Lepidosauria; order Squamata; family Agamidae; genus Phrynocephalus; species Phrynocephalus forsythii. The sequence goes on along the minus strand of JAPFRF010000006.1, from coordinate 104,209,794 downwards.
GTCCCTCACCATGAGACGCCACAAATCATGTTGTGATACTTCATTTTTTTGAACTGTGCCTATAGGGCGGGAAAAGTTTTCCTGGCAGCACTGCCTACACTCTTGTCAGGAACACTGAAAAATCAATCACTGAGCCATGATGAACAACCCCTCCCCAAGGGAATGGTAAGAAGGGAAGCTCAAGCAATATTCACGCTTTTGTACATACACCTTTGATATGTTCATTTGTCCCTTATATGTCTATCACGGGAGCCACGGGGGGCAACCTTTGGAGAATTTACTGGCATAAATTTCCTTAACACGTCAGGGGGGAGTGAAGGCTATGAAACAGGCCTATATATATATAGCTATTTTAGTAACCCCCAGCATATCACAATATAAGCCACACAAGTTATATATTTAGAAGTAGAAAATACTCCAATTGTATTTACATGTATATCTGGTCCTAAAACTCTGATCCTAAAACTCTGGTCAAGCCTTTCCGGCCACTAAGAGGGGGGGACTTCTGTTACAAAATTTGGCTGAGCCAGCAATCTAATTATTTTCGTAGCTTTGAAGCTCTACACAGCTAATTGCATATACGTCAGCCAAGAAAAGTTTTATCTCTGTTTCGAGAGCTCAGCAGCTGGCATACATCACGGTACTAGTCTGTGTGAGTCAGTTCAAACACCACAGCAATTAAGACATTTAATTGGTGTCAGGAATACAAAATAAATGACCAAAGATGTCAATTAGTGTTTGATGCATGTAACAAATGTATAACGTAATTCGGATGGGCGGAGGGAAAAAGAGTATTGGAAAAAAACCTATAAAGATATCTCACCTTTCGTTTCTCGGGTGGACTCCCCACCCGATCTCGCATTGAGTGAGGGCTCCCTTGATTGCAATCAATAAATCTTCTTTTCTGTCTACAAAAGACTCAGACTGCTCATTGCATTCTGTAAAGCCAATAGCACGCCGGCGACGAACCCCATAAATTCAAATCATTCCTTTCAACACAAGAAGGGATTAAACGTAAGTCAGGGTTTCTTCAATCATTATCAAATGTAATATGACCATATTGCCACTTTTTCATGGACTCCAAGCAAAAAACTCCCATTCTCTCCCCCCTCTCTTCCACCCCCTCACCCTGCTCTGATCTGATTTGGTTTCTGTCTCTTGACGAATTTATCTCGGAGCCATAATACCACACTTAACGTATCAACAGATCCTGGACCCAGAGTCATAAAACTATACTTAACATATCTACAGAGCCTGTCCAAATCCTCCTTCCCATCATCTCTACTAATCAACTCCTCCTCTCCCCCTCCCCTATCCACCCCCCCAACTCTATTTATTACAGCCAATGAATATCTGGTACAAAATGTGTACCCCATCCCATATTATATTGCACACCTCATTCTGCTGCTATATGTCTGAAGAACTGGGCGTATAGTCCACGAAACGTTACATTAAAATATGAAAGTTTGTCTTTAAAGATGCCACATGTTTTGTGCCCTTTGTTTTGTTTTGTCTTTATTTGATTTTTGCCTGAAATTCTTGAAAAGACTAACACGGCTACCCCTCACTGAAGCGACTCCAGGAAATACAGTGGTACCTTGTATAAAGGAATTAATTCGTTCCAAATGAAATTATGTTAAGCAAATTTTCCTTTATACAAAAGTCCCATAGGAATGCATTGGAAATGGAGTAATCCCATTTTTATGTTGTACGGATTCGCCCCATAGGCGATTCTGTCAAGCAAATTTCCCCTATCTGTGGAATTTTTTATGTTGTACAAATTTTATGTTATACAAGCTGTTTGTTATACAAGGGTCCACGGTAACTGGTTAGGATTTGCAAGCGCTCTTGAGGATAAGGCATTTTGGAAATCGCTCCTTCTTAGGGAGGCCGGCTGGTAAAAAAATGAAGCAGCAGCAGCAGCAGCCCAGATGCTCCCCCTAGGCTGGGACAACATGGTGGTCGCGCATGCGCAAACCAAGTGGGTAAGTTAAACCCGGAAGCAACTCCACGCACACCTCTAATTTTCGTATCTCTTTGGGGAAGATCACGGGTTCTGCGGCTGGCTCGGAAGAAACGGAGGCGCCGCCCCCTCCGGCCCGCCCACGCGCCTGCGCCCTGCGCCCTGCGCGGCTATAAGAGCTCCCTACGGGGCCGCGTCAGGGCCATTATTAGCGCTTCCGCGTTTCGTTGTCGACTCGGTGTCCCCGCGTCGCCATGGCCGGCCGGGGAAAGCTGATCGCGGTGCTCGGGGACGAAGACACGGTGACCGGGTTCCTGCTGGGCGGCGTCGGGGAGCTCGACAAGCACCGGCGCCCGAACTTCCTGGTGGTGGAGAAGGAGACCGCCTTGGCCGAGATCGAGGAGGCCTTTCGGTGAGCGGAGAGGAGAGCGCGCGCGGAGGGGGGGAGGGAGGAGGACAGCGCGGGGAACGGCGATGGGAGGGAGGGAGGGGGAAGCCGCCTCAGGAACAGCCGCGTTGCCGTGGCAACGCCGAGGGAGAGCCCACTTTGTCGGGCGGAATGGGGGGGCAGGGGGAAAGGAGGGGAAGGGTCCATTCCCGGAGGCGGGCGGGGGAAGGGAGGGAGGTTGATGGAGGGGAGGGCGGCAGAGGGGAAAGCGGGGCGGGCGGGGGGGGAGAGAGAGACAGGAAGAGACCATTTCCGGAGGCGGGCGGGGGGGGGGAAGCTGAAGAAGGCGAGGCCAAACCATTCCATTTGAGAGGGAGGGCGTTCCATTGCCTTGCATGGCGGGACCCCGTTGGGGAACAAGCACATATTTATCTCTATACAGTGGACCCTCGTATAACAAAACAGCTTGTATAACATAAATTCTGTACAACATAAAAAATTCCTGAGATAGGGAAAATCTGCTTTAACAATCGCCTATGGGGAAAATCCATACAACATAAAAATGGGATTACTCCATTTTCAATGCATTCCTATGGGAAGTTTGTATAAAGGAAAATTTGCTTAACATAATTTCATTTGGAACGAATTAATTCCTTTATACATGGTACCACTGTATATAAAAAAATATGGCATGGAGGACCTGCTGGAAGCACCGAGGCTTCCAAAAGGCCCTCCACTTTTTTTTGTACTATTTTATTTTACTTCAGAGTATTTTTTTACCCCCCCCCACCGCCTTTCTCCTTGGAAAAAGACCCAAGGCGGCTTACAGTAATGAGGGACAATATACACTCCAATACAATTAACTGCAATACAATTATTAAGACATGTTCAAGTATTTGAAAATATGGGATTGAGGGACACCTTACAGCATTAAAAGACATTACATTACATTAAAGCTACAAGAGAACACGAGCAGTTAAAAGGAGATTAAAGTTATTTATTTATTTATTTATTTATTTATTTATTTATTTTTATACCGCCCATCTTCCCAGAGGAACTCTGGGCGGTTAACAATAGGGTGACACAAGCCCATTAAATGAAAAACCCAGTACAACAGTACAACACACACAAAAAAGAAATTAGAAAGGGAAAAAAAAACAAGGTAGTGGAGAAGGTCATCGGCAGGACAGAGACACTGAAAGGAAAAAAGTGATGGAAACGTAACATTGAAAACAGTGAATTTGGAAATGTAACCACATAAGATTATAAGTGGTTACAAACACGAATTCTATGTGGTCCTATAGATTCATGTGAAAGACACATAATAGATAATGCCTCATTCAGGGAAAGCTTGCCTGAAGAGGAAAGTATTTGCCTTTTTTCCAGAAAGACAGCAGGGACGGGGCCCAGCCTGGCCTCCAGTGGGAAGGAGTTCCAAAGTCTGGGAGCAGCAGCTGAGAAGGCCCTTTCATGGGTTCTCATAAAACACCCAACATTATAATGCCATTATACAAAACAATAGTAAGGACGCACCTGGAGTATTGTGTAGAATTCTGGTCACCGCATCTCAAGAAAGACATAGTGGAACTGGAAAAGGTGCAGAAGAGAGCGACTGAAATGATTCCTGGGCTGAGGCACCTCCCTTATGAGGAAAGGCTAAAACATTTGGGGCTCTTTAGTCTGGAAAAAAGGCGCCTGAGGGGGGATATGATTGAGACGTACAAAATAATGCAGGGTATGAGTAAAGTGGATTGAGGGAAGCTCTTCTCCCTCTCCCAAAATACCAGAACTAGGGGGACATACACTTAAATTGAGGGCTGGGAGAGTAAGAACAGACAAAAGAAAATATTTTTTCACCCAGCGTTGTTAGTCTATGGAACTCCCTGCCACAGGAGGTGGTGATGGCATCTAGCCTGGATGCCTTTAAAATGGGATTGGACCGATTCCTAGAGGAAAAGTCCATCACAGGTTACAAACCATGATGGAGATGTGTCATCTCCAGGCTTAAAACCGGGATACTTCAAGGGCCAGATGCAGGGGAGTGGTATCAGGAGACAGATATCTAGTCTCATGCGCTCCCAAACGCATTTGGTGGGGCCACTGTGAGATACAGGAAGCTGGACTAGATGGGCCGTTGGCCTGATCCAGCATGGCTCCCCTTAGGTTCTTATGTTCTTATGAGATGCACCTGTGAAGGTGGTGGGATGGAGAGAAAGGCCTCTCCTGATGACCTTAGCATCCGAGCTGGTTCATACGGCAAGATTTGATCATTGAGGTGGATTAGACCCAGGCCATTTTGTGCTTTGTAGGTCAAGGTCAGCACCTTGAATGGTGCCCGGTAGCTGAAGAGAAAGGTCAACTCCTATAATCCCCCAGCCAGCTTTACTGGGAGCTGGAGTCCAAAAATGCATTTGTTTTCTTCCCAAAATATCCCCTCAGCGGGGCGTCTTCCTGACCACAGGGGCCAAACCTAACAGCAGACACACACACACACACACACACACACACACACACGTGGAGGGTTTTTTTCAGAGGCTCCCCCTCAGAGAGGGTGAACTTCCCCTTTTGCTGGGGAAATTCTGTGATTTACAAATCATCCTCACATGAGGAATATAAGACTCCCCTGGATCAGCTGAAATGGGCAGACCTTGGAAGGAAATTGTTATTTTTTCCTCCCTCCCTCCCTTTGCAGATAAGGAGAGCCAACTTATCTCCCCTGCCTGTGCTCCCCTGCCTTAAGAGGCAGCCGGGCATGCAGGAGCCAAAGAAGAGGGAGACCTCTCAGTGCCTGCAGAATTGGTGCTGGGGAAGAAGTTGACAAGGGTTCCTATTCGGCGTATAGGAAAATGCAGGGCTTACTTGCACTAAGAGGTCTGGGATGAAGCCTTTGCAAATGTAGAGCCCGGAGGGGGAAGTAGCAAAGCCAGGGGCAGTTCCCTTTTCTGGACAGTTCTAGAACCTGTTGGTACTGATGATTATTACTTCTAAAAAAGGACCTTACCAATACTCCTGGCTGCCCCTGGCTGCCCCTGCTGAAAGGAGAAGGTGGACAGACCCACCCCTCAGTGTTCCTAGTGTAGTGGGATAAAATGGGGAACCCACAGAATGCACTCACTAACCCGTGCTATCAAGTCCGTTCTGGCTTATGGCAACTCTTTTCAGTAGGATGTGTCTAGCTAGATCAGTGGTTCTCAACCGGTGGGTCCCCAGATGTTCTTGGACTGCAACTCCCAGAAGCCTCCACCACTAGCTGAGCTGGCCAGGATTTCTGGGAGTTGCAGTCCAGGAACATCTGGGGACCCACAGGTTGAGAACCACTGGTCTAGATACTGTTAAATATGAGAGTCTTGGCCACTTTCTTGGGTGTCTGTGCAGTCATGTGCCTTAGATTCCCCAAGCCTTTTCTTTGCGCTCAGGATGAACCCTTGTCACATTCAGCAAAGAGGGACCCTGCAGCCTTGTCTTCTTCTGAGCTCTCCTTTAAAAACCAGGTTGAGCCCGTGTTGGGTTTACATATAAACATGCTGGCTTGTTTACATCCTTCAACTTGGGTGGCACCTGCCTGCCAACGTTCTCTCTTTCCTGCTTTATCTGGTCAGGTCCTGCCTCCTGTCATGGTGACCTTGAAGAACATTTTAGCAGGAATGCTTCTGTTGCACGATTCATAACATTGTTGTAGTTCTTTGAGAGAAAAAGGGCACCTTCTCCAGCCGAATGCTATATTATGACATTGGTCCTGAGTTAATGGGGTTCCTATATTTGTGGGACCCCTAAACCTGGCTTAGACCAAGGATAGGAAACAAAATACCAGAGCTAGGGGACATCCATTCAAACTGAGGGTTGGGAGAGTGAGAACAGGCAAAAGAAAATACTTTTTTTACCCAGTGCGTTGTTAGTCTGTGGAACTCCCTGCCACAGGATGTGGTGATGGCATCTGGCCTGGATGCCTTCAAAAGGGGATTGGACAGATTCCTGGAGGAAAAGTCCATCACAGGTGACAAACCATGATGGAGATGTGTCATCTCCAGACTTAAAACTGGAATACTTCTAGGGCCAGATGCAGGGGAGTGGTATCAAGAGACAAATATCTAGTCTCGTGTGCTCCCGGACACATTTAGTGGGGCCACTGTGAGATACAGGAAGCTGGTGGACTAGATGGGCCTTTGGCTTGATCCAGCATGGCTCTTCGTATGTTCTTATGAAACATGTAGCCTGTTAGAAATTTAAGGATTATAACTTATCATAACTCCTTATTGTCTTATCATTGAGAGCTGGTGGAATGTTATATGTGTAATCATCTGGGGGGACCATGTTTCTCCACCCTGGTCTAGTCAGTGTGGTCAACCCAGTACTTCAGATACCAACATCTGGACACTCCAACGGGGATAAATAATGATTGGGCTTTCTGTGAATTGGCTGTCAATCAGTGTCTCTTTCTCAAACTCGGAGGAGGTAACCAGTGGGGTCCACCAGGCTCCGTTCTGGGCTTGGTACTCTTCACCATCCGTCACGTGGGCTAGGTGGTGCAGAGAATGCTCATCAAACTGACGATGACACCCCCTCACTTTAACAAGGATGTTTACAAAGTAGAGCAAGTTCAGAGGAAGACCACTAGGATGGTCAGGGGACTAGAAACCAAGCCCTGTGAGGAAAGACTGAAATAACCGGGCATGTTTAGCCTTGAGAGCACTTCTCAAATCTTTGAAAGGCTGTCATCCGGAGGAGGGGCAGGAGCTGTTCTCAAACATACCAGAGTGCAGCACATGTCATAATGGGGCTAAGCTGCAGGACACCAGATTTAAAGCAAAAGCAAAGTGTTCTGCTTTTATATCGCCCCATACCACTTCAAGTAGTCTCTGGGCGGTTTACAATTTTAATTACAGTGTGCTGGCTACACATTGCCCCCCAACCCCCAGCAAGCTGGGTATTCGTTTTGCCGACCTCAGAAGGATGGAAGGCTGAATCAACCATGAGCCGGCTACCTGGGATTGAACCCCAGGTCATGGAGCACAGTTTTACCCTGCAGGACAGGCATTTAACTGCTGTGTCACAAGGCGCTGTGTGTGCAAAAACGTCCTTACTGTTAGAGCCGTATGACGGTAGAACCCTTGAGAGGGGGGTTGAATGCTCCCAACACTCCAAGCACTCAAGAGAATTCTAGACTCCCACCTGGCAGATCAGCTTCTGCTTTGGATTCCTGTCTTGAGCAGGGTGTTGGTCTTGATGGCCTCAGAGGGCCCTTTTCATGAATCTGTGAATCCCAGGTGGAATGGCTCAGGCGAGGCCCTCTGGGACTGGCTCATCCCCTGGAGATGGGAAGGGGTAAACGCCTTGTGAACACAAGCCAGAGTTGAGTCGATGGCACATGTCTGTTCTGTCCTTAGGGGTTTCTTGTGCCGTGACGACATTGGGATCATCCTCATCAACCAGTTCATCGCCGAGATGATCCGGCACGCGATCGATGCGCACACCAAGTCCATCCCGGCCGTGCTGGAGATTCCTTCGAAGGAGCACCCTTACGATGCCTCCAAGGACTCCATCCTCCGCCGGGCAAAAGGCATGTTCACCGCTGAGGATTTGCGATAGGAGGGGTGGGGGAGGGCAATGGCCGTCGCTGCTGCTGCTGATTCATGACACTGGTTCCATAAACAGTCGTTCTTCCCCTTGAGTTGGTGTATTTACTGTAAATGCATCCCAGTCCTCCGTGTTCTCTCTCTCTCTGCCCTGTAAAGCTGTGGAGCAGTGCCAGCCTAGGGCGATTCCAGTCCCTGCCTCAGTTGACCTTGGCTCTCCTCCGTTCCTGCTGTTGGCAGTTTCTCGCTGTGGGGTGTGTGCTTGTATCCACCGCTGGAGCCCTGGGTGGGTGGGGGTCCAGGATGCTGTTGGCTCCTTCCCCCCCTCAACTGGGGAAGCAATGACCCCCACAGCACAGCTCAGTGTCTCCTGTTTTGTGGGAGGCTCTAGTTTTGTGTCCTGTTGGTGATGCCCGCGCCCACGCTTCATCTTATGCACCAACAGCTCCTGTCTTTGGAAGGTGGCTTGCGTTAACCAGTCTCTTCCAAAAGATTCTCCTGAGGACGTGGAGAGGAAGGGCAGTCACCCGTCAGGAACTTTCCATTCTAGTCTTCGTCACGGCTCCCGTGTGATGATGATGATTTTGCCAAAGGCCAGGCACATGATTTGTAGCTAATCATTGATGTGCTCCCATTATCTTGAAGGGACCCTGTTTGGTCAGAAAAGTTGAGATTTAGTAGAAATGGTCTTATTGAATGGACTTCTGTATTTGCGGAAGTGAGCTATGAGCACAGTAGCTTATATTTAGAGCCAAGAAGGCATTTTCTCTTTCCTTCTCCCTATTCTGCCCTTACTAGATGGTTATCTCTGATTGACTTGTTCTAAAACATTCCTTACCATTGCAGTTTTAAAAAATATATATTGAAAAACAGACTCTGTTCCAGTATCTGCTCTAGTAAAATACCCGAATGAGAATCTGAATATCAGTTAATTATTTATTTGCTTGTTTCAGCCTTGGGACCCAGACATCTCATTTTGGTTTGATTATGTCAAATAGAAACAATATTTACAGCTGGTGTACTGTAACAGTCCGGTGAAAATTAAAAGACCATTTTGCCTGCTTCTGTGTTTCTTCTTTGTAATTGTACCCGTCTGCCTCCACTAATGAACTGCCAAGGTCTTGAAGAATTAACGGGATTTCTGAGAGTGAGGGTCGGGGTCTGTGGACTGGAGGTGTGGATTCCTACCACCACTGGTTGGTGGAGCTTACAGGGTGACCTTGGGTTCTCTACTCTCCCCCAACTCAACGTGAGCGTCCCTTGTAAGAAGTACAAGTATTTTTGCATTGTGGTCGTGAGACATTATTGACATTATCAGCCTATGTCCCACCCTTTTTGAGAGTCCAGGGCAGTTAATAATTCATATTAAAAACAGTTGAAAATCACACATTATGCATTCCTAAAACGACAACTCTAGAAATTGCCCGTTAGGCACATCTAAAATGACGCCTGTCTGTAACGGAGGCGATGGCCATTGTCCGAAAGGACCGTGAAGTGGATACAGTAATCCCCCACCATTTCGCGGTTCATGTACTGCGGTCCTGCTATTTCGTGGGACCAGAGTACACGCTGGGGCTCCAGCTGATTAGCGCTGGGTTATTTCCCCACCCCAGCACCAATCACTTGGAGCAGCACATCACTGCTGCTTCCCGGGCTGATGGAAGACTTTTAAAAAAAAATGCAAAGGCACCACCGCCCTTGCTGCAGGTGCCATTCCTCCCTCAACCAGCGCCAATCTGCTGCTTGGCGCTGGCTTGGGGCCAGCACTGCCCCTGCAATCTCCATTGGAATGTATTGGCTCAATTCATTTCCATGGAGAAATTTTTCCCCATTGGAATGGATTGAGCCAATGTATTCCAATGGGGAAAAATTCTCCATTGAAATGCCTTGAGTCAATGCATTTCAATGGAGACAGCCCGGGATGCCGCCCCCCCCCCTCGGAGAAGATCCCTCAATGCCGCCGGTGCCCGCTGCTCCAAGAAGTCTCGGCACAGCGCCGGCAGCAGCGGGAGGTCAGATTCCCCCCCCCCCAGCCCCCCCCGCCCCGCATCCGCATATCGCGGATTTTCAGTCATTGTGGGTTGGGTGGCTCCCTAACCCCCGCAATAGGTGCGTGGGGGTGTTATTGTATAACCAACCAGCTGTCAAAGGCCAGTTGCTTGTTCCCTGAACGCTTCTGCAGTGGATAAAAACTTTTGCCTGGGACCCGAAGGAACAAAAAATGGCAGGCAACCAGGTCTCTGACGGAAGAGTTCTGTTAACTGCAAGCCCAGAGCCGTCCCCTGCTTGGTCTTTCCTTCTCTGCCTCTTTTCTGCCGTCCGTCTGGGGTGAGCCGTTATTCCTGTGAGAGAAATGAGCGGGGAGTGGGCCAGGCACAGGCCCGCTGGATCGGTGTCTGGCAAGAATCTCATGGAAATCCACCAGACTGCCCTGGGTCAGCTCTCTTGTTTGGGACACACTTCCTCTCACAATGATGGGGGCCTTGGCATTTACAATGGACAGAGCGACACCACAGGGTTGGAAGACATCTCTGCAAATTGGCACCGAGCAGCCCAGTTGAGCATTGTGGCTTTATTCTGTCCGGCTCCCGTGCAACTAGTCTTTAAGTTTCAGATTTAGAGTTTATTATGTACTCGATGAGTGTGAATTGTACCAGCAATTGCCTCCACTGGCCAGGATGCTAATTGTCCACGTCTGAAAGGCATTGTGTTTGTTGCCTTAAGCCAACTGCGTGAGTGGGTGTTTGTGGCATGAGTTTCCGTGATTGCAGAGAGAATTCTGGCCACATATCTGCGGTGCTGCCTTCCTCACTTTGTGAGGAAAAGGTGGTGGAAGTGGGGATTAGAATACCATTGTATAAAATGATAGTGCCAACATTATAATACCATTGTACAAAACGATAGTAAGGCCGCAGCTGGAGCATTGAGTACAATTCTGGTCACCGCATCTCAAGAAAGACATAGTGGAACTGGAAAAGGTGCAGAAGAGAGCGACTAAAATGATTCCTGGGCTGGGGGACCTCCCTTATGAGGAAAGGCTAAAACATTTGGGGCTGTTTAGTCTGGAAAAAAGGCGCCTGAGGAGGGATATGATTGAGACGTACAAAATAATGCAGGGCATGAGTCAAGTGGATAGAGGGAAGCTCTTCTCCCTCTCACAAAATACCAGAACTAGGGGACATCCACTCAAATTAAGGGCTGGGAGAGTAAGAACAGACAAAAGAAAATATTGTTTTACCCAGCGTGTTGTTAGTCTATGGAACTCCCTGCCACGGGATGTGGTGATGGCATTTGGCCTGAATGCATTCAAAAGGGGATTGAACAGATTCCTAGAGGAAAAATCCATCACAGGTGACAAACCATGATGGAGATGTGTCATCTCCAGGCTTAAAACAGTAGGAGACCTGTATGCACAGGATCCATATCAGCTGACTCACTTCTCCACCATCTTAAAATATTAAAAGAAAAATTACTGGAAATAATATACTGCACCTATTTCTAAAGATGAGGTTACCAGGACTGGCCACTGGAGGGAGCCAGAGACCAAGTGATGGGTAGCATTTGCTGTAATCCACATTTCTCAACATCTGCAGTGGGATTGGAACCTACTGTAGTTTTTTTTTAAAGGGGCCTTGAAGGTGGGATTTTTCCCTTGCAGGATTTCTAAGCCATTTGGAAACAAGGTTTACTAACAGAAGTTTCTGCGCCTCCAGCGCGATCTGAAATAAACTTGAGCCATGCCTTCAGGTGTTACCGTCACAGATTTGTGGCACCGAACATGCCAAGGTAAGAATACATTGCACAGGAGATGGAGAAGATGCAGCGTCATTGGTGGTGGTTCTCCAGGTAACCTGTGAAACAAGCGCTGTGGCTGAGACACGGCCAGCTGCCAACAGGACCTTTCCTAAGATACTGAAGCCCCAATGGGTGTGTATGTGTGGGGCACGCAGTGGCCCATGAGCTCACAGGGGGGGCTATGGTAACAGCTGTGATGTGATGGCTTCCAGAGGCCTTCAGTTAGGGCAAGCCCTCTCCGTGGCTGACTAGCCCACTGGGAGGGACCCTTGGCATGGTGGCTCTCTCAGCAGATCAGGGGCGAGCGGTTGTGGGTCCAGATTTGTCGGGTGGGGCGGGGTGGCGCCCTCTCTCCTCCAGCCATGGCCAGGCACTTGAACATGGACACGCTCCATCAGAACTTTTGGAAGGAGGAGTACCTGAAGGAACTCATGGTGCGCTACCGGTGGCACCAGAAGTACGGCGCCCTCGTCAAAGCCAAACAGGAGAGCCAGCGGGAGCGGCGCAAGAAGGTGGGGGACAACACACTCCGGTTGCCCTCGGTCAAGGCTCCTCCGCCCGTCAAGCCCAGCTCCCCTCCGGCCCCGCTGGCCCCGGCCCAGCTGGCCCGAGAACGGGACCTGACCGGCCTTGATGCCATGATCCTGGAGACCGAGATGAGGCCCGTGCCCCGGGAAGTGCGCGCCCTCTTGTACCAGGGCATCTCCCACGAGGACGAAGGGCGCCATCGGTACCTGAAGGCGCGCCTCCTCTCCAATCCTGAAGACAAGTACACCTTCCCGGTAACCACCAGCTTCAACTACGGCTGGCAGATGGGTGAGTGGGTCGTTGTCGGGGGGGGGGTCTCCCCAAGGGTCTCCTTCAGAGCCAATCCCATGGTTTGGAACAATGATTATACAAGGAAAGGGCACTCCGGTCCCTTCGGGTCTCATATGTTTTCAGATCAAGGCAGCAGTAGATTAAGAGGGGCCAAAATGGGCCAAGATTTACTACACATGCCAGAGGGCTCAATTTTAGCCACCATTAGCTGCAGCAGCTTGCACGTTCCTCTCGTAGGTGTGGGCGTGACTGCCCGTCCCGAGTCCTCCTGTCAATATTTTGGCCAGTGTTGTCTGTCTGTCTGTCTTGGTCAGTCTTCAAATGACCAGCGCTGGCCATAAAGCAGGCCTTGTTTTTCGTACAACAGCAAAGAAGGTTTTTAACAGTCCTTTGATTTTTTTGCCATTAGTACCTTTTTCTCCCAGTCACGGTCATGCAAAAAGAAGCCTGCCTGTCTGTCTGTCTCTTTTCCTTCCTTGCAAGTTTTCTCAGGGCATCCTTGTACAGCATGGATGGGCAAACCCTCAAGAGAACCTGCTTTTAAGCCCCAACCCTCAGATATTTTTTTCAAAATTGGAAATATAAGGCTTTCATATTTTAAATCTATCCACCCACCCACCCACCCTCCCTCCCTCGCTCCCTTCCTTCCTTCCTTCCTTCTGATTTCCATTGCAAAATCCTCTCCTTGTGCCTGCTAGGGAGGGAGGGGCAATTCTGCCATCTTCAGAGACACCTGGGCTGCACCTTCCTCTGAACCCGCTCGAGGTTGTCAACATCCTTTTTAAATTGAGGTGCACAGAAATGAACAGTCTTGTTGTCAAAGTTTGGTTGGTGAGAGGCCAGCATGGATATATGCTCAGGTCTCTCAACCCCCCCACCCATCCTCTTGTCTGTCTGCCCCCTTCCAGGGAAGATGGCCAACCTCCACGTGGCACCCACGCCGAAATGCCGCATCGACACCTTTTACCGGAAGAACGGCGCCTTCTCCCTGCTGGATCCCCGGGACGTGGCTCTCTGAAGTGGCCCGGAGGCTCCGTCTGTCTTTGCAAACAAAGCCCGACCTATTTCCGTCTGCCTTGCAAACAGTGTGGTTCTCTTTTCCTGAAATGGCCCATTGTGGGCCAAAACATCTGGAAGGTGCCCTGTTGGAAAAAGGCATTTGCGTTGGGTGTTCTGGGTGGAGGCAGCACTTCCCATGAGGCTGGTTTCTGGAGTCGTTTGAGCTCTCCATTTCCATTTGGTTGGAAAACAGAGAAACACCTGGAATCGTGTTTTTAAATCAGTGTAACAACAGCCTTCCATCTAGTCGATTCTGACTTGTGGCAGCCCTTTCCAAAGTCTTCTAGGTAGAGAGTAGTCAGTGAGTAGTCAGAGTGAGAACAGACAAAAGAAAATACTTTTTTTTAACCCAGCGCGTTGTTGGTCTGTGGAACTCCCTACCACAGGAGGGAAAAGTCCATCATAGGTTACAAACCATGAGGGAGATGTATAATCTCCAGGCTTAAAGCCGGGGTACTTCAAGGGCCAGATGCAGGGGAGTGGTATCAGGAGACAGATATCTAATCTTATGCACTCCCAAACGCATCTGGTGGAGCCACAGTGAGATACAGGAAACTGGACTAGATGGGCCGTTGGCCTGATCCAGCATGGCTCCTTCTTAGGTTCTTATAATCTGAAAAGGGTGAGCCTTCCCTTTTTTGGGGGGTTGCCCTGGGACTCAGCAGCTTATCCCAAGGCCACCCAGGCTGGATCTACTTTGCAGGAAGTCTGGCAGGAAATTAAACTCTGCTCCTCAACCAGTGAGCCATCCAGACAGCTTAAGAATTATGTGCCGTTGAGCCAGTTCTGAATTATGGCAACCCTGTGGAGGAATTTTCAGGTAGACCATGCTCAGAAGTGGTTTTCAATCCAGTCCCTGTCAAGGAGTGCCAGGGGTGAAATTGAACTCCCAACCTCTGTCTCCATGTGAACTGTTGTCGTTTTTCCAAATTACCTCTCTGGGAACAAAAATCCAGGGGCAACTTCAAGCTAACCAATGTGGTATGAGTTGCATGCCGCATAACCTTGTTTACCAGCATCAACCAGCTCCTGCGACTTTATACAGTGCTGTTGTTTATATTTGCAGAAGGGAGGGGGGAACCCCAAAAGGTTTAGGTTGATAGCTTTCCAGGAGAAGCTCCAGCCGGTCTTCCTCATTTACTCAAGGATTTTTTAGCCTTGGCTGAAAAGAACCCGTTTTCCGAGAAGCGTCTTTTATTAGTGGTCTAGAAGTCGGGTCATGGCAACTGGACTTCGTTTTCTTGAGAGATTGAAACGTTTTGCTGCTCATCCAAACACCTTCGTCACTCAATCTGTCCAGACGTTTCAATCTCTCAAGAAAAAGAAGTCCAGTTGCCAATGACTCAACGTCCAGATCAACTCACCCGGATGACTGAGAATCTTCACAGACATATTTTTATTAGCGATGTTTGGTTCCAAAAAAACCCTGCTGAGCCCCGAGTTCCTTGAGGAGGGCAAGGTTTGCTCCCCTTTTGGAGGGGTCCCACGTGTCCACGTCCCAGGCCACGAGTCCACTGTGGTTATAGGAATTCTAGAGATGATGGTTTCTTTGCCTCATTGGACTTGCTGGCAGGAGGACTCTGGTCTCTGGAGTCCAGGAAGGGAACTTTTCCAGCCTCTGGTTACTCCCCCACGTTTGCCACCTGAAGCGGTGGCTCCCACAGTGCCTCGTGGCAGGGTCCACTCCTCCCTCTGGCCCTCATTATGCCTGCCCCAACCCGCCCTACTAGCCCCTTCAGCTTGCTGTGGTTCCTGGGTGTGTGTGTGTGTCTCGCCCGCTGCATCCTCCTTCCTGCAGAAAATGTCCAGTGTGATTGGGAGGCAGGTGTTCGGGACTCACAGGTCATCTAGCTGCCCAGGGTCGGGGCTCTCCTCCCTGGGGGCCACGTGAAGGCTCAGGAGCTCTTTGAACCTGAGTGAGTTTCTGTGGGGTGGAAGGAGAAGAACGTCAGAACTCTGCAATGGGATTTCTGACCCAAGTCTCTCTCTCTCTCTCGGGCACAGGGTTCTCTTTGAGCTGGCAATGGAAGAGAATCCGCAAACAGGACAGGACAGGAGAGCGACAGTAGGGTGGGTGGCCGGGGCTGGTGCCTCTGTCATCAGTGGTGCAGCGAATCCGTGCTGGGTTTTAGTCCCAACTTCAAAGCACCTCTCCGAGGCACTGAAGCCATTTGGAGTCCGGCTCCAGGACCTGGGTAGCTCCCGTGAAGTTTAGATTAAATCATGGAGCAGACTGCTGTCCGAATTGACCCCAGAAACACCTGTCTGCACCCTCTTTTCGCGCACGCCCAGGCAATTGAATGGAAGGGAATGAGGTTAGGTGCTGGGTGTGGTGAACACCCGTGGAGATGCTTAAAAGACTACACTTCCCAGAATCTCACGGCCAGCATGGTCTGTGTGGTGGCTAGGGAATGCTGAGAGTTATTGTTTCTGGCCATTATCCTTCCCTGGCCTTGCTGACTCCAGGACAGATGGGCGACCGATAAGGCCAACAGCAAACATTTTCTATCTCAGGGAAACAGATCCTGGTTTTATTTTACTTATTTATTTATTTTGAAGGGCTAGGCATAACTTTGCACATGCCCAGAAGCATCACTAGATGACATCCTTGATGTCACATGCTTCAGGTTGAAACTTGAAAGGCAAAAAAGGGGAATGAAATGACAAAAACCTCTCCCAGCTCCAAACCTCTTCTGTTGGAGATTTTTGTTGCTGTCTGCCCTTATTGGAACCCCCCCCCCCAAAAAAGCATCTCTTGGACTACAGCTCCCATCATCCCCGGTCATCTTTAGAAGCAGCAGATGCAAAGGGTCCCCGCCGCACCTCCTGTCTTCTCACCTCTCTCTCTTGGACTGCATGATGTAGGTCCTTTCTCGTTTCACCTTCTCCAGCTGATGCTTTACGGCAGTTTTCTGTCCGGCTTGATCCTGTCAGGAGAGTGAGGGGTGTTGGTGGGAGGGGGACTGGGAGATCCGTGGCACCCTAACCCACCAACGGCGGACCCCAAAGAATATGTCCCAGAGAGGAAGTGTGGTGCAGTGGTTACTAGGAGTCGGGGCAATGGTTTCAAACGACACGAAAAGAGATTCCATTTGAACATTAGGAAGAACTTCATGATGGTTAGAGCTGTCCGGCAGTGGAAGATGCTGCCCCAAAGGAGGGCGGTGGAGTCTCCTTCTTTGGAGGTTTTTAAGCAGAGGCTGGATGGCCATCTGTTGGGAGTCCTGTGATGAGGGGTTCCTGCATGGCAGGGGGTTGGACTAGATGGCCCTTGAGGTCTCTTCCCACTCTATGATTCTCTGATCTATGCTCTGGAGATCCACGTTCTAATCCGTGTTGGCCTGTGGAACTCACTGCATTATATTTACAGTGGACCCTCGTATAACAAATGGTTTGTGTAACATAAAATCTGTACAAAATAAAAAAATTCTGGAGATAGGGGGAATTTGCTTAACAGAATCGCCTAAGGGGTGAATCCGTACAACATAAAACTGGTCACGATTAGCGATTACTCTGTTTTCAATGCATTCCTATGGGAAATTTGAATAAAGGAAAATTTGCTTAAGAGAATTTCATTGGGAGTGCATTCATTCATTTATAAAAGATACCATGGTATTTTAATTTTGAATATTTTTAACCCAACTTTCTCCTTGGAAAAGGACCCAAGGTGGCTTAAAATAATGAGGGACAATATACAGCCCAGAACATTTAAGACACATTCAAGTTAAGAATAGGGAATTAGAAGAGGCATCTTAGAACATTAAAAGGTAACATTAAAGCATGATCATTATTCTGAGGATAAAGTAGAGCAAAAGGGACCTACGTGTACTCCTCTGAGCTCCTGCAAGGAAAGTGGCAGGGAAGTGGATCAAAATCGATTGCGTGTGGATTTTTGGAGAGATCTGGAGAGACAAATTCCAGAAACTGCCCTAAGTGCTGCCCAGGGGTCTTGACAGATCTCAGGTTCCTTAGGTTTGTCCTGCCTGAGAAGCCTTTAACCATCCCCTGTCGGATGCATACATACAGGCAGGCTCACTGGAAGGGTGTGAATGTCAATTTAGAGATGTGGTTTTCAGGTGTCCTAAACTGGAAATTCCGTGATTCTCCATCCTGAGACTTCTGTCTACCTTGCAGATCTTTTGCAAACATCTCAATGTGGTAGAATTAATCAATCACAACATGGAAGTATTATTATTATTATTATTATTATTATTATTATTATTATTATTATTATTATTATTATCATCATCATTATCTTGATGAGTCCTCCCTGAGGACAGTTGTGCAGGCCCTGGTGATCTCGAGGGTCGACTATTGCAATGCCCTCTACGTGGGGTTGTCCTTGACCCTGGTCCGGAGGCAACAACGGGTGCAAAATGTGGTGGCCAGACTGGTGGTGGGTGCCCGTAGATACGAGCACATCACCCCAGTCCTGGCTCGCCTGCATTGGCTCCCCATTGTCCTCCGGATCAGGTTCAAGGTCCTGGTCTTTGATTTTCAAAGCCCTCCACGGCTTGGGACCAGGGTACCTGGCGGAACGTATCTCCCAAAGGACAACTGGGTCCAGACCCACTAGGCTGGCGCAGGCGCGCTCACTGAGGTTGGCCACACCCAGAGAGGCGCGGAAATCGCGTACGCGAGACCACACCTTCTCCGTGGTGGGCCCCTCGCTCTGGAATCATCTTCCCAGTGAGCTGCGCCTGTTGGAGTCCCTGCCCGTCTTTAAGAAGGCCTTGAAGACCCACCACTTTAGAGAGGCTTTTGGCAACCCCCTCTGTTAGTCCGTTTGTTGTTGTTGTTGTTGTTGTTTTTGCCCTGGGTTTCGCCGACATCTTGCCTCATCGCCTCTCCCCTCATTGTTTTGTTGTGTTATTATTTGCTTTTATTGCTGTAAGCCGCCCAGAGTTCCCTCTGGGGAAGATGGGCGGGATACAAGACTAATAAATTAAATAAATAAATAAATAAATAAATAAATAAATAAATAAATAAATAAATAAATTATTATTATTATTATTATTATTATTATTATTATTAGCATCCCTGCTGTTTGCTCACAGACTGGGCTGGCAAGACTGCGGGCGCTCCTCAGACTTTTTGGGAGGAAAACTCAAATGCAACCAATATGTAATAACCTTCCTAAACCAACTCCGCTGGGCACACTGGTTCCGCCACAGCTGAACCAATGTGCAGCCCATTTCTGAGAGGAGAACATTAGAAAATGATCGTTCTTGATCCAGGCCAGGAATGGCCAACTTGGGTGCCAAGGGCTGGCCAACAGTAGCTTGGCCAAATCTCCCGTAGTTAAGGAGTCCAGTGGACTGGCTGGTACTTATGGATCACTCTTTATGGCCTCAGGGGAACCTTATGAAATAGTCAAAAATCCTGCGGAACAGCACTTGGTGGGCACGGTGGCTGAAAACGGACATGGAGTCCCTTTTTCAAAGATGCTATTCAGACCATGCTTGTAACAAGTTAAATTGGCAAGCCAAGAGCAGTGGCTCATGCAGAGGAGCGACGGGCACCCTCTTCCCAGGATGGATTACGGTTCATATATTTTGGTAGGTCCCACCATGCCAAATGCTGTGAAAAGACAAGGAACAACCGGAGGCTCCTTAGCCAAAGGACAGGATATCACACAGGGGGGCAACAGACACTTTAGGCTGCCCTAAAGCTCTCAGAGCACCAGCCTCTTGGGAAGCTACGCTACCACTTTTATGGCCCCCTTTGTGGCCAAAGGTTGAACTCTCCAGGAAGCAAACTCCGGTAAGCCCAGCCGGGAGAACGGTACCTGGCCCGGATGGGCAGCAGAGAACAGCCATCTCTCCGAGGGACTGCCTCCCACCAGGTCGTCCTCTGACTTCCGACGCCTGGCAATCGACAGCCTCTCCTGGAACTATGGAAAGACCGAAAGAGAGAGAGGGTCACTTTTTTTTTTTACTTTTACTTTCTTTTGCCACCAGTGAAATTGAATTGGCTAAACAAAAGTAGTACCAGCGACATCTTGGGAATGTAAAAAAAAAAAAAAAAAAAACAAAGAAATAGAAAGAAAGGGGGAAGTAGTTATACAAGTGGCAGACTTGTTTAAATTAGGAAGAAGGAATTGTTAATTGGTTTTTTTTTGCATGAATTGTGGGCATTGATCTACAAATGCGTCCAACCCCAGCCTTGTTGCATATGGTTAACAGCAACTAAAAGCGGAAGAAAAGGAATTAACAAGTATGATAGCAACAGTGGCAAGGTGGATTTGCATTTTGCAAGGAAAACTCAAATTAACATGGAGAAAAGGCCACTGCCCAGAGTGGCCTTGTTGCAAGATGGTGCGGTATATAAATCTAATAAATAAATAAATAAAAGGGATAAAGTAATGTCCAATATTGCCATTAATAGTCAGTGCGGTCTAGAAGTGTAAATAATTAAAAGGGCAGCCTTTTTTTTTTGCACGTGGAAAAGCAGGACTTCTCCCTTCAGGGAGGGAAGGGCACAGGGGTGATGCACCAGGAGAAGGAGGCTCAGGTCCTGGGCATAAAAAAGGGTGGTGGTGGCGGCAGCGGCATTTTGCCGATGCCTGTGCCCTGACCGGGACCCTCGGTGGGCAACTCACCCGCAGGATCTGCCGCTCCTTATCCCGCCGCTGCCGCCGCTCTCCCTCCGCTTGGAGCTCTGCCAGCCGTTGGATGGCTTCCACTTTCTCCTGGCGGGAGGACCAGACGAAGGCCTTCTCTCGGCACGGGGGGCGAGGCGGGGGAGGCTGAGTTGGGTTGGCAAAGCACAAGAGAAGTCTGAATCAGGCCGGGGTCAGGCAGAACGGAGGAGGGCACACGGGGTGGTGATGGTCCGGGGCAGGCAACAAGGTGGGCATCATGAAGATCTTTCTAAGAGGGGGTTGAAACCAGGAGAGGACCACTGAGAACCTCCTCCCCTGGGTTTCACCTTCCTATTGCCCCGAGGATGCTGGAACTTGTAGTCCCTTCCCCAAGTTCTGGAAACCATCTCCTAAAACTGCATATATTCCAGTCTGGTGCCTGGTTTCTGTTTTGGGGAATTTTGGGGAGGGGGCTTGCTTTCAAGGTGCATAACAGCATAAATCTCAATTATTGCGGCTACCAAGGCATATTGGAGTCCCTCCTCCCACAAGGGAACTGAGTTCGTTCTTCTTGTAACGACTCGCTAAAAGTCTTTTTCAAAGGAATCAATATTTCCCCAGAGTGTTAAGCAACTTTCACAGCTGAGCGGGAAATCTAATCCTTCAAACTAGAGATGGACATAGATTAAAAAAATGAATTGCAAATATTAATCAAAAACAGCTAATTCATTGATTATTATTTGTACAAATCTATGCGCCTTGATGAATACGAATCAATGTTTTTTTGTGATTTTTGATTCGTCAATTCATTGGACTATAAAATTGTCTCCAAGTCACCGGGAGACACCAAAAGCACAGAAAAGCTTCCCCCAACTGGCCTCTACAATCCCTCCAAGTTTGGTGAAGACTGGGTTTCCCCAAGCCAGTTGCTAAAGGGAATTTCATGGTGATAAGTCAGATCACTGAAACCCAATCTTCATTAAACCTGGAGGGCTTGTAGGGGAGAATCAGGCGAAGCATCTTTGCAATGTTGGTGTCTCTAGGTGCCTTGTGTGGCATTTTCTAGGGTTTGTAAATAAAAAATGAATTTGCAAATTTATTTGCCAGAAAAAATATAAATTTGTTATTTATGGTTTGTCAATCTTGACGAATCACAAATCAAAGCAAATCACTATTTCCCCCTGATTCATGCCCATCTCTGCTCCAGACTGAACTCCCACAGATACAGGGGGTCCTCCTGCAACTAGGACACATCGGACATGATGACTTCCTAGTGTTTTTTAAAGGGAACTGTTCTCTGCTCTAGAGCTGGGGTCTCACCTGCCAGGTCCTGGCCTCCTGCTCCTCCTCCTCCTCCTCCTCCTCCTCCTCTGTGGCTCCTTGTCCTTCCGTCCACACATCCTCCTCCTGCACAGGGTGGTGGTGAAGCAAGGACAGAGAAAGGACGAAGCTGGTCAACACTCTTCCTGTTTCTTAAACATTCTCCCTTGTTTAACCCAGCTCTTTAGCATTTCTCCTCTCTCCTTCCTCTCCAAAAGAATACAACACACACACACACACACACACACACACACACACACAGCCTTGTGATGATCTTTAGACCATACTATAGCTGGGCTGTATCTACTAGGACCCTCATGAAGCTTCAGTTTCAGGGCCCCTAATCTGAAAGGGCCTTCCATTTTTTAGAATTATGATGATATATCATGGAACAACCTCATTAAAAAAAGAGCAAGGGTTATTCAGACCTTGATACTGCTTGCAAAGGGGATCCCATAACATTGGTCCACCACTGACTCATAGCTCCATGTGGTAAATTCTTGGATATTTTAATAATTTCCGTTATATTGGTGTATCTGACATTTGTTTTCATTGCTGTTGTTAACTGCCCGAAGTTCCCTTGGGAAGACGGGCGGTATAAAAATTTATAAATAAATAAATAAATAAATATTAGCAAATCTAGCAAAGGGTGAGGGGGCAGGCTCAGGAATTTTCAGGCTCCACGGAAGATGCTCTCTGTGCTGGTTGCGAAGGTCAGTGAAGTAATAAGCCATTTTGGCATTGGGGTGGGTGGTAGGGTTTGCCGCACTGGCTGTGAAGCTCAGGTCATGCAAGACTGGCCTTTGGAAAGAGAGGGAGACACAATGGTGTGTGTGTGTGTGTGTGTGTGTGTGTGTGTGTGGGTGTGTGTGTGGGTGGGTGGGTGGGTGTGGGTGTGCACTATTTGCATGTTGATCCCACAACACTGAGTCTACCTGTTTTGGTCTGCCTCTCTTTCCACAGGCCAGTCTTGCCTTTTCACCCAGCGCGTTGTTAGTCTGTGGAACTCCCAGCCACGGGATGTGGTGATGGCATCTGGCCTGGATGCCTTCAAAAGGGGGTTGGACAGATTCCTGGAGGAAAAGTCCACCATTACAGGATACAAACCATGATGGAGATGTGTCATCTCCAGGCTTAAAACCGGGGTACCTCAAGGACCAGATGCAGGGGAGTGGGATCAGGAGACAGGGATCTAGTCTTGTGCACTTGGGGGAGCCAATGTGAGATACAGGAAGCTGGACTCGATGGGCCTTTGGCCTGATCCAGCATGATGGCTCTTCTTACATAAGAACATAAGAAGAGCCATGCTGGATCAGACCAAAGGCCCATCTAGTCCAGCTTCCTGTATCTCACAGTGGCCCCACCAGATGTGTTTGGGAGTGCATGAGACTAGATATCTGTCTCCTGATCCCACTCCCCTGCATCTGGCCCTTGAAGTACCCTGGTTTTAAGCCTTTCTTAGGTTCTTATGTTATGCTTCTAGTCAGGGATGGGCAGGAGGAGGTGAGAAGCCTGCTCAGGAGGGTGAGCTGTGGTTTATGCCTGACCAGGAGCACAATGTTTGCAGCTTCTAATGTTTTGGCCCCCTGGGGCAGTTCTGTGAGGGATCTCAGGAGACTCTGGTCTTCACGAGGCAATGTTGCACTCTGTGGGGCAACACAAGTCTGCACTCTCACGCTGAGGAAAAATGGACAGTTGTCTTCTAGACCCAAGAAGCTTTGTGAGTTTCCATGAAGAGAGAGAGGGCAGCTTCTTGTCAAGTAAATGTAGCTTTGACTAAATGTCTGTCACATGGTATTTAACAGGCTCATAAAATGGCTTCTGTGTAAAATGCCTAGTCATTTGCTAGACACAGGTGTATGGAATAATCACACGAAAAGGTCAGAATCATTATGTCCAGGTGCCATGGATAATCACCTAACACTCATGGGATTGGTCTATGTTGCCGATGTGTATAAAAGGCAGCACTGAAATCCATTTACTTTGCGACTGCTTTTGGTGAGATACTGTAGCAGTTTCCCACTACTCTGTATAGATGCTGCTGTGTGTCTTATCTTAATGTATATTGTGTAAATATGTAATATAAGCTTTTATGCAAAGTTCTTTGTCTCCCAGCTCCAATCTGTATAATGCAATTATCTTTTCACACCACTGTGCAACTCTGCAAGTTGTCTAAACTACATTTAAACCTCATTCATTTATTGTGACACTTCTGGGGTTCTCCAGTTTAGCACAAAACTGACTACTACCTACCAATTCCGCTTTGATATTAAAACACATCTCCCTGTTCTCTGGACACCACACTTCAAGTAAGATGAGGGATGATAACAGATCGCACTTTTCAAATACTTGAAAGGCTGTCCTACAGATCATCCAAGAATGGTGGACACACAACCATGGAGCTCAAGCTAAGAGAACACAGCTTTCAGCTGAATATCGGGGAAAACTTCCTAACTGTTAGAGGAGTATGACAATGGAACCAATGACCTCTAGAGGTGGTGGGCACTCCAACCCTGGAAGCATTCAAGAGAGAAATGGACTACCATTTGCCAGGTATGCTTTGACCTGATTCCTGCCTTGAGCAGGGGGGACTGGACTCCATGTTCTTAAGAGGCCCCTTCCAACTCCATTAGTCATACTCCATTAGAATATGTTTCCTCTAAACATACTCTTGCCCCTTTTCCTGCCCAACTGCATGCCAACCCATTCGCCTCCTTACCTGGGACAATCTAGACAGCCTTCCACCTTGGGCTATGCAGATGGAGGCTTCTCGGGACAACCCCATGCGGAAAGATGCCCGCTCCCACTGGGCGTCCTCAACGTGGCTTCCAGGGCTGGGTGGAGAAAGCATGGTGACAGCGGTGGGCTTCCAGGTTTCGGTGGCTTCCTTCTCCCATGGTGGAGATGTCTGCAGCCTGCTGGTGATGGCCCCAGGCTCAGGGTATTCCAGGTTCAACGGGGACACCCCTGGGGTCAAGAGATTCCTCCACATAGCTCCTTCATTGGACCATGTTTCTGCCTCTCTCCATTCCTCAGAAGCTGGGGATTCTGCCTCCAGACCAGGGCCAGGTGTCCCCATCTCTGTCTGAATCTCCCACTGCCTCTGGTACAGATTTATGGGCCATAATTCTGTCAGGTGAGATGTCTCCTGCTCTCCCGCTAATTGCTTTTCTACTGGGTGGACCTTCAGCTCCCTCTGATTATGGGGAGGATGGATTCCCAGATGATTCCTCTTACTAGGAGTTTCCTGGGAGCCAAGAGTGGGTGTCTGCTTTTGCAGTGGCCCATGGACTGTGGGCACCTGTTGAACATTCAGCTCCTTTTCCCAAGAGTGGACACTTTCCGCTGCACCCTTCAGATCCTGGTGCTGGACAGGCTGTGCTGTTCTTGACAGCTCCTGAGGTTCAAGAGATCTTGAGTTGGCCGACCAAGCTACTTCCAACTCCTCCTGGGATCCTGGTGGTCCTGGTTCTCCTTCTGTCACCCTTCCCTCATCTTTTAGGGGTTCCCAGCCAACTGGTGGAGATTCCTGAAGGCAGAAGTCCTTGAGAAGCGTGCTTTCCTGGGATTGAAAGACAGGTGGGCCCATTGCTTCTAAAGGAGATGTCTCGGGCATGTGTTCTAAGAGCTGAACTATCCCAGATTCCTTTAGAACAGAGAGCCTCATGCTTCCATTTGACTCCCTTGTTGCTACCCCTGAGGCCTTTAAAGGACCTTGTGCTTTCTGGAGAGATTGGAGAACCAGCTGTTTTTGCAACTCTTCCCTAAGTGCTTCAGAATCATTCTGACCTAAAGAAAATTGGTCAGACTCCATGCCTCTCCATTCCTGGTCTTGAGGGGTCAAAAGAAGAACATTAGTTGCCCTGCTTTCTTCTCTGTCAGTGACATCGCCAGTTTCTTGGGGATGAGGGACCCTCTCATCCTTCAGTTCTTGGGGTCTTAGAACTCCGAGTTCATTGTGCAGCTCCCCTAGTTGTTGAAGAAGCTGAGACCCAAACTGTGAGATGCCATGTGGGGGCAGCGCCTGTGACCCACTGTCCTGTAGAGGTGCAGGAGGTTTACCCTTTTGCTCCTGAAGGAAATCCTGACGGTTGTGCAGAGATTTTTCAGTTTCGAAGGTCTCATCCTCCATTTTGTGAGCTAACTTTCGGGGATCAAGAGGTTCCAGTGATTCCTGAGTCCCTTCACTCACGTTCAGCATCTCATGAGGCTGAAGGACATCATCCATCTTACACCACTGCTTCGGGCTAGGTGCTCCTGGCTCCACAGTTTCATGCAGCCATTGTGTGCCTACTGTGGGAGCTACTTGCCCCTGAGGAGGACTTTCTGGCTTGGGAACACGCTGGATCTGGCAATCATCGCTCCTGGTTGGCCATTCAAAGCCAACCGTTTTAGTTTTCCTAATCAGTTTCTTTGGCAGTGCAGGGCTTTGTAGATCTCTCTTTTCTGCAGAATCAAGAAACTGTTTTTCTTCTAGTCCTTGGAGGTCTTGTTCTCCTTCCATGCACCCCTCCGTGGTGGGAGACTCTTCTACCTTCAGGGGGCGATCCTCTAATTCTTCACCTTTGGTGAACTTCACATCCTCACGTTTCTGGGAACAAAGATCTCGCCCTTCATTTCTCAATGTCTCCTGGACCTCTGTAGGTTCTGATTCTGTCTGATGTGGCCTCTGGGCCTCACACCCTCTTTCATCCTGGTTTTGGGAGTCCTCTTGGGGAGGTTCCTGGTGTGGAAGCATGGTAGAATGAAAGAGCACGGGTGCTTTGATTCCTTGAGGTGCTCTGAGCTCATCCCGCAGCAAACGTATGTCGAGCTTTCTGATATTCTGAAGCTCTAGTGGATCCTCATTTCTTCCTGATGGTTTTGACTGGAGGACATGGGATTCTCCTGAGTCAAGAGACTTAGATTTCCCCAGAATCCACCAGGACTCAAGGGCTTTGGCCTCCAAACATGGTAAAGGGTGCTGAATTGGAGACTCAAGACCAGCTGCCCCCTTCATTGGGATCTCCTGGCACTCAAGAGCACCCTTGCTCTTTGAATCTGTGAGTTCCTGAGTCACGTAACTCTCTGGGTTTGTTTGCACAATCCCCGGGATCTGTGCAAGGGCATCTTTTACCTGTGGGGCTCTCGGAGATTGAAGGACCTCTCTGCTTTCCAGTCCTTGGAGCGTCTGAATCTCCAGGGGGATATTTTCCAAGAGATCTAGATGATTTTCTCTTTTCTGGGGTGCTGAGCCCTCCAGATCACACTTTCCATGTTCTGTGGGAAAAGGGACTTCATTCCTGGGAACCGGCAAAAGGGTGTCCACCATCTCTGTGGTAGCTTCACAGTGAGACGGGTCATCTCGGCAGCTCTCCACTGCTTGGTTCTCCAGGCCCTGAGGGCATATCTTTACACCTCCTGAATCCTGGGGAGTTTCCAGATCTTTTGGACCTTGAAGTGGAACAGCAGACCCTTCGTGAAGCTCAAGAGACTTTGATCTCCCGAGCAGAGCTATCTGAGGCTCAGCCGTTATTTGCACACGAAAGGTCAGAGGGCATCGTTGCAGAGGCCCACCCATCTCAGAGGGCTTATCTTCCACCCCAGAGCTGCAGTTCCCTCCTTCGCAATGTCCCTGGGGACAGAGAGGCTTGGGATCCGTTTGTCCCTGAAGTGCGAGGTTCCCTGGATGGCTCTGTGGTGAACCATGAGGCTGAAGTACAACAGGTCCACTCGGTTCCTGGCTCTGAGTAACACCAGGCTCCATCTGCTCAAGAGAGTCTGACTTCACTCCGAGGATGCTCCGTGGAGAAGTTTGGTTTTCCACTTCTTGTCCTTGAACCTGAAGCAAATTTGTTACGCTTTGGGCCTGGATGATCTCCAGACCACTCGTCCCCACAGATGTGGAGGCTTCTGGGACATGAGGTTTTTGTCGTTCCATCTGGAAACCATCTGGGACCTGGGCAGCTCTTTTCTTTTCTTTGTGAGTCTGAGGCTGACACACTCCTTGTGAGGGTGAGTCAAGTGATTTTGATTTCCTCGCTAATTTTCCTGGAGGCAGGAGGTCTTTTGCCTTATCCGGACTTTCTTGAGTTTCAGCCGCAGTGCAGCCATCTAGTTTGACCCTCTCTGTCCTCTCAACCTTTGCCAGGGACATTTCCTTTAGGCCAAGGGCCTGTGCATCACACGAAGGACCATCATCCTCTCTCTCACCTTTCAGCATCTCCTGCGTCTGGAGCGATGGGAGTGGAAGGCGTGAGATGTCTGGTTTTCCTCTGGTTTGGGGGGACACTTGGCCACGAGGGTGATCTCTTTCCTTGGAATCCCACATGCCAGACCTTTTTCCCGGTAGCAGAGAGCTTTTGAAATCCTTTGGTTTCTCAGGGAGAAAGGTGCTTTGCTCTCTTAGGGTTCTCTTGAGATCCTGGGGGTCCCTTTCTCTCTGTGTAGATTTCTGAATTGGAGGAGGCGGCATACTTCTCAATGATTGGATTTCTGAGACCTCAGCCTTTGTCTTGAGACTTTGGGTGGACTCCATTATTTTCAGGGCTTCAGACTCACAGGGTTGTGAGATGGACAACCTTAAACAGACAGAACCTGCCTTATAGCCTTGCTGCTGGGGCTGTGGAGATTTTGGACCTCTCATGTCCTTGGAATAAAGAAGCACACCAGTTGACTTGGTTCCTTTATCTTGGAAGACACCTGACTGTACCTGAGCCTCCCCAGTGTCCTGAAATCGACCATCCATAAGAGCCTTTGTAGCCTCAGGTACCATCTCTGGTCCTACCTGTCGTTGGGTTCCAGGTGTCTCCTCCTGGGGCTGAGAAGGAATCAGCCATTTGTCGTGAAGCATCCTCTGCTGGGCCAATTCCAGAGCCCACCACAAAAGAGGAGGCGTTTCGGGACTGTTACACTCAGGATGTCGAGGAAACCCTGACTGCGTCTCATCAGGTGGCAGCGGCTGTGAGGAACCAGACGTTTTCTCTCTGTGTGGATGGGAGGCCTGTGGCTCCTCCAATCCTTGCTGTGGGATTATATTACTCTGAGATGTTTCTGGGCTTCTTTGTGTTTGAGCTTTGTGGGTTTCCAGCCCTCCCGGTTTTTGAGGATGAAGACCAGGAACCACTTCCGAATCCTGCAGCAAGTGACACTGCTTCAAAGGGACCTGTGGACCACTTTCTTCTTGAGAACCTGAACTCTTCAATATGTGAGGACTTCCTTCTTCTGTCTGGCCCAGGTGGGCTTCCTGTTCCCTCTGATCTGCTGGACCAAGGATCTCTGGACCTCCATCTGTCTGCGTTTCAGGGGCTCTTGGTTCCATGTGTGGTGGTAAGACCATCTGTAACCCTTGCAAACCATGAATTTGAGGAATTTGTGATCCCTTCGGCAAACCCCTTTGGACCAAAAAGGTTGGTTCCATATGTCTCATATTTTGAGTTTGAAAGACTTTTGGCTTCTGCAGCTCAAATGACTTTGCCTTCGCCTCAAGGATGCCCCACAAAAGTGGAGGCGTTTCTGACATTCTACTTTCCTTGTGGCAAAGGACCATTTGAGAGGGTGAGCCATTTCCTTGGGTCTGCCCTGTTTCGTGGCACTCTTTTCTGTAAGGCTGGTGGGTCTGTGGAACTCCTGGTTCAAGAAATACGTCCTCTGGATCCCTTGGATGTTCTGCAACTTTTTGTGGTGTTCCCAGAAGGTTTCTCTGTGGGGTCCCCTGGTCTTGAGGTCTTCTGGAGTCAGTTTTCTCTTCATCTAGAAGGTCTTGCTTCTCCTGTAGCACAGGATGTTTTAATGTCCCACTTTCCTGAGGCTGAGGGATCTCTTTCCAGGTCAGAGCTGCTTGGTAATCCATAGACAATGCCTTCTTTTCCTCCATGTTCTCCTTCTCCACTTGGACCTGAGGGGCATCATCCTCTCTCAGTTCCCGAGATGAAAATGCATCTGGATCTTGAGTTCCACATGGGTCCTTAACTTCTATATTGCTCTGCATTTTTTTCTGTGACTGAACCATCTGTGATCTTCTGAGGTCCTGGGCTTCTGAAGCGTGCGGTTTCATCAACTCAAAAGATTTTGATTTCATCCCTGAAGCTGCCCACAGAAGTGGAGGGGATTCAGGACTTCTGACTTCCTCAGGCTGATGAACCAACCTGACCTTTTGTGGTACGGTATCTTGGGTTTGTAGGTTTTCCGGAGTCTTCCTTTCAGAGAGCTGTGGCTTCTTCAGCTCTCCTTGCATGGAAGTTCCCAGATGGCTGGTCGGCATCACCTCCCTCTCTGGAAATTGTGGATTCTGAAGCATCTGTGGCCTCCTTGGTGGAGCCAAGGGAGGGCAAGAGTTCCTGGCTCCCCGTCTCCTGATGAGATGGTAGGTGCTGGGTCTCCCCAAGCATGGAAATGTCTGATGGTTCCACAACAGCATCCAAATCCGTTCCTGATGCCTTCAGTTCCTGAGGTAGTTTCTCTATTTGAGTGGCATTTTCTGCTTCATTCTTTCCCTGATAGGAAAGGGCCTTGCTTTCCCTCGGTTCCTGTGGTGTTTGGGTCTCTGGATCCACCTGCGGTTTTTCCTGCAGCTGAACCAAGGAGGCCTCCTTCACTTCCTGAGGAGCACCATGTTCCTTCTTCGGTCTTTCCTGCCACAAACCCAGCTCTGACTCTGGACTCAGAAGAATGCCCCGTTTCCCCAACTCAAATGATTTGGCCTTCTGCCCCAAAATGGTCCACAGAAGAGGCGGTGGTGTTTCTGCCTGTAGGACTTTTTGAGGTGTTCCTGCCTGTGTTTCTGGAGCCGTCTCATGGACATAGGACATTTCCGGCTCTTTCCCTTCATGGGGGTGACGTTCTGGTGACTCCATCACGTCAGGGGAGGGTGGCTCCTGAGACTTGTGGGCTTCTCCCTCTTGTCTTTCCTCAGATAAGACCATGAGCTTCTTCCCCGTTTTGAAGCCCTCTAGACCTGCCCTCTTGCTGCTCTATGCCCTGTGCCTGAAGCGATTTGTGTCTTGTCGGGCCTGTTTCCTCTGGCTGGTGGCTCTGGAACGTACCGTCTTCTGTTGGCTTGTGGCCCTGAGGGACGGGAGGCATTGCATCGATAGACGGTGAGCCCTGGGGCTGTGGAGAAGGTGCTTGCAGCCCTCTCAGCCCCTGGGACCCAATGCATGGTGGCCTCCTCAGCTCCAGAGACTTCGACTTTCTCCAGAGAATCCCATAGAGAGGAAGGGCCTGAGGCTGAGGAAGCTCTGGGTCCCTCTGGTCCCTTGTGGTTTCTGGAAACTTCTCCTCTGGAAGATACAGGCCTCGAGGGCTCCCCGTTTCTTGAGCGAAATATTTCCTTTCATCTCCTTGCAGAAGTTCAGAGCTGTGGAGCAGAAAACCCTCTGGTCCCATGGGACCTTGTCCTTGACAACAGAGTCCCTCATCTCCGCATGGCTCAGGGGCCTCCTGCTCTCTCCCAGATGCCCTGAGAACCTTGCAGATATGTGGGGCTGTGTGAGCCTCTGGTGCCTCCTGCAACATTCCTTGAGGCCAATTGCACCCTGCCTGTGTCGCATCCAGAGGTAATCCTTGTAGCATTTCTGGAGGGAAATGCTTTGCTCCCTGGGTTCTTGGCCTCTCTTCCAACGTTGGAGATCTTGCTTCCCTTGCCAAACAAGGGTGGGAAGGGATTGCCCCTGGTTTCCTCTCAGCATGGACTTGTTGCCTTTCCAGATATCTCCTGAGGTGCTCTTGAGTTTCTCCTGCATCCCTCAAACCCAGAGTCACCTCTGTCTTCCCCTGTGCTTGAGGGCATGGAGCATCTCTCTCCCTCACCTGAGCGACTGGGCCTCCGAAATCTTGGCCCTCTTTCTCCACAGACACTTCAGGCTCTTTCTGCAATGGAGTTGGGCTCCAAACGAGCTCTTGTCCCCTCTTGGGGAATTCCTGGGGATGGTCCTTCCAATGGTGAACTTTCAGAATGTCCTCCTGTGCCTGGGAACTTTCCTGAATGCTGGCCTCTCTCGGTTCCTGGGGATGGAGGCTTTGGGGACAGACACCCTCCTGCTGAATCTGTGGAGAGCTCCTGGGTTCCTTAACATTTGTCTGGGACAGGTCTTGGTGGTCGAGGGATTTGGATTTCTTCAGGAGAAGGCCCTGAAACTGAGGGAGTCCAGGAATCTTTGGTGGCAGGTGGCAGGGGGCTTGGAGGAAGCCACCTCAGATGTTTGAAGAGTCAAGGACTTTTCTTGGAGGTCTTTGTGGCCTTGAAGGGTCTCCCTTTCTGTCGGTTGTTCAGCGGCCTCTGGTTCCCTCCATTCCTCGGGCAGAGGCTCCTGTGGCTCCTGGCGGTATCTGGTTTCCTTCTCAATGCCATCCTGAAGGATGAAGACTGGTTGATGTCCTTGAGTAGGAGCCTCAAGCAACTCCTGCTTTTCCTTGAGGGAATGTTGAACCTTCAGGTCCACTGCAATCTTCATCTCATCTGCTTGGATGGCTTCCTTTTCTGTCCGGGGAACGCTATGAGTTTGAGGTTCCAGAACTCCCATCTCCCTGTTCTGTGGTGCTGGGAGACGGGACGATGGTATCCCTTCATAAGGATGAAGAGAGATTTCTGGCTCCCTTAATCCTTGGGGCCAGAGGTCCTGCCTCAGAGCAAACTCTAAGGATGCCAATGTCTTTGTCTCCCTTGGCAGCTTTCTCTGTAAATGCCCCGGGGAACCCGACACTTTCTGGGCCTGGAGGTCTTCCTGTTCCATCAGCATAGCTCTCTGGAAAGGCTCCTGCCACACAGCAGAGTCCTGGGAATCAGCAACCTCTCCACTTCTGCGAGCTTTGGGTCCCTTCATCTCAGAGGGCCCTTGTTGATGGGCGGACGTCTTCTCTTGGAGGCCAGGAATTTCTGGCTCCATCTGTGCCCCTCTTTGGCCCTCAGTGAATGTCACCCTTGTCTCGTGCAGCCTTTCGGATCCAGGGACCAAAAGGAGACCCTTTGGTTGCTCCTGGACATCTCCTTGCCTAGGCGGGTCCTCCAGGATTCTCTGTCTGTAGGTATCAAAGGTTTGCGCATCCCTCACACCTTCAAAACCCACCACATCCGTTTCTTGTTTAAGTTCCTCTGGAACTGGTTCTAGAAATCCCTGGGCCTGAAGCATCATCCAGTCCTGTTGCTTCTGTCTTTGGACATTTTTGCTTCTGTCTGCCTGGTTTCTGAGAGGTTGTTTTTTTCTGCCTCCCACTTGACTGTTGGCTGAGGATCAAGTCCTTCTGGCTTCCTTGACTGGCGCAGCCCCTTCCCTTCCAGTTCCTCCTGCTGTTTCTGTAAGTCTGGAAAAGTCTCTGAGCCCTGGGCCTCCTTCCTGCCCTCTTCCTGGGGAAAACAAGGCATTCTTTCCCTCTGAACTGGCTTCTGCCACACTATGGTCCCTGCTTCATACGGAGAGGCCTCCTGGCTGGGAAAAACTTTCTGCTCCCCCTGCAAAGTTTCCTACACAAAACACAGAAAAGGACAAAGTCTATCAGGCTCCGAAACAGGATATTAGCACCTCTTTCTTAAAAAGGAGCAAGTTCACCAGGACTCCTGGGCTGAGTCCCACCACCAATGCTTGTGGGATTCATGGCCTGTAGGGAGCATGCAACCCTCACAGTGTTGGAGCACCACAGGGTCCCTGCCCATCCTGTACGTGGCAGGACCCTTGTATCCGGGGATGCTGGTGGTGGTGGTCCAGTTGTAAGCTCCACCACCCCTGAAGATGTTGGAAAAACACAGATTAGAGCCAAGGCTGTTGCACAGCTTCTGACATGCAGCATTCTTAGGAAGACCCCACCTGCAGATTCTGGACTCTTATTGGTCCCCAGGCTTAGAGGATTTTCGCACATGGCTCCCAAAGTTTGGAATTCTCTTCCACAACATCTTTGCATGGAACCAGAGTTGGGCAAATCCAAACAAGGCTGAAAAACCTATTTGTTCAACTTGGACCCGTAAGTTAGCAGTAGTGCAAATGTGTTGTATTCACCACCTTATTGTTATTCTGTTTATTCTACTTGATTGAGGATTAATTGCTGGTGGTGGATTCGGATAAATAATTTATATTGATGTTGTATATTTTAATATTAACATTATATTTTACAGTATATATAATTAGTGTTTTATTAATGTTATATTTTATATATAAAATATATGTTTTATTATATTTTATATACCAGATTTATACCTGTAATAAAATATATAACATGTAAATATACAATTTTATATTACAGTGGACCCTCATATAACAAATGAGGGCCCTTTTGAAAGAGCCATCCCTCAAGGAGGTGAGAGGGATGGCTTGCAGACACAGGGCCTTCTCGGCAGCTGCCCCCAAGCTATGGAATGCCCTCCCAAGTGAGACCCCGTCTGGCGCCAACATTGATGACATTTCGGCGCCAGATAAAAACCTTCCTGTTCCATTAAGTTTTTTAACTGACACGACATAGACTGTGGGTCCTTTGAAGGCAATTTTAGCGTAATGATTTTAGTGTAAGTTTTTTTATCACTCTTTTCATTATTTATTGATATGTGATGTTTTACTGTTTTAATCTTTGATTGTAAGCCGCCCAGAGACCTTTGGGTAGTGGGTGGCATATAAGCTGTAAAATAAAATAAAATAAAATAAAATAAAATAAAATAAATAACATAAA
This sequence comes from Phrynocephalus forsythii, assembly GCA_029282475.1. Classification (NCBI taxonomy): domain Eukaryota; kingdom Metazoa; phylum Chordata; class Lepidosauria; order Squamata; family Agamidae; genus Phrynocephalus; species Phrynocephalus forsythii. Next base: position 104,175,661 of record JAPFRF010000006.1, on the reverse strand, counting down.
ATCTGTACAACATAAAAAATTCCAGAGATAGGGGAAATTTGCTTAACAGAATCACCTATGGGCCAAATCCATACAACATAAAAATGGTCACAATTAGGGATTACTCTGTTTCCAATGCATTCCTATGGGAAATTTGTATAAAGGACAATGTGCTTAACATAATTTCATTTGGAATGAATGTACCGCTGTAATTGTATAATTATATTTTAATACTAGGCTGGTATATTGTATGCCTTTGATCACTGGAATGATCACTCTATACAAGAATGCAATCCAATATGTTGTTGTTGTTTCTTCTTCTTCTGATGCTGCTGCGGTTGTTTATGGGGGACTCAATTCCTAACATGGTCTCTGGCGCCCTCCAGTGTTCAGCTCTGGTAACGCCATCACTCAAAATATATTTTGGGGATTTTTCTTTTACTATTTTAATATTTTCAGACTGTGAATAAGGGCGCTTTTACACGACCCCTAAAATCCGCTGGTCCCTTAAATTCAGACCAGAGATCTTAGAGGCTTGTCACTCTTCCTGTGTTTCCACCCTGGCTGCTGGCTGCGTGAGGGGAGGGAGAAAAAAAGGAAGAAAGACCGTGGCTCACCTCCCATTCTGCCTCTCGCTCTTGCCGGCTCTTGCCCCTGCAACATTCCAGTAGCTCTTAAGTAACTCTTAAGTAGCTCTTAAAGGGGCAGGAGCCAAAAAACAGCAAACAGAAGCAAGGAGAGCCCCGCACTCACTATCGTTGCACCGCATCAAAGAATTTTCACCTCCAGAGAGAAGGTACAAGAAAAGTGCGCTGGGTCACGCTAAAGTGGGTGGGGTTGCACTTAATTGCCTGTAAACTCCGGAGCTGGTGGGATTGAAGCAGCCCCGTAGGGATTCCTGTCTCTTAAAGGGGCGGTGGGGACAAAAAAACAAAAAGAAGGCGAGGGAGCCCGGCATTCACAGTTTTACAATCCGCATTGGAAGATTTTTTACCTCCTGGAGCCCAGGCACTTGAAAAGTACGCTGGAACACGCTTAGGTGGGCGTGGTCGTACTTAATTTTTTTTAAAGTCCGGAGCTGGTGGGAAAACATTTTTAAGCTCCGGAGCTGGGAGCCATTTGCGGCGGAGTTTAGGGGTTGTGTATAAATGCCCTAAGTGAATCAGCCAATAATGATCCCAGGGATAAAGAGGTCCCGCTGTAATCTAGCGAAGGTGAGAAATGATAGAAACCACAGACTAATTAAATCTTGATAACCACACATTGCCTTCTTTCCTCCTCTCTTCCACACTTCCCTTTCTTTGCCTTGAAGGGGTTGGCTGGCAGATAGTTGAAACCACAACTGGGCAACACGCAGCCCCCTTGGGATTCAAAGCCAGCCCCCCCAGCCCCCAGATCTCCAGAAAGAAGCAGGCCACGTCCAGACATACCCCTGCCTGCTGCGCCTCCTGTTGAGAGGTGGACCACCAGCATCGCTGTCTTCGGAGCAAGGGCATCAGGGGTGGGTCCTGCAGTCGGGCAAGGAGGCTCTCATAGAGTGCAGGGCAGGCTTCTCCTTCCTGGAAAATGAAATGAAAACCGAGCCTCTGAGGAAAGTGACTCCACTTCATACTAAAAGCAGAGGCTGGACCCTGGCATGCATCCTGACCACACCGGCATGGCGATCAAGTAGATGGACTGCTGATGGCACGGTGTGAATCAAGCCAGAGGGTGACATCCACAGGTGTTTCTGCCAAGAACAACCCATCCTTCCCCTTTAAGAGCTGTTGTGCACCTTTCTGTCACAGTGCTAGGGCATGCATTCTTTTGAGTATGATTCAACATGATCCCATATTAGTATTTCTGTCCATCACTGCCTGTCTGTTTAGCATCTTGGTGCCTCAAATTCATGGTTTTTTTTTGGGGGGGGGAGCTTCCACATCACAAGTATTCAACTATCACTCCCTCTCTCCTCAAAAGCATATCCAGTTGCATTACTTTAATGTGTCTTGTATGGTTTCTTAAGCTCTCTTAAATAGAAGTGGATTTGGCTTCAAGGGCAAATCCCAGGAGACAATCCACTTTTCCTGTGCCATGTGGTGTGTGTGTGTGTAATTTGTCATCTATGTCTGGATGACACCCTTAGATTATAAACTTTGCGTAACTTCAAAAAGAAAGCTCCCAGCTTGCTCTGGGCAGGAACGAGAAAGTTTAGGTGGAGCCTCAAAGCTTTCTGGCTCAGGCCTTTCCCAGGTGAGCCACATTTAGACACCCAGAAGCTGCCTGTCTGCCAGGTAGAACTCCCAGATTGGAGAATGATGGTCTAAACATCTCATTCCTTGCCTTACTCAAAGGGCTCAGGTGAGAAAGTAGCTGTCAACCTTGAGAGACTAGAGTGCTGGGCCAAAGCTAACGGAATGGGTTTCAACAGAGGGAAATGTAGGCTGCTGCATCTAGGTAAAAAGAATGAATTGCACAGATATAAGATGGGGGACACTTGGCTGGAAAATAGTACCTGTGAAAGGGATCTGGGAGTCTTGGTGGACCACAAAGTGAACATGAGTCAGCAGTGTGATGTGGCGGCCAAGAAAGCCAATGTGATTCTTTGTTGCATCAACAGAAGCATTGTGTCTAGATCAAGGGAAGTGATAGTACCACTCTCTTCTGCTCTGGTCAGACCCCACCTGGAGTCCTGTGTCCAGTTCTGTGCACCTCAATTTTAAAAGGATGTGGACAATCTTGAGCGGGTGCAGAGGAGGGCGACCAGGATGGTTGAAGGTCTGGAAGAAATGTTTTATGAGGAACAGCTTAGGGAACTGGGAATGTTTAGCCTCTCTAAAAGAAGGCTGAGGGGGGAATATGATGGCTATGTTTAAATATTTGAAAGGATGTCATATTGAAGAGGGAACAGGTTTGTTTTCCATGGCTTCAGAGACTAGGACGCGGGGCAATGGTTTCAAACTACAGGAAAAGAAATCCCATTTGAACATTAGGAAGAACTTCATAACGGTTAGAGCTATTCGGCAGTGACATATGCTGCCCCAAAGGAGGGTGGTGGAGTCTCCTCCTTTGGAGGTTTTTAAGCAGAGGCTGGATGGCCACCTGTCGGAAATATTGTGATGGGGGTTCCTGCATGGCAGGGGGTTGGACTAGATGGCCCTGAGGTCTCTTCCAACTCTAGGAATCCAATGATTCTATGTCAACAGCAGGGTCTGAGGCCACAGGTCCGAGGCGTGCATGCTTTTTTGCCCGATCTTTGCCGGCCTCTCTCACCCCTCCACTTGTGATGCCGGCCAGATCCTGGACGGCCTGGGTCAGCTCCTGCTGCTGCTCTTGCTGCAGGTCCATAAGCACCGCGACGGCACCCTCCTGCCACGACCATTCCGCCCTCTGGGCCGCTACTTGCAGCCGTTTCTGGGTCAGCATCTGGGAGACGGCTTCCTGCAAAGATGGTGGTGACACGTCCCGCTGGCCGCCTGTGGGGCTCACATGACGAGCACTGTCGGGATACAGAAAAGGGGGATGGGGGTTCGGCTCTGCTGACCCATTCCTCTTTCAAGACTTAAGCAAAGATAGAAAAAGTAACATTTTAATGGGCGAGAAGTCCTACGATCCCCCACTCATTGTGAGTATTGGGTTGCGGGAGTTTCCGGCAACTACCACTTGTGCAAGGAATTTCATTTCAGCTCTGCACCCAAGACCACAAGAATTTATTCAAAACAGGCAAAAACAAGAATATCTCGGGAGTGGTCCATCATCGAGAGAAGGGCTGGTTTCTCCTTCAGGCTGACAGTAGTTTTCCACTCTAGACAGAAGATAAATGGCATTGGAAGGCAGAAGCATGAAAGGAAGAGACAAAATGGAGTCTACTGGAAGACAGTGACTTCATTTTGTTTTCTAGGCAGTTAGCACGGACTTGATTATGTCCAGATAATAAACATTGCACTCCACAACCTCTTCTAGATCTGTCTGGTTTCTGTCCCTGTTTCCAGGATAACAAGCGGGTTTGATTGATTCAAATTAAGTCTTGATTAACTGGCTCTCACGTCCTTGTTTTGTGACAACATCTGGATGTCCACCCCTGTTTTCATGGCCTAGGTAGAAGATTTTTGGTTCAACTTTCCATTTTCGAGACAATTTTGAGTCTGTTGGGAGACTCTGCTTCATTTTCATTCTTAAGCAGCAAAGTTTGAGGTTTTAAGTTTCTTGCCTCTCTGTGATGAATTGGGATGGATTGCCATTCTACTGGAGAATGTGATGGGGGTTCCTGCCACTAGATGGAGAATGACTAGATGGCCCTTGAGGTCTCTTCCGGGCTATCATCTATGATTCAAGAACCGTATAAAAAGAAAACAAACAAACAAATAAATCATCACACTAGGATCCCAGCTTCTTGGGGGTGTGGTTCTCAAGATTCCCCACACCCTGCAACGGACGAAAAAGTAACATTTCAAACTCTCTACCAGTGTTGGCGAACCAATGGCACAGGTGCCAAAGGGGACGTGAAGTAACTGTCTTAGTTCCTAAGCCTGGTTGTCATACACTAGGATGGCAGCATCTTTGAGGGCTCATTCCCAAGCCCTTGCGGAAAAACAACCCTGTGAAGCCGAAACATTTGGGCATTTGGTCTCTAAAGGTTTGGGGTATGTCTATCATTGTCTGGTCCCCAGTTCTGAGATAAATGCATCCTGGAAATATGTAGGAAAATGTATTTCTGGAATTTTCAGGCTGCAGAAAAGTGACAAAGCAGAAACTGATTCTGAGGACGGAAGGGCAAACCAAGTTTCTCTCACTGCTGCTACATGCCTGGACTGGTCCCACTCTAGGATAGGCCTGGACCGTGTTCCTGATGTGGTGGTCAAATGGCAGCAGAGAGAGGCAACTGGGCCCCTGGATCCTCAGAGCGGACTCCTTCGGAAATAAAGGCTTGGCAGGCTGAGCCCCTTCCTTTACAGGGGTGTTCAACCTTGTTGGCATTATTTTAAATGCCCCCCCCATCAACAGAAAGGAACCCATGTGGCTAAGGAAGATATCATTTGGGGCTCTTTAGTCTGGAAAAAAAGGCGCCTGAGGGGGGATATGATTGAGACGTACAAAATAATGCAGGGCATGAGTAATGTGGATAGGGGGACACTCTTCTCCCTCTCACAAAAAAACAGAACTAGGGGACATGCACTCAAATTGAGGGCTGGGAGAGTAAGAACAGACAAAAGAAAATATTTTTTTCACCCAGAGCGTTGTTAGTCTATGGAACTCCCTGCCACAGGATGTGGTGATGGCATCTGGCCTGGATGCTTTCAAAAGGGGATTGGACAGATTCCTGGAGGAGAAGTACACCACAGGTTACAAACCATGATGAGGATGTGTCATCTCCGGTCTTAAAACCGGGGCACTTCAAGGGCCAGATCCAGGAAAGTGGTAGAAAAAGAGACAGATATCTGGAAGTCTCAGGCTGCAGCTCCTTTGTAAAGAATTTAAATTTATTCTGGGTCCCGGAAGGGCGTGCCTGCGCTTCATGGGCTGCAAAAGACCAAGTCTGAGTCTCAGGAGTGGAAAAGAATTTATTGATTGTTCAATCAGGGTGGTGGTCAAATTTTTGGTGGTGAGAAGTCCACCCTGAATCCTCAAGGAGATATTTTTATAAGGTTTTTTCCAGCACTGAGCCCCTTCCTTTACATCAGGGATGTTCAACCTTGTTACATTTTTTAAATCCCCCATCAAACAGAAAGGAACATCTTTGGAAAATTCATTTTGTATTCTTTGAGTCTGGAAAAAGTTCTAACTGGGGGTTTGATCTGATTGAGACAGGCAAAATAATGGAGGGCATGAGTCAAGTGGACATTTGAAAGCTCTTCTCCTCTCACCAAATACCAGAGATAAGGCATCCCTCAAATTGACGGTTGGGAGAGTAAGAACAGACAAAAGAAAATGTTTTTTCCTCAAAGCTTAGGAACTTAATGGGACTCCTTGAATTCACAGGATGCTTTTGCTGCATCTGGCCTGGATGCCTTCAAAATTCTATTGGACAGATTCCTGAGGAAAGATTCTAAGTTTACAAAGAATGATGGAGATGTGATCATCTGAAGGCTTAAATATGGGTCCTTCAAGGGCCAGATGGAGTGGAGTGGTAAGTGAGGAGACAGATTATCGTGTCACTAGTGTGGCTATACCTTAGGCATCTGGTGGGGCCACTGTGAGATACAGGAAGCTGGACTAGATGGGCCTTTGGCCTGATCCAGCAGGATGGCTCTTCTTAGGTTCTTCTGTTCTTATGAGCTGGTCGCCTGCATCCGGCTCCAATCCGGCCTTACCTGCTCCCAGAGGGCTCTGCTATTTCTTGCTGGGGCCTTTTTTTGCGGGAGATCTCTGGGTCCGTAAGGGCCAACAGGAGGTGGACGAGGGTCGCTCTGTCCCTTTCCTGCTGGAGTAGCAGCCGGTCCAACAGAACATGCTGTGGGATGAAAGCCAGAACCATGGTGGCCATCCTGGTTGTCATATACACTAGGAGTTTATAACTTTGCAACTCTGGTGTCTCAGTGCAAATTTGTTCTACCCAAAAAACCCTCCAACTTATCACCACCCATTGCTGCTGCTTCTCAGCCCCTCCCCGCGAGATCCCATTTCAGTCAACGCTCTCTGGGTTTACCGCCATTGATCGCCCTGGCACAGTCTCGGTCTCCCGCCAAGCTGCCTTCGGATCGTGTCCCGCCGCAAGCCTCAGCTGAGCCAGTTCCCAGTGGCCAGCCTCGGGGTCGACGGGCTGAGAATCCCAAAATCTGCCAAACAAAGCCAGGGGAGATCTCATAAGAACATAAGAACCTAAGAAGAACCCTGCTGGATCAGGCCAAAGGCCCATCAAGTCCAGCTTTCTGTATCTCACAGTGGCTCCACCAGATGTGTGGGGAGACTAGATATCTGTCTTCTGATACCACTCCCCTGCATCTGGCCCTTGATGTACCCCGGTTTTAAGCCTGGAGATTGACACATCTCCATCATGGTTTTGTAACCTGGGATGGACTTTTCCTCCAGGAATCTGGCCAATCCCCTTTTGAAGGCATCCAGGCCAGATGCCGTCACCACCTCCTGTGGCAGGGAGTTCCACAGAGTAACAACGCGCTGGGTGAAAAAATATTTTCTTTTCCCCCTTTTCTTTTGTTTTCTTTTCCCATTGAAGGCGTGTTCTCCCATTGAAGGCGTGTTCAACGCCCTGGCCGAAAGGGCTAAGGCCAGCATGAACGAGCTAGCCAAAGGGTTCTCTTAGAAGAATCCTCTGCAGGATGCTGCATCGAGATGGTGGCCTTGTGGTTCCTTCCTCCCCCCAGGACATCCCATTCCCTGCGGGCGGACTCACCGTTCGCCCACTAGTAGCTCCAGCACGAGCAGGGCAGCTGGGAAGGACGCCTCCTTCTGGACAAGCTCCGTCTCTGCATGCAGGTGTAGCAGTCGCTTGGAGGTTTCGAGGGGACTGCGGGGGGGGAAAGGGGCTGGTTTTAAGGCAAACGACTCCCACCCTGGGTGGAGTGACCACCCTGCTGACTAACTGGCTGCTTTGCCAGGAGCATCCCATTCCCCTTGGTTTTAGGGGCTGTAACAAGTGCAGGGCAGTAGGGACTGCCCCCTGGGGCACCAAATTTAGGAACACAGATGAACCCCCCCCCCTGGATCTGCAAGGGAATAGTTCCTAATCACCCTGCGGGTGCTGAAAGACATGAATCATAGGGCACTTTTACACGGCCCCTAAAATCTGAGGCAAAGGGCTCCCAGATGCGGAGCTTAAAATTGTTTCCCCACCAGCTCCGGACTTGAAAGAAAATTAAGTGTGACCACGCCCACCTAAGCGCGCCCCAGCGCGTTTTCAAAGTACCTGGTCTCCGGGGGTGAAAATTCCTGATGCAGATGTAAAGCAATGAGTGCCGGGCTTTCCTCACCTTGTGTTTGTTTGTTTTTTGCCCCCTGCCCCTTTAAGAGACTTTAAGAGACTGGAATGCTTGCTTCCAGGGTTGCGACCGGGCAGAGGAGGTGAGCCTGCATTTTTCTCTCCCTTTTTTCTCCCTCCCCTCACGCAGACAGGAGCAAGGGAGTGGGGAGGGGTGGGAATGCAGGAAGAGCGACAAACCCCCAAGATCTCTGGTCTGAATTTAAGTGGCCAGCGGATCTTAGGGGTCCTGTAAAAGCGCCCATAGTGGATGCTATTTCTAGAGGGAATGCCATTCATAGCATGGTCTCTGGCTCCACCTAGTGGCCAGTCCTGTTAATGTCATCTTTAGAAATACAGTACACATTTCTGGGATTTTTCTTTTAATATATTCAGGCTGTGGCAAGTGAACCAGTGGATACCAATCCTACCAACATGGGGGTCCTACTGCACCTCCTTGAGATGGGCCTGGTGGCCCAGTCTAAAGACATAGGAAAAGAAGAGGTAGACCGGGCCTCACGGGTAGACTCAGGGGGGCGGGGAGGGGGGCAGGAAGCAGCGGATATGCAGACCAGACCTTGATGAAGTCAAGGCAGGCCTTCCGGAACTTTGGTAGACCAGATCCGTGGCCTAGAAGCAGGAAAGCAAGAGGGAGTAGCCTACCTCACAGGGGTGATCTGAGGATAGAGAAGCACCCTCAGTGCTCTCTCGATTGGAGAAAAGGCAGGGTATGTAGGTGTTGGATAAAGACACAGGACTGGTCCACCCACTAGGCATAACATTCCAGAGTTAGGTTGACCATACTTCTCTATGGCAAGGTCTCACCTGCCCACCAGGAGGCGCCGCTGGGCCATCAAGGAGGCCATCTCTTCCTGCCTCTTGCACTGGAGCCGCTGGAGAGCATGGGCCGCTGTCCCTTCTTCCGTGTCCAAGAGGTCTTGAGTTCCCACGGCAGGGTCCCCTTTGAAGGTCTGGGTCTCAGATCTGGAAAGCAGGCCACATTTCTCCACATTTGCAAGAGGCACCCAATGTAAATTACTTTGTGTGTGTGTGTGTGTGTGTGTGTGTGTGTGTGTGTGTGTGTGTGTGTGTGTGTGACTCAACCCTGAGGTTTCTTTTAGGAAGTCAGCCCATCTCATATTTCTCCTCCTCATTGCCTCCTGCCTTCCACCTTTCCTAGCATTATGGCCTTTTCCAGACAATCCTGCCTCGCCGGGATGTGCCCCAAATAGGACACCCTCAGTTTTAACCATTTTTGGCCCTCAAGCTTGACCGGGTCTTTCTGGTACAGTTGTCCCCTGCCCTTTCGTGGTTCATATACAGTACTGCGGTTCCGGTATATCGTGGGTCCATAGTACAGTGGACCCTTGTATAACAAATGGTTTGTATAACATAAAATTTGTACAACATAAAACATTCTGGAGATAGGGGAAATTTGCTTAACAGAATTGCCTATGGGGCAAATCTGTACAACATAAAAATGGGATCACTCTGTTTTCAATGCATTCCTATGGGAAATTTGTATAAAGGAAAATTTGGTTAACATAATTTCATTTGGAACAAAATAATTCCTTTATACAAGGTACCACCGTATATGAAAAAAAGCCCCCTGGGGGTAAGGAGGAAAGGCCTTCCCAGGCCCGTCGGAGGCCCCAAAATTGCTTCCCCACAAACCAGAAGTGACTTCCGGTAAAGCAGAAGTGACCTTCAGATCACCAGAAAGCACTTTTGGGGGCCTCTGGGGGACTGGAAAGCCCCTTGCGGGCCCATTTGGGACATTGCCAGGCCTGGGGTAAGTACAAGAACCCTGAGAGACACCCCCCCCCGAGTCCTGACCCAGCATCTGCATATTGCAGATGTTCAGTTTTTGCGGGTTGGGTCGGCTCCCTAAACCCTGCGATAGGTGGGGTTTTACTGTAGTCCAGATTCCAGAAGACTCTCCTCCTCTGAGCGGGGTCGTGTTCCTCCAGCAGCCTAGGACCCCCTCCGACTTCCTGCCACGACTGTCATGTTTAGGTTGGGCCAGCGAAGGGCAATTGCTTCTGAGCCAGGCCCTTCTTCTTTCGAGGGCTGTACCTGATACGATGCAGGGCTCCAGGCAGGCTGGACAGAGACAACATGCTCCCCTCTCGTAGACCAAAGTCCACCAGCACCTCCAGCTCCGAGAGCTTGTCCTCCTTCTCATTCTGGAGCAGAGAGGCCCAGGCTGGCTGCCCTGCAAGAGAACCGGGGAGATGGAAGATGGGCGGAATAAAAATGTAATAAGTAAATAAATAAATATAAACAAACAAACACCCATCTTCAGGTGAGGTGAAAGGGATGCTCCCATTCGGCTTTTCCTCACCCCAGGCAATTGGCAAGATTTTTCACATGCATTACTAAAACCATCCACTAGAGAGAGCCAGACACTGGACTAAGTAAAGCATACATAGCATGGTCTCTGGCATCCTCTAGTGGCCTGTTTTGGTAATGCATTTGAATTTTTTTCTTTCTTTCTTTCTTTCTTTCTTTCTTTCTTTCTTTCTTTCTTTCTTTCTTTCTTTCTTTCTTTCTTTCTTTCTTTCTAATCTGCCCTGTAACAAAAGTTGTTGTTTTCTATATAAAATATAATATACATACTTAAAATATTAGTGCTCCCTTCTTGCTTGGGACCTTATATCTTATTCAAGCATACTTCACCTATAATCAGACTCTTTCTTCTCTTTTATCTGCCCCCCTGAAATCCTTCCAGAAATGCATATAACCATTGCCTTTTTAAAAACCTGCTTCCCTTTATATAGCACTGCTTGTTATAAATTCTCCCCATATTTCAACAAATCTCTTAATCTTTGTTTCAGCCCTTTTAAATATAATTTCTGAAGTCCATTTATCATTATCTGCTTTGTTTCATAATTCATTATGCCTCTTGTGTAGCTGAAACTCCCAGTTCTGCTTCCAGAGATATTCTTTTCTTCCCCTGCTTCCCAGCCCCCTCTGGCTGTATGTAGCATTAGTATTATCTATGGCACTCAGCCTCCGCAGTATTGTTGGGTTGGGGTTGGATCCAATCCCCAGTGGATATGGGAGTCCCGTTGTATATCGGGAGAGAGGCCAAGTTGGGGAAGGTGGGATTAAGAAGGGAGAGCAGAAGCCGTATCCCCTTGGAAAGCCCATGGCATGACAGGCTGCTATCCCACCTGGCAGGATCCCCCTACCCCCTCACTCCTGGTGACGAAGGGGGATCCGATTTCCCTGCCAGTCCCAGCTCACCGTAATGCATCTGCAACATCTCGGCACAGAGCTTCCTCCGAAGCACCCAGTATTTCCGTTCCAGCGCTGCCACCACTCCTGAAGGCTCTTCCCCAAGCAGGGTGGCTAAACGTCCTGGGCCCCACCTGTGGCAAACAAACCCAAAGGACCTCCTTGTTGCTCTGTGCATGACAATCTTCTGGCTTCCTGTGCATGGGCAGACGGAAATAGTATCTCATTTGAGATTGGCCTTGATCAGCGTCCCGAGTGATGTGATTTGGCCTTTCAAGCTCCTCTCTCGTTTTAATAAAGCTGGAATTAGGGATGGGCACGAAATGAAAATATTATATTTCGTTTTGTTTCCTTCCCCCCATGCACATTTTTTTCATTTTGTTTCATACATTTTTTTTAAAAAAATCGTACAAAACGAACCACTAACAAAGTGGTTGGGGGGGGGGCTGGAAAGTGGCGGAGGGGTTTCAAAAAGCCCTGGGCTCTTTTAAAAAAACTTTTCCCTCCCCCCAAGCCCAGCCTGCCAGTTGATAGGCGCTGGGGTATGGGGAAAAGGTTCCCCCCACACACCAGTGTCGATCACCTGGCAGGTGGGGCTTGGGAGGAGGAGGGGAAAAGTTTTTTTTAAAAAAAAAGAGCTTTTTGAAAAAAACTTTTCTCCTCCCCAAGCAGCTTACAGATGGAACGAAATGGTTCATTTCAACAACAAAATCATTTCGTTTGTGACAAAATGCTGCTTCCTTGTGTCGTTTCATTTCGTTACCTAACGGCACGACGAAACAGCATTTCGTTTTTCGTTTTGTGCCCATCCCTAGCTGGAATCCCACCCACACTTTTAGGTCTTCCCAGGCCCTCATAGGATCAGACATTTGGGAAAGGAGGCACCCCTTGACTCCCAAGGTGGGGCTGAGGTAGGGCTCCTCCCTCCCTGTCAAAGAACGGCTGCCGGCTGCGGTGGTGGGATGTGGCTCAGGAATGGAAGGGCAGATCTCGGTAGCTTGGCCTTTCCCTTACGAAAGTGGTCCTTCTGTCCTCCGTCTGTTCCTCTGCCACTTTCCATCGAACGTGGCTCTTTCTTGGGACTCCACACGACTGGGCCCCGTCTGCCACTTTCTCTTTCCTGTGGCTGGGGGACAAAACCACTGCTGTTCAGGGACAATGTCCCGTTGGGACGTCCGCGGCATGATCTCAACTCGAGTCCTGTGTCCAGTTCTAGACACTGCACTTTAAGAAGGAGCAAATTCAGAGGAGGGCAACAAGGATGATCAGGCAGAGGGGGAGGCTGGACACCAAGTAGGAAGAGATACGGAAAGAACTGGGGATATTTAGTTTTGGGGGAAGGAGACTGAGGGGAGACAGAACTTCTAAAATCCTTGAAAGGATGTCCTACAGAGAGAGGAGGGGCAGGCTCTGTTCTCGACCAACCCAGAGTGCAGGACGCGCAATAATGGACTCAAGCAAGAGGAAGCCAGATTTAGGATAAATATCAGGAAAAACTTCCTAACTGTTAGAGTAGTACAACAATGGAGTTGATTTACAGGCAGGAGGTGGTGAGTGCTTAAACACCTGAAGCATTCAAAGGAACATTAGACAACCCTCTGTCAGATATCTTATGGTTTGTGTTCCTGCCTTGGCCTCTTCCAACTTCATGATTCTTTGATTCTATGACTTACCCCTCCAGGAGTGAATCTGTCTGTCTTCTAACACCCCAGACAGGGAGAGGGCTGCTCACTAGGCTACCAGCACCCTTCAAGACACCAAAGAAGATCCATCAGTGTGGCTTTTGCAGGGAGACCTTGACTCCAAGTTTTAAAAGCCTTATTGGTCACAGTGGTACCCCCTAAATGTTCTCCCCAACGGGACTCGATCCACCTACCTGTCCACGGCAGTCAATCCTCCTTGAAGGTGAACCAGCACCATCTGGAGGCAGCTGGGGGGCTCGGAAGAGCCAGTCCTTGGGGAAGAGAAAGTGGGGTGGGGGTGGGAAGAGAGCTTAGCTGTGGTCAAGGGGTCCAAGATCTTTATTTTTTGTCCTCCCGGCTCACACCTCGCCTCCTTCCCTCCCTCCCTCCCTGCTACTCCTCCCTTCCTCTGCCATGATGGTAGGGGTGGCAGCCCTAGCCCACACCCACCCACCCTACCACGAACAGCCCTCTGGGTGGCGTGAGCTACAAACCCCATCGTCCCCAGCAGCCAACGGGTTCTAAAGCTAGCTAGCTTTCCTTTTTTTTCCAGATCTGTAGACTGTTTAGCTTTTGAATAAGGAGAGGCTGGATTGCTCTCTGTCAGAAATACCATGATGGGGGATTCCTGCATGGCAGTGGGGTTGGACTGGATAGCCTTGGAGGTCTCTTCCAACTCAATGAGTCGATGAATACTGTCTTTTTAACCGTGTGAGCTGCCTTGGGTTTTTTAAAGGAGAAATTTTAAATAAATGAATATAATCTGCAGAGGAAATCAAGTTTTAGGTTAGCCCGAGTCTAGAAGAGATGGGACTCATCCATTTAAAGGACCAGAATATGTTTTCTGAAACCTGATGTTTTTCCTCTCCCCCACCCCCACCCCAGGGTGTCCATTCATTCATTGGCATCCTTCAGTCTCGAAAGATTATGGTATCATGCCTGGAGTAGAGATCCTAAGAATAACACCTAGTGTGACTAAATAGACCAATTCAGGAATGGTAGTCTCTACCGCACTGGGGGCAGATGTATTCTGTTTCCTGCCCGGTCCTCGAGTTTCGTTCTTTCCGTGCCTGCCTCTTTTCCTCTGCCTGTTGGACAAATGCCTCTTCAAATTTATGTAGACCATGCTGTATCTCTTGCCTCCAGACAGTGCGATCGGAGGTCAGGGTTTCCCATCTGTCGAGGTCCATTCCCAAGGCCTTCGGGTCCCTCTTACAGATATCCTTATACCGCAGTTCTGGTCTCCCTCTGAGGAGACATTGTATATGTGTGTGTGTTTCTCTCTCTCTCTCTCTCTCTCTCTCTCTCTCTCTCTCTATCTCTCTCTGTGTGTGTGTGTGTGTGTGTGTGAGAGAGAGAGAGAGAGAGAGAGAGAAGGTCATCTAAAATACATATAAATAAAACTTTTTATTCTTTTTCCTACAAATATCTCAGTTATTGAGACTGCTAAGTGTCAGTTGATGAGAAAAAAAGGGGTGAACCTTCTCTGAGGAAGTTGAAGCTATTTGGCTCTATGAATTCCTGCCCCTGTGCTGCTACACAGCATCGGGCTGTAACCCTCAAATTAGCAGGAGTGAGGGAATGAGGTTTGTACACTATCACCCTATGAATAAAACCCACAAATCATGTGGGAGGAACAGGACAGAGTATTTTAATGTCATGTCCAGAGGAATGTTTGGGATCGGCATCAGCTCCTCTGAAGCCAGGGCAATCGTGGGTTTCTTCCAGCTGAGTTGTTCCATATTTCAAAGCCTGCCGTGGGATTTGGGTCCCAGGAAGTTTGTTAGTGTTTGACTATATTATTGATATTACTGATATCATTATTTAGTTGCAATAAACCTAGCGGAAGCCACATCGGGTTTCCCTGTAGGGTCCGTCCCCCTGTTCCAGAGAGAAAAACATCTCTGGCTTGTCTCTGCAACAACCTGTGGTGGTGGTGGAGCGCAAGGAGCATCCTTGTCTGTGCTGTTTCGATTGGGAGAGCATGATGGAGGTCCCTATGCTTGTCAAAAGACCTCCACCTGGACCGATTCCTTGATTTGGGATCAGCCCCACAACTCATGCTCTTGGGTTGCCCCGAGGCAGTTTGGATAGGGGAATGGTTCCTATAAGGCTCCACCTTTCTGCATTTCCTGCCCAACTGCTGCGCGGGCAGAAACATGTCCAGAAATGGGACAGGGTTTCACCTCCCAATCTCTCCCATTCGTCCATATTTACAACCCCCTCCCTTCCTGCCAACCCTAACCCTGGACATTGTGTTCCCTCCAGGAGGGCGCCATGACCTGAGACTGCCCCACCCCATCCCCAAAATCCTTTTCAGGAAATAACACTGGGATTGAAAGCCCTGGCCCGAAGACGTGGCTCCTGGTTTCGGTTGCATATCAGGAAAAACTTCCTGACTGTTAGAGCAGTACAGCAATGGAACCCATGACCTTGAGAGGCAGTGAGCGCTCCAACGCTGGAGGTCTTCAAGATAAGTTTAGGCAACCCTCTCTCAGACCTGCTCCGATTTGCACTTCTGCTTTGGTGGCCTTGTAGGCCTCTCCCAACTTCATGATTGTATGACCTGAAAAACTGTTTTCCGTATCGCACAACACTAGAACTAGGGGGCACTCTCTGAAACTTTTGGGTGCTAGGTCTCAAACAAATAAGAGAAAGTACTTTTTCACTCAGAGGATCCCTGGTCTATGGAACTCCCTGCCAGAAGAAGTGGTGACAGCTGTCAGCCTTGACAGCTTTAAGAAAGGATTGGACAAGTTCATGGAGAACAAGGGTATCCGTGGCTATCATGATGGATGCCTAAGGACAACCTCTGGGTTGGAGAGAGAGGCAGGATGTCTCTCAATAATGCCATTTGCAGGGAATCGTAAGCTGGTGAAGACATCTGCTTGGGAATACCCTGAATCAAATGGCAAGCTGCTGTGTGAGACAGAGTGCGGGACTGGATGGGCTGTGATGGCCTGATCCAGCAAGGCTGCTCTTATGTTCTTCTGCTTCGTTAGGGGGCTGGACTTGGGGCCCCTTCCGGTTCCACTGTTCTGTCATCCTTTGAGCCCTCAGTCATGTTGTACCAACTGTGGCTCTTAAACTTATGCCATCCATGTCCCACTCCCTCCTTGGCCTCCGACCATCAGCCCCACGTCTTCTCTGCTGCCGCCCATCCGATACCTCAATGTCCCTCCAGGCCACGCCGGGCCGGTGGCTCTGAAGGAACTGCAGCCAGGCCTCCCCCGTGGCCTGTGCCCCTGGAACCTGGGCCAGCAGGAGCTCAGCATCTCGGGTAGAGAGGTAGCCATCGTGGTCGGAGTCCAACAGCTGGAAGTCCCAGTAAAGCTGGGGAAGGAGAGACCGCGGTTACTTCATGTCCCGTTCGTCCCTCCTTGCTGTCTCGCTTGGGACCGGTACAAAAAAAAAAAAAAACCTTACTTCACATCCATAGCATGACAGCAAAAAGTTGTCTCAACCAACCTGAGAATGGCAATGAGTTGATGTTTCCCTCCCCTTCATGCTGTGTTGTAACAAATGGTTTTTAACCTCAGCTGTTTTTTATTAATCCTCTGATGCATCGTCTTCATTTTTGGCTTCAGGAGCCTCGTGGCGCAGTGGTTAAATGCCTGTCCTGCAGGTAACACTGTGCTCACGACCTGGGGTTCAGTCCCTGGTAGCCGACTCATGACTGACCAACCTTCCATCCTTCCAAGGTCGGTAAGATGAGAGCCCAGCTTGCTGGGGGGGGGGAGCAATGTGTAGCCTGTATATTGTAATTAAAAACTGCCAGAGACTACTTGAAGTGGTATGGGGTGGTATATAAGCAGAACACTTTGCTTTGCTTTCTTAAAAGTGACTTGAAAATGTTTTAGACACAGTGGGTTGGACCCCCACCAAGGACCAATTGTCCCTCAGTTTGAGTTTAGACCCATGCCCTTATACATTTTGCATGGACTCAGTAGATACTCTTTTGCTGATTCTGAAGCATATTTTATAGCTTATGCATAATTTGCTTGCCTGCTGAAGAAAAAAGAAAAAGAAGTCCACTTCTGTATACTGTAGTCAGGTGTACGTGAAGCAAAAATACAAGGCACTGTATCAATGAATAAAGAAGTGAGCAATTAACTTAAAGAGTACGGAAGATTAACTAAAAGAAGATAAAATCCCCGGGGCCTTACAAGATGAATCTGAAATAATGCTGTCACCTGTAACAAGAAGCAGCTTCCTTCCGTGGCTGGCCGGGTAAGGCCTGCAATGTAGTGGACGTGCAAGGGATCCCAGCCAGATCCGACTGCTTCTACATACCTGTTGCTTCAGGCAGCACCTTTCTCCAGCGTCAAGGAGCAGCTCCAGAAACTTGTCAGAGCAGCAGCCTCCCCACGGTTGCCCCCCAAAGACCTGTACCAAAAGAGAGAAGGGGGGGCTGTTGTTAAGAAAGACATTTGGGGGTCCTCCAAGGAGCTGCTGTTTCTTAAGCGGCTCTTGCATTCCTGAACGGCCCCATCATTAATAAGAACATTTATTTATTTATTTATTTATTTATTTATTTATTTATTTATTTATATAGCTTGTATGCCGCCCACTACTAAAAGGTCTCTGGGCGGCTCACAATCCGAATGAACAATTAAAACATCAAGATACAATAAAATTAGAACAATAAAACATGTAAATGCAATAAATACAATATATTAAAAACACACCACTAAAATTGCCATCAGGACCTACAATCATTAGTTAAAAAACTTTTGGAATAGGAAGGTTTTTACCTGGCGCCGAAATGTTATCAACGTTGGCGCCTGGCGAGTCTCATTTGGGAGGGTATTCCATAGTCTGGGGGCAGTTGCTGAAAAAGCCCTTTTCCTGCAAGCCATCCCCTTCACCTCCTTAAGGGATGGTTCTTTCAGGAGGGCTCCCTAACTAGATCTTAATTGCCGTTTAGGTTCATATGGAAGGAGGCGGTCCTTCAGGTATCTAGGTCCTAAGAACCTAAGAAGAGCCATGCTGGATCAGGCCAACGGCCCATCTAGTCCAGCTTCCTATATCTCACAGTGGCCCCACCAGATGCCTCTGGGAGCACATGAGACTAGATATCTGTCTCCTGATACCACTCCCCTACATCTGGCCCTTGAAGTACCCTGGTTTTAAGCCTGGAGATTACGCATATCTCCATCATGGTTTGTAACCTGTGATGGATTTTTCCTCCAGGAATCTGTCCAATCCCCTTTTGAAGGCATCAAGGCCAGATGCCATCACCACATCCTGTGGCAGGGAGTTCCATAGACTAACAACGCGCTGAGTGAAAAAATATTTTCTTTTGTCAGTTCTTACTCTCCCAGCACTCAATTTGAGTGTATGTCCCCTAGTTCTGGTATTTTGAGAGAGGGAGAAGAGCTTCCCTCTATCCACTTTACTCATACCCTGCATTATTTTGTATGTCTCAATCATATCCCCCCTCAGGCGCCTTTTTTCCAGACTAAAGAGGCCCAAATGTTTTAGCTTTTCCTCATAAGGGAGGTGCCCCTGCCCAGTAATCATTTTAGTCGCTCTCTTTTGCACCTTTTCCAGTTCCACTATGTCTTTCTTGAGATGTGGTGACCAGATGCTGTTCTTGAAATGCTGGTCCATTGCTCCAGTTGCTAAAAGCAGTTGCTGCCTTGTTGTGTTACTGCTGTTTTCTGTTGCCCTCCCTAACTGGCCAGGGAAAACAAAGAAATGTTCTCTGGTTGCCTCTAGTGGCCAATTTTTATGATGTGCCTTGGAAAGAATTTAAGAAAGAAATCCTTGTCGCTGATAACCGAACAGCATAATAACACCTCCAAAAATTCATCTTCAAATGTTTCTGGACATTTATCCATTTATTATCTGTCTTATTTTCTTATTTATAGGTTGCCTTTCTCCCGCTACGGGGACCTGAGGCAGCTCACAATATTAAAAGGAATAGAATTTAAAGCATAAAAAGTAAATAAGAATAAGAATAAGCTGATGGATGGTACTTTGTAATCTCGTTTTTTTTATACAATGACAATAAATTTGATTCCATTCTATTCTAAAGATTTAAAAAATCAACTAGAGGCTAATTAAAATACAATTGCATATGTAAAAGCAAGTGAACATTAAAAATTACCTTAACTTTAAATGCCCATAGAGGTAGATGTTTCAAGCAATTCCTGGCTGTAAACCTCACTTATGTAATTTAAGAGTTAGTCTAACACCACAGAAAGTAACATTTTAACTATAGGCAACACTGCTCTTTACCAAACAAACAAACAAACAAACAAACAAAAGTAAGTAACAAGTTATATTTGATCTGGAGCCCATAGCCATTCTGTTGTTCTCTAAACCTCCAGCGGGTCCAGAGGAAGGGTGACCAAGATGGTTAAAGGTCTGGAAGAAACATCTTACGAGGAGTGGGTTAGGGAGCTGGGAATGTTTAGCCTCTCTAAGAGAAGGCTGAGGGGGGATATGATAGCTATGTTTAAATATTTGAAAGGATGCCAAGTAGAAAAGGGAACAGGTTTGTTTTCCATGGCTTCAGAGACTAGGACTTGGGGCAATATTTTCAAACTACAGGAAAAGAGATTCCATTTGAACATCAGGAAGAACTTCATGACAGTTAGAGCTGTTTGGCAGTGGAATAATATGCTGCCCCAAAGGAGGGTGGTGGAATCTCCTTTGGAGGTTTTTCAGCACAGGCTGGATGGACATCCTGTTGGGAATCGTGTGATGGGGGGTTCCTGCATGGCAGGGGGTTGGACTAGATGGACCTTGAGGTCTCTTCCAACTACTCTATGATTCTATGAAAGGGACCCATGCTGCCAAGTTCTGTTTTCATGGCCTTGGAATTAATAAGGCACCCTCGTTTTTGAAGAAGAGGGAGAAATACATATTTTGGATAATGTATATCACAGAGGGATATCTCCCCGAGACTAACAAGAGAGGCTGCCCTCAATTTCAAATTACTGTGATGGGGGTTCCTGCATGGCAGGGGGTTGGACTAGACAGCCCTTGAGGTCTCTTCCAACTCTATGATTCTATGATTCTATGATTTCTGACAGGCTGGAGTTCACAGAATCATAGAATCATAGAGTTGGTGCGATAGAGTCACAGTGACACACAGGTGGTTGGATGTGGGAGCCAACTGCTCTGGGTTTTTGTCCTACCCGAGTCATCATTAAATTCATCATATGACCTTGGCGAGGCGCTCTTTCCTCCCTCTCACACAATGTATAGGACTGATCTCCATCACAAGGTTGTTGTGAGAGGAGAGCAGGAGGGACAGGGGAGCCTTGATACCCTGGAATAGATGAAGGTAGACGATCTCATAACCAGACACCCCAGCACAGACACACCCTTACACAGGGAACAGATGGTTTCTGGAGCTGCTCTGCATCCTTGTCTAAACTTTTGCTCAAACCCATCTACCTCCAGCACCTGGGATGGATCTTTCAGGTTCGGACTAACAGCCGGAGTGGAGTAAGTGCCGTCAGACACCGGAGTCACGACTAGCCCGGTCTCCCTTGTGAGTAGTTCCTGGAAGCCTGTATCCTGCCCACCTGAACTGGCTAAATATGTCGCATGAAACTGGGCTATCGTTGCCTTGCTGGGTGCAGGGGATGTTCTCACCACCCTCTTTCACTCAAGGAGATCCAGAAGCTTCCGGCTGGACCCTGGCGGAGGCAGCATCCAGGGGCAGCTACGTCTGCTCTGCCAAGGAAATTCGGCTTTCTTGTTTCCACACCCTTCCCGTTCTTCCTTTGTAGGTTGTTTGGTTGGCTTTCTCACCTGGTGTACAGCAGCTTTCAGCCGGGCCCTCTCTGTCGGTGCCTGGAAGCCCCCGTGATGGAGGCCGTACAGGTCTCTCAGCTTGGAGCGCCCCAGGCTCGATCTTCGGGCAGCCATTGGTAAACACAGACGTCTCTTCTGGGAAGGGTTTTACACACTGGCTATTAAGATACAATTCCAAAGAGGATAAGCTAAATTTTCCAAATTTACTTTGCTGTTTCCACTGCATGCTATTAATCCCAATTTCTACACACATTCCAGTTAAGTACTGTATTTCCATAAACATATACATGTCCCATCCTGAGTCTAAAGAAAAGAAGAGTCGTGGAGCCCAAATGACCAGTGAATATAAAATGTCAAACAACATATTATGTGTCCAGTTCACATCAATAAAAGACTGTCATCGACAGTTTAAGACAGCCTCCTTTTTTGAGGATGGGTGGATTTCTAACGAATTTTAACACATCACTAAAGTCATCTTGGGGGAGGAGCAAAGCTTTCAAAGGAAGATGTTTCTTTCCATATTAACAAAAACTTCAATGCTTGGTGACCTTTTACACGACCCCTAAGATCCTCTGGCAACTTAAATTCGGGCCAAAGATTGTGGGGTTTTGTCCCTCATCCTGTGTTCCCACCCTTCCACACTCCATTGCTCCTGTCTGGGGTGAGGGGAGGTAGAAAAAAAGGGAGAAAAATGCAGGCTCACCTCCGCTCACCTCTGTCTGCCATCCAGAGCAGTCCTGTAGGGTTTCCAGGCTGTTAAAGGGGCAGCGGGGACAAAAAAGCTAAACAGAAGGCGAGGAGAGCCCTGCATCCACAGCTTTATAATCCGCATCAGAATTTTTTTTACCTCCGGAGACCAGGTACTTGTAAAATCCGCTGGGGGCGCTTAGGTGGGCGTGGTCGTACTTAATTTTTTTTCAAAGTCCGCAGATGGTGGGAAAACAATTTTAAGCTCCGCATCTGGGAGCCCTTTGCCTTGGATTTTACGGGTCTTGTAAAAGCAGCTACGTGTACGTCTGTGGTAAACCTCATGAAGGCAGAAGAGCCAGGAAGTCGGGATAGAATGGCCACAAAAGCAGTGGCTAAGTAATAAAGATGAACTTCAACTCAGGTGATGGCGGGTCTCTAAATAAAAAACTCTTTTAACCCCCCCCCCCCAAAAAAAAATCACACAGCCCAAACCACTGCTACAAAACCTACATGCAACTCCATCATTCTAGGAATCTAGGACTCAGACTAGCTGCATTTGGACTAAGAATAGAATAGAATAGAATAGAATAGAATAGAATAGAATAGAGTTTTATTGTCATTATGCATATGCAAGATATGCACAATGAAATTAGAGTGCTGTTCCACTACACATTCATAAGAACATAAGAACATAAGAAGAGCCATGCTGGATCAGGCCAAAGGCCCATCTAGTCCAGCTTCCTGTATCTCACAGCGGCTCCACCAGATGCGTTTGGGAGCGCATGAGACTAGATATCTGTCTCCTGATACCACTCCCCTGCATCTGGCCCTTGAAGTACCCTGGTTTAAACCCTGGAGGTTACACATCTCCATCATGGTTTGTAACCTGGGATGGACTTTTCCTCCAGGAATCTGTCCAATCCCCTTTTGAAGGCATCCAGGCCAGATGCCATCACTACATCCTGTGGCAGGGAGTTCCATAGACTTACAACGCGCTGGGTGAAAAAATATTTTCTTTTGTATTTTCTTACTCTCCCAGCCCTCAATTTGAGTGTATGCCCCCTAGTTCTGTAAGGAATTTAAATTTATGAGGGTCCCGTGCCAGCGTGCCTGCGCTTCATGGGCTGCAAAAGACCAAGTCTGAGTCTCAGGAGACGAGAAAAGAATTTATTGATTGATCAATCAGGGCACTTCCACACTTTTTGGTGGTGAGAAGTCCACCCAGAAAACGAAAGGAGATATTTTTATAAGGTTTTTCCAGCACTCTTTCCCCCTCCGCCCATCCGAATTTACGTCATATACATTTGTTACATGCATCAAACACTAATTGACATCTTTGGTCATTTATTTTGTATTCCTGACACCAATTAAATGTCTTAATTGCTGTGGTGTTTGAACTGACTTACACAGACTAGTACCGTGATGTATGCCAGCTGCTGAACTCTCGGATCAGAGATAAAACTTTTCTTGGCTGACGTATATGCAATTAGCTGTGTAGAGCTTCAAAGCTACGAAAATAATTAGACTCCTGGCTCAGCCAAATTTTGTAACAGAAGTCCCCCCCCCCTCTTAGTGGCCGGAAAGGCTTGACCAGCGTTTGTAGGAATAAAGAATACATGTGTGAATAATAATATAAATGAAATATATATATATATGTATGCTTAGTAACATCATTACCTCTAAATATATAATTTGTGTGGCTTATACTTTGCAAGGCATAGCCTGAAATATCCCATATAGTACAGGGTATAGCTTGGGATATAGATTGCCATGAGGTTTTTCTCTATAGGCTTTGATCCATACCTGTGGTTAGTAAAGCAGCCATATATATTTATAAATATATAATTAGTCAAATGTCCTCCCTTACACTCGGCCCTGAACGGATTTCTGGAAATTTATGCCAGTAAATTTCCCAGAAAACGTCATGGACTTGTAAGGGACGAACAAAACATATCAAAGGTATATGTACAAAAGTGTGAACATTGTGTGAGCCCCCCCCCCTATGTCATTCCTGGGGTGAGATGGTCTTCATGGCTCATGGAAGGACTTTCTATTTTCCTGACAAAAATTTAGGCAGGGCAGTCAGAAAAACATTCTCAGTCCTTTTTCCCCAAAGGGCTTATAGACACAGTTAACAAAATGAAGTATCACAACATGATTTGTGGCGTCTCATGGTGAGGGACGCATTTGAACAGGTGAATGACAAAGAAACACCCCTTAATCCACTAGGGCACTTTCTAGAGTAAAATGTTAAGTTAACAGATGAAGTGTTGCCATGCTTGGGATGTAAGAAGACCCCCTGGTCGGACCCACAGACTGCAACGGATGGATATGTTCCATGGACCACAGCATTTAAGTTTCCCCTGTTGGAGAAATGCATCGTGGTCACAGCAGTATCAGGTAACCTCCCAGGCCATGTTGTACACTTCTCAAGGATCCCAAATTCTCAACTGTTGAAGGGGGCTGGCATAAGAATTTTTGATAATATTGTGATAGACTTGGATGTCACGATCCCGTCCCAAAGCGATAATTAAACATGCTTTAAACAGCAGATTTGTTCATTACCTTATTTTAGGACAATCATGAAACCCAAATTAATTTGCCTGCCACAGCAGTGCACATGTGAGATATCGTGTTTGTGTGTTTGGTAGTCAGGCTGAGAACCCTGAATTCTAACAAAGCACCACACTGTAGGTTCATTTTGCAAACCAAATACTTATAAGGAAAATATGCCCTTCTTAGCCCACCAAGGAAATATGTGGGCCAGGCTACTTTGCCAGGTTTTTTCCAACCTTATTTAGGTGTGTGTGGTGTGCATTCAAACTCAGATAATAGCAGGCTGTGCAGAATCACCCAGTTGTGTGTGCATTCTCAATTGATAGACATTTGCAATGATACTAAATAAAGGTAATATACATATCATGAAGGCTGAAAAAGGCATAAGACACATCTAGATGGTGCTTAGAAAACCCACCTTGCGCCATACATTCTCATGGTAAAGTCATGAATGAGCCGTTGAAATCCGGTCAGAAATGTCTCTGTGGCTAATAGTTTACACACAAAAATCTGCCCCGTAAACATGGGGCCAAGATTAGTTCATCAGTGTCTTTGGTGAAGAAAATAATGTAGATATAGCTACTTCATAAAGCCACTTTTTTCTTAGGTATAAAGGCTCGTGAACACCCATGGGCACCAAAATGTCTCTCATTCAATACAAATTGCATAGAAAGGCAAGTCATAATCTCTGGCACTCAATGCTTTGTGAGTAAAAAGCATTTTCAGTGGCCAAGCATGATCATTACATAAAAAGGCACATCCAGAGAAGCACTTCAGTAAGAGTTTTCACAGTGACTATCAATAATAGACAATAAACAATATCATAATAGAGCACAAGGTAATGTAAATATGTAAAGTTGCTCTGGAGCCTACCGTGCGCAGGAAAAAAAAAATAAATAAACGCTCACTTGTCGGATGCTGGGAGGCTGGTGTGTGCGTGTGTGGCAACACAAGTTCATGGTGATCCAGGGCACGCGCACAGGCATCAATGAAGGTCTGAAAGCAGTAGTTAAACCCCAAGTCTCTGTCCCGGTGAAAAGGGGGTTAAATTGCAGACGTGAAGTCTGTTGGCCGCAATCCAAAACAAGAGTCAGTGGCTGTTTCAGACCCACTCTCTCCCCCCCATAAACAAACAGAAAAGAAAAGAAAAAAATGAGAGACAGGAAGACAGGATTTTAATCTGTCAACCTGAGTTGAAAGTGAATCCGCAGGCTGCTTTGGGACCCTCCGAAGTATCAAACGCACGCTGTCATCTGGGGAAGGATGGGCAAGGATGCGGTGACCACAGGTCAGGTTCATGTTGTCGCCCGCCGTCCAGGGTGAAGTCATCTAAGGCATAGGGGCAATCCACAGCAGAGGGCAGAAGGCGTCACCGGTCAGGCCTCACTCCCTCTCGGTCGCGGGGTATGGGTCACGCTGGGTGAAAAGGCTGACATCACTGGATCCTGGAGCCCACATCGATCGAACCCGCGGAGCGAAGTTATCACGAAGATGGCATCATCAAAGGCATCAAAGGCGGGGGGGAGGTCCAGGAGGGATGGCAGAATGGAGGGCAGGAGGGTCCCCATCTGAGCATCTACGACCGGCGGCGTCAGCTTTCCAAACCCGACCGACTCCGTGATCCAAAAATAAAGACCGGGTGGGCGTTTTTCCCAGAGCAAAAGCCCGTCCTCCAGGATGTACCTGGGTAAGAGAAGAACAGACACACGACCACAAACAGACAAACACAGAACACAAACACACAAAACGGCCCCTCAGCTGTCCTTGTGCTGCCAGGCAGGGTGGTATAGTCTATCTGACAGTCTCGGAAAAAAAAATGTCGTAAAGGCAGATTGAAGCTTTCCTCTTCGTAAAACCAGTACGTGAAGTAAGGGGGGGGGAGTCTATGATGAGGACACCTCTGCACATCAGGAGATATGCACAAGTTCAGCTGGCTCCAATGAGCGCTTGCAAGGTGTAGGTGCTCAGGTGTCCCTAATCAACCACAGATCCCATCCCCAAGTCAAATTGCTCTCCTCCACGGGGACAACAAAAAGGTGTAGCTGGCAGAATATCCATGAGATGCAAAACAGGGTGTTTCCTCCAGCGTCTTCCCGTGTGGAAAGAGACAGACAGACAGACAGACACACAACCACACACAAGAATGGCCAAGCAATCTGCAGATCTGCAGGTGTGATAGTGCTACAGGCAGTACACTGTGTGCAGATTTCTATGGCACAGTGTAGTGCAGGCTATGAAAAAGGGCCATAGTACACAGCTGCACTTCAGCAGTTTTGCACAAGTTCAGCTGGAACAATATTCCATAGCCACGCTACTAGGCTCCCTGTGAAATTTGGAACAAATTAATAATGTGCACTGCAGAGCCATCCTTTAAAATAGGGAATCTTGCCCTTTACATACAGGTTTCATGTGCACACAAAAAAAAAGGAAAAAGAAAATCGTTAAGTCCATATTGTTTTCTAAAAAGAAAATAAGCCTCATTTTCCTCAGGGGAGCTCCTGAGACCAGGTGTGATTTAAAAGCTGCACCAATACACCTTGCACATTTTAGTGGCCAGGCGAACCTTTTACCGCCTATGGCAAAAAGATAATTCTTATATTCTTAAGAGTCATTAAAATCGCAAGTAAAATCACTATCCCAGTAGCGTTTGAACATATCTTCTAAAAATCAAATTAAGAAATTTGTGCACTCTGTTAGGCAAGCAAGGCTCCTCTTAAGTTCTAGTGTTTAAGCCTGCCTTAACTGTAACGCTTTGGGATTGACTGGTAAGTTACTCCAAAGGCAAAAATAAAAATATGCTTGCAGGACAGCTTACAAAGAGGGGAGGGGCTTTAGTGTGCTGTCACATCCTAAAAAAATAAATAATCAGGTTTCTCTTGTGTCCTTTTTCCGAAGAATTCTTTTATTCTAAAGTTTCTGATAACAAGATTTTCACCTCTTATTCTTTGGCAAAAATACCTGATAGGTGTGTTTGATTCCAAGGGTTTAATTAAATTAAAACGTGACGTTTTGGGGCCGAATTCCTGGATTCTCTTCTAAACAATAGACTCCCCTTTCCCTCTCCCCCTATCCAGGAGAGAAAAAAAAATGCTGCAAGTCGGCTAGAAGCCACCTCTTTATGCTTTTAAGGCAGCACGGAAAATTGTGGTCGTTCCCGTAAGTGGAGAGGAGTGACCTTCTGGCCATTGCCTGTAAAATTTACTGGCTTATGGCTTTTAGGGGTCAGTTTATTCCCTTCGCTATGCATGCATTAGGTTGATGTGTTCAATATAAGTTTTGCGTCCAAGCTCTATCAAGTGGCTTGGGAGAGAAAGGAGGGGTTGGGAGTTGTTATCCTGCCTTGCCCTGCAAGGGGCCCCGAGAGCAGAAAGAGAAAGGAGGGGCTGTCGACTTTTAAATTCCCCCGCGGCTGCCTTTTACAGCCTGAGGCAAGCAGATAATCTCCTGTAATTACTTCTGTAATGTATTAGGTGTGAAATGCCCTGGAACAAAGGGGCAATTCACCCTTTCAGTAGCTATTGATCTTGTTGTTGGCTTAAGCCTAATTTGAGAAGCGTGGCTTTTGTAATGAATACACAGAGCTACTTAAATCAGGAGGGAGAGAAAAAAAAATCTTAGGTGAACATGTAGAAGTTCTCTCTCTTCCTTCACTCTTATATCTCTGGGGAGGCAAATAATGCCTAGATCGGATAGAGAGAGAGAGACTAAGATCTTCTCCCCCCTTTTCCTTCGTCTAAAAAAAAAAAAAAAGGTAGACTTGTGCAGTAGGATAGTTGTTGGCAGTTTGGTCCTGAGAATCTCCCTGTGTTTGAAATTAAAATGCCTGGTCTTTTATCAAATGTTCTTAACTACTTTTGGAGAAGGGGGAAAAAAAAGGCATTGATTCTACTTTCTGTCGTGGCCAGCTGCCAGAAGGGGCTCAGCCCCTGATTTGATTTCCCTGATTTTGATTATTAATAGTTCAGAAATAACGTCCCTACCTATCTCCTCATGTGGTGCATAGCAACCCTTAGTTCTGTTTAAAGCTTCCATATCCAAGGAGTTGGGCATTGGCGTAGCGGGATGGAAGTACCTCCTGAATGCTTGACTAAGGCAATTCAGGGGTACGCATCCCCCATCTAGCACTTCCTGTCCCCTCAATGCTCCGTGCTCTCCTCCTGTTCCCTCAACATCATACCTATCCATCCCACTTCTGTCTTGCTGCCTTCCTTCTACTATTTTTTCCTTGTAAAATATCCCTTCAGCTGGTAAATTTGGTTGCGTGACCAGCCAGTCACAAAATATGCGGGATGTTGTTTATCCCTGAGTATTCAAAAGTATTTTTCTCACTGCCCATATTCCCCCTGGTATTATCAAAATTGCTGGAGGGGTCTCCTAGTTGGCAGAGTTTTTAGTCTCTTATATTAATTAACTAAGCACGTCCTTGTACATTCACACACCTCTTGCTAGCAGGTCATAATTGGTCTGTCCTCCCTGAGGGCTAGAATCTTAATTTGAGATGGTAAAGTCCTGCCTCATCCTAGTTAGAGGGGTTCTTCTTAAAGCTTACTCATGTTCCATTTAATACCAAAATCATTACTTCTGGTGGCAGAATTCCAATGTTACCACATCGCACATCAAAAGGGGGTGCATAAACTGCACTAATTTATCCCCATAGGTTTACTTTAAAGGTCTAACTGTGTTCCTATGATTTCTCCCACACAAGCATCAAACGGACTCGCACCTCAACAATCAAATGCCCATCATACACGCCAAAATGTGATTCAGCAACCATACACAACTCTCCCACATTTCTGTTTCCCCAGTTAACTGCGATCCCTTGCCTAAGAATAGATCTTTCTAACTTCTCTAAAATCAAACGAAGATGGTGGAACTCCGTTGGTATTGTGGGGCAAAGATTGCCAGTCTTTGCCCCTGCTTAAGACACAGGGAATGGCCACTTCCTGTGGTTACCAAAAAGAATTCAACTTAACACCCACATATATATTCAAACATTAGTAAATCCTCTGAGGAAGCCAGAGCAGTGCTCTGCTTCTAATTCTTCAAACACTTGGGGAGGGGGACACTAGGGTCACTAGAGAGAAGCTCTCTTCCACCCTCGGGGACCTCAGAGTCTCTCAACTCTTAGTCCTCCCTGGTCCGCGGGATGCTAGAGACACACAAGTGTCCCTTCTCGTCTTCCTCCCCCTCCCCGGGCCGACTCATAAGAATCCGCAATCTTCTCCACTCCACAGAGCTGTTAGATTCGAACTCACGCCACCCCACAACTAGTTTTCTCTTCTTACCAGATTTCTTTTGCGCAGTCCTCTTTCAGTTCCTCCGTTGTTCTGCCGGCTTTGTTTCTCCTTAAATAACAGTATTGTGTCCAATGCTGATAGAACAAGTCTCCTCTCAAAATCAGAGGGTCCGGACTAGATTTGTTCCAGGGTCAGCATGAATTCTTACTGTGATTTAAGTCAGACTCCCAAGAGCGCTAGGGCAGTGGCATCTTTCCCGGCCAATGCACCAGAAATGTAAGGAATTTAAATTTATGAGGGTCCGTGCCAGCGTGCCTGCGCTTCATGGGCTGCAAAAGACCAAGTCTGAGTCTCAGGAGACGAAAAGAATTTATTGATTGATCAATCAGGGCACTTCCACACTTTTGGTGGTGAGAAGTCCACCCAGAAAACGAAAGGAGATATTTTTATAAGGTTTTTCCAGCACTCTTTCCCCCTCCGCCCATCCGAATTTACGTCATATACATTTGTTACATGCATCAAACACTAATTGACATCTTTGGTCATTTATTTTGTATTCCTGACACCAATTAAATGTCTTAATTGCTGTGGTGTTTGAACTGACTTACACAGACTAGTACCGTGATGTATGCCAGCTGCTGAACTCTCGGATCAGAGATAAAACTTTTCTTGGCTGACGTATATGCAATTAGCTGTGTAGAGCTTCAAAGCTACGAAAATAATTAGACTCCTGGCTCAGCCAAATTTTGTAACAGAAGTTCCCCCCCCCCCTCTTAGTGGCCGGAAAGGCTTGACCAGCGTTTGTAGGAATAAAGAATACATGTGTGAATAATAATATAAATGAAATATATATATATATATGTATGCTTAGTAACATCATTACCTCTAAATATATAATTTGTGTGGCTTATACTTTGCAAGGCATAGCCTGAAATATCCCATATAGCAGTGCTCCCCAACCTTTTTGTCCCCGCGGACCGGGAAATTTTTTAAAAATTTTCTGTGGCCCGGGGGTGGGGGTGGGGAGGGGGAGAATGCGAAAGGGGGGTCCGGCGGGGAGGCAAAAGGGGGGGTGAAAGCAAATGATGGGAGGGAAGGAGGGGGGGAGGCACGAGACCGGCGGCGGCACTCACCGGCTTGGGGCGTTGGGGTGCCACTCCCCCCCACACGGGCGGGGTGGGGGGGAACCCGGGGCTCCTGGGCAGGCGGGCCCCCTCCTCCTCCTCCGGCGCCGGGAGTCACGCGTGGGTCTCGCTGCTGCCGCCGCCGCCGCCGCCGCCGTGGGCCTCCTCCTCCGCCGGGGAAAGCGAGCGGGGTGCCAGCAGCGAGACCCGCGCGCGGCTCCTGGCCCGGCGCCCCCGCGCGCAGCACCCGCCCGGCCGCACCGGAAGCGCCCTCGCGGCACCAACGAGCCGCCGCCGCCGCCTCCTGCTCCTGTTCCTCCTCCTCCTCCTCCTCCTCCCGCCACCGCCGCCGGAGGAGCAGCAGCAGCCACCCCCCGCATCGCCCTCCCCGCCGCCGCCGCCGCCGCCTGTCGCCCCGTCCCCGCCGCCGCCGCCACCACCCCTCTGCAATTGTCCTCGCTGCTGCTCTTCGGCGGCGGCGGGGAGGAGGAGGAGGAGGAGGAGGAACCGGAGCAGGAGCAGAGGAGGCAGCGGCGGCTCGTCGGTGCCGCGAGGCGCTTCCCGGCGCGGCCGGGCGGGTGCAGCGCGTGGGTCTCGCTGCTGGCGCCCGCTTGCTCCTGCTGCCGCCGCCGCCGCCGTGGGCCTCCTCCCCACCGGGAAAGTGAGCGGGGCGCCAGCAGCGCTTTTCCCAGGCGGAGGAGGAGGCCCACGGCAGCGGCGGCAGCAGGAGCAGGAGCAAGCGCGGCGCCAGGAGCGAGACCCGCGCGCGGCTCATGGCTCAGGCGCCCCGCGCACTGTACCCGCCCGGCCGCGCCAGGAAGCGCCCTCGCGGCAACGACGAGCCGCCGCCGCCACCTCCTGCTCCTGCTCGGTTCCTCCTCCTCCTCCTCCTCCTCCTGCCGCCGCCGCCGAAGGAGCAGCAGCAGCAGCAGCGAGGGCAATTGCGGAGGGGTGGCGGCGGCGGTGGCGGAATGGGGGCGATGCGGCGGCGGCGGCGGGGGCGATTGTGGGGGTGGCTGCTGCTGCAATCGCCCCATCCCGCCGCCCGCCGCCGCCACCCCTCCGCAATTGCCCTCGCTGCTGCTGCAGCTGCTCCTCGGCGGCGGCGGCAGGAGGAGGAGGAGGAGGAGGACGCGCTGCCGCTGCTGTGGCTGCTGCTGCTGGTGGTGGTGGTGGAGGCGAGGAGGAGGAGGGCAGAGGAGGGAGGCGGCAGCTCCTCCTGCGCTCCTCCAGCCTTCCTCCAGCCTTCCTCCTCCACCGGCCGCCCGCGGGAGAGAAGAGGAGGAGGAGGAGGGCGGCGGAGGAAAAGGGGAGGAGCCTCCCCGGCCTCCCCAGGCGGCCCGGTGCCGACCGGTCCACGGACCGGCACCGGTCCGCGGACCGGGGGTTGGGGACCACCGCCATATAGTACAGGGTATAGCTTGGGATATAGATTGCCATGAGGTTTTTCTCTATAGGCTTTGATCCATACCTGTGGTTAGTAAAGCAGCCATATATATTTATAAATATATAATTAGTCAAATGTCCTCCCTTACAGTTCTGGTATTTTGTGAGGGGGAGAAGAGCTTCCCTCTATCCACTTTACTCATGCCCTGCATTATTTTGTACGTCTCAATCATATCCCCCCTCAAGCGCCTTTTTTCCAGACTAAAGAGGCCCAAATGTTTTAGCCTTTCTTCATAAGGGAGGTGCCCCAGCCCAGTAATCATTTTAGTCGCTCTCTTCTGCACCTTTTCCAGTTCCACTATGTCTTTCTTGAGATGCGGTGACCAGAATTGTACACAATAATAACAAAGGCAAAATAACAAGGCACCGTACAAAACACATAAAACACCATGCAAGCATACAAGGCGTCATGCATCACTCTCAATACAGGAAGGCATTAAAAACAATCCAAACTCTGCCATTCTCACACACACACGGCTGTCCTTTCTCATTCTGCCTGCCGCAGCGTTCTGGAGGACTCAAAAGCTTGCACGCTTGGGCTTGGCCAGTTCTGGTGACATGCAGAAGCACAGCGGTTTCTCAGGGGAAGCTGACAAGGCCATTTTGCAAAGGAACAGACAGAAGAAGATGGAGGGTAATCTTTTCGTCACTTCACGAAGAACTTCTCTTCGCAGCGTGATTGCCTTCGCTATGAATTCGAAGGCGGTCACGTGGTAGTCACGTGGTCTCCATTCGCCCCCACCCCTCTTTCCGTGTCCTCACCGGGCGAGGTTTTAGGGTCGAATCCAGTAGTACTTCACGTGCTCCCTTCGCATTCGGAAGCTTACTTGCAACGTCCGGTTTCTGCTTTCTTTTATTTTTTTAAAAAAATTACCACGGCGTATCGATGCATCAATACCCGGCTGTCATTTGCGGTCAGAGGACTTGTGGGCGGCCATCGTGTTTCCCTGAAGCAGAGCTGCTGGGTTGGTTTTTTGGGGGCGGGGCGGGAGAGGCTTCTCTCAGCTTCATCGCCCTGTGTGCCCCGCCGCCGCTCTCTGGGTGGGCGCGCGCGGGGGTGTCTTGCAGCGGCGGCACCGACACCCCTCCCCCTCCCTCTGCGCAGCCCTTCGCCATCCCTTGCCAGCGGAGGGGCTCTGCTCACGTCACCCGGGGCGCTTGCCCCCCCTCTGTTGCCCCTGCCCCGTGTACAGAAGGCAAGATCAAAAGAACGGGTTAACCGAAATATCTATGCATCGGCATTTCGGAGAAAAAGTAAGTTAAAAAAAAATAATTATACTTTTTAACTGGCCACACGTGAATTTGGATACGAAGCGGGATGCGGCGAGATTCGGCCTCCGGCAGGGGAATCTCTCGCCCGCTTGGAGCACGCTTCAGGGGCGTGGTCGGGGCGTGGTCGGGGTGGCGCCGCATCCAAAATGGAGGATCGTGAGGACAAAGCCGACCGATTCGCGCGGAAATCACCGCTCGCCGCGCAGCGAGAGGTTCGTGAAGTAACGGCCTTTCTATTCTCCACCACACGAGGCCATTTAACCTTGCAAAATACAAGAGGAGGAAAGGCATGGACGGCATCTCCGCTCCAACCGGTCGCCTCTTCTGCCCTAAATAATAACCTCCCCTTGGGCTGCCTGCACCCTTGCCCCTCGTGTAAGAAATAATTTCTTGGTTCAGGCCTGGGCACCATTTCCAAAGTCTGGGATTGCACAGTGGTTTGCGCCTCTGGCGAGGGAGCCAGAAGTGGCTGAAAAGCGGAAGCATCTTCTAAACTTTGGCAGACAATACGCTGAGGAGGGGGTGAGTTGGGCCCTCCTTATAAGTGTCTTGAAATGATGCCTTTAAAACGATGCCTTTTCAATCCTTGTATAGGCCAGTTTAATACTGTACTTTGTTATTTTCACTTTTTGTACTAGATGAAGATGGAGATAAGTAACGATAAATACAATAATGGAATATTTGGAATACTGTAAATTTGGAATATTCCAAACACTTGGGCTGAAATATTGGGAAAATATTTGTATTTGAACTATACAACACAGCAACACACAAGCAATGTATTTGTTTTGTTATCTTTAGAAAATTCAATAAAATATTTTTTAAAAGCCCTTTCCAATCCTCTTTGGAAGGGGGGTGTGGGGAGGGGAGGGGAGGGATTTTACCTGCCAGACATGATGGATTAAGACAGCTAGGCTATCGCAGGTAAAAAAAAAAAAAAAGAGAGAGAGAGAAAGCAGAGATGGGAACTGTTGTGTCGTCGTTTTTAAAATAATAATCAGCAATTCCCAGAATTTGGCAGCCAGCTTGGCCAAGGATTCTGGGATCTGTGGTCAAAACAACAACGAAACAAAGCCAAACAAAAAACATGTTTCCCACTGCAAGGAGGAAACGGAAAACATGTCACCTCCGAGCCTTTCTCTCTTGACTTTTCCGGAGCTTCCAGAACAGTTGGGTCGGCACAGGCTTAGGCTGAAGACCCAGATGCCCGATCTGCACCCCCGGGCTGGAAAGAGGGGCAGGAGGAAGGGAAATCCAGAACAGCAGTAGCTGGTGGGTGGTGGGTTGCATTGCAATTCGAAAACAGAACATGCATCACACACACACACAATAATGACGACGCTGGGCTTGGCTAAAAATCGTTTTAAACATCTGTTTTTTTTTAAAAAAGCAGAAACACCCCATCTCCACATTCTGTATACATGCTGGCTTTCAGGTACAAACACATGTTTCACATCACTTACACACAGGATGACAGGGGCACTTCATCTGCTGCGGGTAACTACCGGCTTCTGCCACCAGCAGCTACCCCCCCTTCCCCCGGTTTCCCTCCTTCAGGTTCTGCAGTTTCAAATTGGATTTGCATTGGGGAGGGGGACCCCCCTCGAACAGAGGGTGCTTCTCTGCACAAGGACTGCCCTCTGGACACCTTAGAGCAGGGGTCCTCAAAGTTTTCAACCAGCGGGCCGGTCCACCCCCCCCAGACACCACTGGGGGCCGGATCACAGTCCAAAAGCAGCTGCGGAGGTTGGCTTGCTCACAAAACAGGGGGTAGGTGGTGGGGGGGTTGCAATTGGTCCCAGGGGCCGGATTCAGGACCTTCGGCCCCGGGGCCTTAGGTTGAGGACCCCTGCCTTAGAGAGAGGACCCGTCCTCAGCACAAGAGGAGCCACAGACTCCCTCTGGTTTGACCGACGGGTGCTGTGAAAAGGGGGGGGTCCTCCTTGCTTGGGATACCTACCTGGCAGTCCCTTTCTGGGGCGCCAGCTGGGAGATGGGGTAGACGGAGAGGAGGCCAGATGCTCGGGGGGGGGGGTTATGCCTCGCTCGGCCGCCGAAGGCCGTCCTCAATAATTCATGGAGCGCCTGCCTGCCTTTCTCTGAGGACATCCGAGACCTTTCCAAGAGATCTGGCAGAGGCTGGAGGAGTGACCCACATTTCTTCACCTGGGTGCAGGAGAAGGAAAGGGGGGGCGCTTCCACCCAAGCACAGCCTGCATTTCCACCCGAGGTCTTGCAAGGAAGGGGGTGGTGGTCGTCACCTGCTACATCCTGCAAGCAGACCGGAGAGGTGGTGGTGGTGGTAGTGAGACCAGGGGGCAAGGAGGATAATTCTGCAGGGAAATCTTATGGGAGGGAAGGCGGTGGCGTGTGTGTGTGTGTGTGTGTGTGTGTGTGTGTGTGTGTGTGTGTGTGGATCTTACAGTGAGGGTGCGTCCTCTACTTCTATCAATGTGCTTGTGTGTTTGCGTGTGCAAGAGAAGCGGGACCTATAAGCATGCATTGGCCTGGGAGCATTCATATTTTCAATTTCGGAGGGGGGAATCCAGTCCTTGCAATGTGTTTTCAACTCAACCACCTGGTCCAGAGGCAGGCAGCGTGTCAGGCGAGAAAGCTTGGAATGCCAAATGGGAATTGATCTGTGTCCGAGGAGCATGGCTACACAAGCCTCTGTACCCAAAGCAGTGGGAAACGAAAGAAAAGCTGGACTCCAAAATGTGCTCAGAAGCACTCTGGTTCTGCAAATCCATCCCAGCCTGCCTCTTGGGTTTTGTGGTTTCTGTGAGGAACAAGGGTCAGCCCTGGAACCCCAAAGGCTGATCAACGTTCTTGTTGAGGAGGACTGGGTGGGAAACTGCCACCCCTTCGGATGTGGTTGGAAATGGACTACACCTCCCATCATCCATCACAAATGTAGTGGACTACCTCTCCCATCACCGGCTAGGGCTGCGACACAGGGAGCACAGAGCACCCTTGTCACAACAGTTCCACTGGGTGCCAATCCATTTCTGGGCACAATTCAAAGCGATGGTTTTCACCTAAAAAGCCTGAAATGGCGATGGGTCCAAGCTACCTTGACGGCCACGTCTCCCAATGAGAGCTTGCTCGGGTGTTAAGATTGTTAAAAGAGGCCTTTGGGTGGTACTCGAAAGAAGGGCTTCTCTCTGTGGCAGCTCTCAGCCTCTGGAACTCCCTCCCACTGGAGACCAGCCGGGCACCATCCGTGCTGCCCTTCCACAAGCAGGCCAAGACCTTCCTCTTCAGGCAAGCTTTCCTCAGAGACAGACTGCCTCACAGGGTTTTTTTTTAAAGTGATCGTTGCTTATGTTTCGTGTATGGTGATGGTTTGATCTTTTTAGCATTTGCATACCTGCCATTGTCAGCTTTTACCTTGTCATAAGAGCAGCCCTGCTGGATCAGGCTAAAGGCCATCTAGTCCAGCTTCCTGTATCTCCCAGTAGCCCCACCAGAAGCTTGTTTTCTACAGGGACTCAGGGCCTTTTCACACGACCCCTAAGATCCGCTGGCCACTTAAATTCGGACCAGAGATCTTAGGGGTTTGTCACTGTTCCTGCGTTCCCACCCCCTCCGCACTCCTGGCTGCTGGCTGCGTGAGGGGAGGGAGAAAAAAAGGAAGAAAAGAATGCCGGTCACCTCCGTTCTGCCCTCCCGGCACTGCATTCAGATCTCTTAAAGGGGGGGGGGGCAAAAAAACAACAAACAGAAGCAAGGAGAGCCCGGCAGTCACTACTGTTATATCCGCATCAGGAATTTTCACCTCCAGAGAGCAGGTACCTGAAAAGTGCGCTGGGACACGCTTAGGTGGGCGTGGTCGCACTTAATTATCTGTAAACTCCGGAGCTGGTGGGGAAACAATTTAAGCTCCGGAGCTGGGAGCCATTTGCGGCGGAGTTTAGGGGTCATGTACAAAGGGCCTCAGACTTGGGACTCATATTCAGTATCCCTGTTTTTGTATTCTCGAAGGCTTTTACGGCTGGGATCTGATAGTTGTTGTGAGTTTTTTGGGCTGTTTGGCCGTGTTCTGGAAGTTTTTCTTCCTGTCATTTCCCCAGACTCTATGGCTGGCATCTACAGAGTGAGTGAGATTGTGCGATTCTATACCCCAGAGCACAGAGAGAACTCCTAGTTCCCTGTGTTCTTTGCCCTCTGAAGAGGCCGGCCACAGAGGCGAAAAATCTTCCAGAACACGGCCCAACAGCCCGAAAAACTCACAACTATCCGTTTTTGTTTTTTAAGAGCATAAGAAGAGCCCTGCTGGATCAGGCCAACGGCCCATCTAGTCCAGCTTCCTGTATCTCAGAGTGGCCCCACCCAATTCATCCAGGAGCACACAAGACTAGATCTCTGTCTCCTGATCCCACTCCCCTGCATCTGGCCCTTGAAGTACCCCGGTTTTAAGCCTGGAGATGACACATCTCCTTCATGGTTTGTAACCTGGGATGGACTTTTCCATCCAGGAATCTGTGCAATCCCCTTTGGAAGGCATCCAGGCCAGGTGCCATCACCACCTCCTGTGGCAGGGAGTTCCACAGACTTTAATGACATTAGCCACCTTGGTCCTCGTCAGAAAGGCGGAGCACAAATATAGTTCCAGCAACAAGAAGAACAAAACTCCATACGAGCAAACGTAACAAGGCACAACACTTTATTGTCATTAAAAGCAACAAGATAAAACGAAGCCGATCATTTCAACGTATGCAGGTCGAACAGGACGCAGGGCTTAGCTAGTGACAGGAAGATACCCTAGCTGGGAAAGGCCAGCAGGGACACAAAAGAGGTTAGGCCAGAAGATGACGTAGGAAGCATTTTGGGGGTGGGGGAGAGGTCTGCAACTCACAAAATCCCCCGGGGCCCTGCTGGCTGTGATTTGGGAGAAAAAGTAACTTTAGTGAGCTCTGACAGGGAAGTAACAAATGTGCCCTGCCATGTTATCTCAGAGCTACTGACATGGCGGTGGGTATCTTTTATCTCCTGGCGTCCACCCCCTGCCACTCATCCCTTGGCGCAAAACTCTTCCTTTCGTTGAGAAAGCGGAACACTTCGGCTGCTCGGTCCTGCTCTGAGTTCCGCCGGAATCTGTGTGCCAGGTCCTTCAGGCACGCGAGGAGATGTTTCTGCTCCAGAGGGTGGTCTCCGGGGACCCTCAAGCCCGCCATGTACATCTCCAGCGCCTCCTGCTCTAACCCTTTCTTCTGGAGCAGAAAGTCCCCCCAGTGGAGGTAGATGGCTTGCTGGCAACGCTTGCTCACCGCGGGCAGCTCCTCCATCAGGTTCAGGTAGATCTCTTCCTCGTAAGCCGGGGAGGACATTTCTCCGTAGACTTTGGCCAGCTTCAGCCTGGAATAGATCGAACCCGGTCTGGCTTCCAAGGACCGCTGGAAGCAATCGGCAGCCTCAGCTACAAGGTCTTCTCGGTTTTCCGGGCGAAATCTCGACAGCATCTCCAGACAGAGAACGCCGAGGTCATAGTAAAGGAGATCGTAGCCGCGATCCAGGTCTATGGCCTGTTTTAGGATGGCCATGGCTTGCCTGAGAGACTGCTTCTTAGAAAACTTGGCGGCCAGCCTCAGGACCTCCGGATTGGAGCTCTGTTGCACGGCAGCCTCCACCAGGCTGTTGGCTCTCTGGAACTCTTCCTTGGGAAGCACGGCAGCTAAACAGACTTCCACCTCGGCGTTTTGGGGCTGGCGGGCAAGGACTTGCTCCAGCAAGCTTTGGGCCTGTTCCCGAAGGTCCTCTCTCCACGAATGGCTCCAGCAGGCATAAACCGAGAACGCCAAGCCTGCCTGGAATTCCTCATGGGACGCCTCGCCTTCCAGGGCCACCAGGAAACACCGCCTGGCTTCTTCTCCGTTCCGGTAACCTCCTGCCAAGAGGGACCACCCTTTCTGGGCCTGCACTTCGGGAATCAGGACCGAGTAAGGCTCCGGGCTGGCCAGGGACCGGCAGATCGTACGGATCCGGCCCAGGTAGCGATCCACCATCGCATAATTGGCCAAGTGGTAATAAACCCAGGCATAATTGCCGTAAGTCACCAGGACCTGGCAGGAGAAGTTGGTCGGATGATCTCGCTCCAGCGCCTTCTCTGCTTCTTCGAGGGCTCCCAGCGCTTCCTTGTACTGGCCTTGCAGGTGGTGCAGGTAGGCCTTCATGGTGAGGTAGACGCCCTGGTTACGGTACATCGTGTGCTTGATGCGCAGAGCCAGGTTGGTCAGGATGTGCTCTACATCCACCTTATCCTTCACCTCAAAGTTCCAGGTGAAATGGCACTGGAGGCTCTGGAGTTTCTCCCAGAGGGGTCTGCTGCAAGGAAAAGCAGAGGCACAGAGAGAAGGGGTGAGCGTCCAACCACGGCTTATAAAGAGCAGACAGAGTCACATAGGCTTGGCTTATGTGGATCAGACACCTCTAGGCCAGCATCATCTACCCCCACCTGGTAATGGCTCTCTCTTGTTTGCAACCTTCTCTTGGGGCGCTTTTACACAACCCCTAACATCCGAGGCAAAGAGCTCCCAGATCTGGAGCTTAAAAATGTTTTCCCACCAGCTCTGGACTTTAAAAAAAATTAAGTACGACCACGCCCACCTAAGCGTGCCCCAGTGCACTTTTCAAGTACCTGGGCTCCAGGAGGTAAAAAAATCTTCCAATGCGGATTGTAAAACTGTGAATGCTGGGCTCCCTCGCCTTCTGTTTTTTTTTTTGTTCCCGCCGCCCCTTTAAGAGACAGGAATCCCTACGGGGCAGCTCAGGGCTGCTTCCACAGGCAGACTGAGGTGAGCCTGCATTTTTTTCTCCCTCCCCTTACGCAGACAGGAACAATGGAGTGCGGAAGGGTGGGAACACAGGAAGAGTGACAAACCCCCA
This sequence comes from Phrynocephalus forsythii, assembly GCA_029282475.1. Lineage (NCBI taxonomy): Eukaryota > Metazoa > Chordata > Lepidosauria > Squamata > Agamidae > Phrynocephalus > Phrynocephalus forsythii. The sequence goes on along the minus strand of JAPFRF010000006.1, from coordinate 104,135,883 downwards.
CAATCTCTGGACCAGATTTTAGAGGTTGTGTAAAAGCGCCCTTGGACTGGGAGGGCTTTTCCTGGCCTGGGCTGTCTATCTTTCCAGCACTAACCAATCCTTCTGGCCAGCCCTTGATTTCAAAAAGAGCCCTGCCTCTCTGCTAAGTGCCTTTCCCCCTCTCTTGCTGGCAGTTGTTTGCTCACTGTTGACCTGCTTGGTTGGTTGCTAAGTATGTGTGGAGTAAAAAAGCAGTATACAGAAAACTATTGACTGATCGAACCCAAAGGGGGATCAAAAGTGGCTTCTCCTCAGCTTGGAGAGACATGACCAGTGGGGTGCCCTACGGTTCTGTTCTGGGTCTGGTGCTTCAATATTTTTATTAATGACTTGGAAGAAGGAATTCAGAGTATGCTGATTAAATATGCCGGTGATACCAAATTGGGAGGGGTTGCTAATTCCCTAGAGGATAGGATGAAAATCCAAAAGGACCTTGACGGATTAGAGTCCTGGGCCAAAGCTAACGGAATGGGTTTCAACAGAGGGAAATGTAGGGTGGTGCATCTAGGTAAAAATAATGAATTGCCCAGATATAGGATGGGGGACACCTGGCTGGAAAATAGTACCTCTGAAAGGGATCTGGGAGTCTTGGTGGACCACAAATTGAACATGAGTCAGCAGTGTGATGCAGCAGCCAGGAAAGCCAATGCGATTCTTGGTTGCATCAACAGAAGCATTGTGTCTACGATCAAGGGAAGAGATAGTACCACTTTCTTCTGCTCTGGTCAGACCCCACCTGGAGTCCTGTGTCCAGTTCTGTGCACCTCAATTTAAAAAGGATGTTGACAACCTCGAGCATATGCAGAGGAGGGCGACCAGGATGGTTGAAGGTCTGGAAGAAATGTCTTATGAGGAACAGGTTAGGGAGCTGGGAATGTTTAGCCTTTTAAAAAGAAGACTTGAGAGGGGATATGATAGCTATGTTTAAATATTTGAAAGGATGTCATATTGAAGAGGGAACAGGTTTGTTTTCCATGGCTTCAGAGACAAGGACATGGGGCAATGGTTTCAAACTACAGGAAAAGAGATTCCATATGAACATTAGGAAGAACTTCATGACAGTTAGAGCTGTCCGTTTTTAAGCAGAGGCTGGATGGCCATCCTGTCGGGAATCCTGTGATGGGGGTTCCTGCATGGCAGGGGGTTGGACTGGATGGCCCTTGAGGTCTCTTCCACCTCAATGAGTCTGTGATTCTGTTTTAAAAAATATTTCTCCCTGAGATGATTCATGTACTGAGAGACTTAAAGTACCAGTTAAAGAGAAAGGTGATGTGTAGCTATTTTCCTCTATGGATTTCTGTATTTCTACAGTATGGAAGAGGAGGAGGAGGAGGAGGAGGAGAATTTTACCAGAAATCCAAAAACTCTGTGGCCACTGCAGTCACCTGACTTGAACCCCACACAAAATCTGGGGTGAAATTTGAAGGCGGTGGTTGCAGGAACCAAACCCAAGAACCGGACCCCAGGGCTCAGGTGGAACGGGCTAAGATTCTTCAGGGATAAGGCTGGACATGGGTGTCAGGCAATGCCTCTTGTTTGCAGTAAATGTACACGATTCAGGACTCCGGATGCTTGCCTTGAAAGGGTTGAATGAGGCTGCCGAATTCTTGAAAAATATTTTGGGGTGTGTGTGTGTGGGGGGGGAACCTTGCCACAATCCGACCTCCTGCGGAGCTATTTCAATTGCTTTTGCTGTATCTGTTCACCCCAATACGCAGAAGGTCTGGCCATTATGACCATAAGCCTGATTTGCGATGGGGTGGGGTGGGGGAGTTGAATAAAACGTGGATTGTAACTGTAGCTCGTTATAGTTACCCTGGAAGGAACGGCGTTACAAGCCCTCCCACCCCCACTTCTGAGACTGTCAGGAGGGTGAAAAATCCCCTGTGCTCTAGCCGGACCCCCACAACCCTTCCTTGGGTATGGAGTTGCTTTTTCTCTCCCCCCCCCCCACCGCCTTCAAGCCCACCGCCACCATCATCCCCAGGGAGAAATCAAGGCACGGGGGTGATTCCGGCTCACCTCATTTTGCTCAGCCTCCCGAAGCTTTCCGTGGGCAGGAATTGAGGGGGTTGGAGGGGTGGGTGGGGGGATCTTCTCCGGAGCCGCGCAACTTTGCGCCTGCCGACCGGCTGGTCCAGAAGCAACTCTGGAGCGGCTCCCGCGGGTTTCCCCTTTTGGACCGCTCGCCAAAAAAAAAAACAACAACCCGAAAACAAAACACATTAAAAAGAGGGAAATGGAAAGCGAAACAAGCTGCCTCCTGGGTTTCGGGTTTGGTGGCTGCTGCCTTCCATCTCAAGTCCGATTGTTTAAATCAAGGCAAAAAGGAGTTGAGCCGGGTGGCCATCACAAAACACAATTGGAAAAATAGGTTACAGGCGATACCTTCATAGGCCACTATTAAAAATAAAAAAGGAACATGGCAAGCTTACTCGAAAGCTTGCCATGTTCCTTTTCTTATTTTTAATAGTGGCCTATGAAGGTATCGCCTGTAACCTACTTTTTCCGATTGTTGAAGACTCTGCTTTCTCGGCCAAGAGGATCAGTCTTCCAGGAGGGCTGCCGGTGCCGGCCCCAGCCATTCTGCCGCCTGAAGTCTCCGCCACCCCAACTGGGTACCAACCCGGATAGGGGCTCCCCCACCCACTGCCTCAAGGCAAGAGGTCCGTGGAGGAGCCCCTGGGGAAAGGTGTCCTCCCCGAGGGGATTAAAAAAGATGGGCAGAGGGACCTCTGGGGACCTGCCGCCTCTTCTCACCTTGCTGCCCGAGGCCCAAGCCGCCCTAATCAATGCGTCGCTCGGAACGCTTGCCTTTTTAAAGGAACGCGGCGCGTTTCTCGTTACTCTTCGCAAGCCGCGGGGCTGGGCTTCGTTCCTCTGCTCCCTCGTCGGCGTTAGGTCTGCTTACCCCGTTGGGTCGCTTTGATCAATATAAAAGGTGTCTGAGTTGCGGGGTGCGGGGGTGGGCTTTCGCTCCTTGAGACTGTCCGGTGCTGTACAAACATTTTTCAAAAACAGGAGAGGCAAAACCCAAGCCCGCTTATTTGCCGAGGACGGGAGATATAAAATCAGAAAGCGGATTCTCTAAAACAGTGTTTTTCAACCTTTTTTGGGCAAAGGCACACTTGTTTCATGAAAAAAATCACGAGGCACACCACCATTAGAAAATGTTAAAAAATTTAACTCTGTGCCTATATTGACTATATATAAAAATTTTTCAATTTTTCAGCAAACCAGGCAACATTCTGCCGCGGAACAGTGGTTGAAAAACACTGCTCTAAAACATGCCCTTAAAAAATAAGATTGCAAAGGATCTGCGTGAAACTTGTTTTCTCCTATCCTGAAGAGTAAACCTAACGCCTTCCTTTATTCAGTGCCCTAAAGTGCAGGCAATCAATCATTTACAGGTGATTGCCTGGGTTGTAACCAGTCACTTACCAGCTGGAGCTGAATGGGAGGGCCAGCCTTTCCCCCTACACTTTAAGGGGTGAATTAGCAATGGATGCTTCAGAGACTAGGACTTGGGGCAATGGTTTCAAACTACAGGAAAAGAGGTTCCATTTGAACATTAGGAAGAACTTCATGACAGTTAGAGCTGTTCAGCAGTGGAATAATATGCTGCCACCAAGGAGGGTGGTAGAGGCTCTTTCTTTGGAGGTTTTTAAGCAGAGGCTGGATGGCCATCTGTGACTCGGAAATATTGTGATGGGGGTTCCTGCATATCAGGGGGCTGGACTAGAAGGCCCTTGGGGTCTCCTCCAACTCTATGATTCTATGATTTTCTGATTCCTTCAGTTTGCTCAGACCCAAAGGACAATACATCGCTTCCCCTTCCTAGTGTGATATCTGGATGGCCCAATCAAAGAACACTTGGATTCATTAACACCTGCATGGGCATCCAACTCCAGCCTGCCAGGGGCCACCCAGGTCCACCTCTGGCCAACCCCTGGATCACCTTGATTGGACTATTTGAAATCATCCTCAGCCAATCCCTGGACCGGCGCCACCCAGGGAGGGGAGGAGGGTGAAACCAATAAAAGTTGGGGTTTCCATGTGCTCGAGGTCGGACATCTTTGCCCGGTTCTTTGGCTTATGTCCACCTGCTGTCTTTATTGGGTCCAATAAATGCAGTATTTTCTCGGATTTCTCTCGCGTTGGATGCTTCATTGGGTTCTGTGGGATCCAGCGAGCTCCAGCAGGGCTAGCCTGACTGAATGACTGAAATATAATTTTAATTCCATTTTCAATACAACAGTTTTGCAATGTTGGGAGGCTGTGCTCATGAACAACTAGTTCTTGGATGTAACACGACATCCATCCATCCATCCATCTATCCATCCATCCATCCATCCATCCATCCATCCATCCATCCATCCATTCAAAATTTATGCCACCCGTCTAGGAAGCTGATACACTGGGCAGTGTAAAACAAGATGAAGCAAAAATCCCAAGCACAAATTCTACCATTAATCTATAGGTTCACGTAGACTTTGTGTTGCTAACTACTTATAATCTTGTAGCTTTAATGAAATGTTGTCTATTAATGCTGTAAGATGTCTTAATTGTACTGGACTGTATATTATCCCTCATTACTGTAAGCCACCTTGGGTCCTTTTCCAAGGAGAAAGGCAGGGTAAAAATACTCTAAAATAAATGAATAAATAAATAAAGTGCCAGGAGTACAAAAAGACAAGCAGCAGGAAACTGTTAAAATAGTAAATAAAAATATCTTCCTCAATCAGTTGGGGAGAATTTCCCCAAAGGGTTTTGTGAACAACTCATCTTTTGGTTGTTTTCTAAAGGCCTGGAGGGAGGTGGCTGGCTGTTAATTCCAACACTAGCAACAGATTCCACAGGGAAGGGGCTACATCTGAGAAGGCTGTTTTTCTGGTTTGTGTTTTCCAGGCCTCTTGGGGGGTTCAGGATTTTAGCTGCCTGGTCTCTGAGGGCCTGGCCTGGGGGGCATTCGAATCTGGCAGAAGACCAGTAGCGAGGTCTTGATATGTGAGAACCAATGCCTTAGAATCATAGAATCATAGAGTTGGAAGAGACCTCAAGGGCCATCCAGTCCAACCCCCTGCCATGCAGGAACCCCCATCACAATAATTCCGACAGATGGCCATCCAGCCTCTGCTTAAAAACCTCCAAAGAAGGAGACTTAACCACCCTCCTTTGGGGCAGCATATTATTCCACTGCCGAACAGCTCTAACTGTCATGAAGTTCTTCCTAATGTTCAAATGGAATCTCTTTTCCTGTAGTTTGAAACCATTGCCCCAAGTCCTAGTCTCTGAAGCCATGGGAAACAAACCTGTTCCCTCTTCAATATGACATCCTTTCAAATATTTAAACATATCCCCTCTCAGCCTTCTTTTTGAAAGGCTAATCATTCCCAGTTTCCTAAGCCGTTCCTCCTAAGACATTTCTTCCAGACCTTCAAACATCCTGGTCACCCTCCTCTGTACCCGCTCAAGGTTGTCAGCATCCTTTTAAAACTGAGGTTTGCAGAACTGGACGCAGGACTCCAGGTGGGGTCTGACCAGAGCAGAATAGAGTGGTACTATCACTTCCCTTGATCTTCTAGACACTATGGTTCTGTTGATACAACAAAGAATCGCATTGGCTTTCCTGGCCGCCGCATCACACTGCTGACTCATGTTCAATTTGTGGTCCACTAAGACTCCCAGATCCCTTTCATGGGTACTATCCTCCAGCTAAGTATCGCCCACCTTAAGCCTGGCACAGAAGCGGAATCAATGCAAGCTAGCCAGAACTGGGGGTGATGGACTCCTACTTCTTCACCTGGGTAACCAAATGGCCCCTAGAGCATGGGGGCTCCTTTGCCCCCTCCTTCAAAGGGGGAATGTAAAATCTGGAGCGGAAGGGGCAGATGCAACGTTTGCAGCTTGATGGTATTCCGGGGGGGGGTTAGCTATAATTTATTTGTACCAAAGATATTTTTGGCTTCACACTACTTTATTTATTTATGGTTCAAGGGGACAACAACTCCTCCCCCAGCCTTACTCCCTGGACTTGCCCCCCCAAGGAAGGATCAGAGCCAGGATAATCCCCACCACAGAGAGTCTATCCAGAAGATTCTCCCCCCGCCCCCGCTATTTGTAGTACTGTGTGTTTGATATCTGTTGTTATTTGCTGTTGTTAACCGCCTGGAGTTCCTTTGGGAAGATGGGTGGTAAATAAATAAATAAATAAATAAATAAATAAATAAACAAACCTGTGGGCGTATTCTGAGCCCCCAAGAAAAGAGAGGTAGCACCTGGATGAAATCATACAACTTTTACTTGCACGTGGTTTCAGATCATTTATTCTGCTTTTGCAATCCAAGCAATTTTGTTTGGCAGAGAAGAAGGCCATTCCCAACGTCCATCCTCGGTCAAGAGGACCAGAATCTTGTCCTTTGAGGAAGGCTGAAGTTCTCAAAGTGCAGGTGTTCCTGGCCGACGGCAGGCGCGCTCTTCTGCGGCACGCGTTTTGGTAGAGGGCTGGCTTCCCATTTTTAAAAAAAGGAGGCCCATGGTCAAACCCTCCTCCGGAACAGCAGGAAAAGACCCATTCCGCACGAGTGGGCTTCTCCAGGCAGGAGGCGGGCAGAGCAGGCTGTGGCTCACAGGCTGCCGTAGATGATCCGAGGGCAAGATTCGGGCAGGATGCAGTGAGCGTCGTGTTCCACCAGTCCGGCCGGGCACTGGCACCCTGGCACGCACGGCTTGAAGCAGTGGGACTCCAGCACGCCCAGGGGCACCGCATGGTTGAAGCACGTCTTCGGGCAGGGGGGACCGCACTCATCAAACACGTAGCCCCGGTCCTGGGGGCAGCCCACCGCTGGGGAGAAACAGGAGAGTCACCTGTGTAAGCGAGAGAGAGCCAAGGGTAGGTCCTGCCATGGTGCTATTATTGATTCATTAAATAAGCCAGCTTCCCCGCCCTCCTCCCTTTCTCCCCACTACGCCCCTGTGACGGAAGCCAGAGTCGCACCAAAATTGGAATAAAAAGGGAAGGATGGCACCCCAGAAGCTTCAGTTTCCTCTAAAACAAAGGTGAGAAATATGGTTCCCGGAGGGTCTCATTCCACACAGCCAGACCCTCCCAGCAGATCCACACTCCAACGGAGACAACACAAATATTTTTAATCAAAGAGCAAAGTGTGCTGCTTCTATTCTTCCCCACAGCTCTCCAGGCACTCTCTGGGCAGTTCATAGTTTAATGATGGTTACTTCACGTCCCTCTCATCACGGTTTGCTCTCCCGCTTGGGACCGGTACCAAGAAAGGTTACTCCACATCCATTGCGTGACAGCGGAATCTCGTGCCGACCATGCCCCCTGAACTGGGAACAGAGTGATGAGCCATACCTCTCCCTGGCCTCAGGAATTCTCTTGTCTCGGTTCTTGTTTCGAGACAAGTGTCTGTGAAGTAACGCTGATGAAAGGAGTTTGTCCTGACCATGCCCCCTGAACCGCGATCTAAGCGGGATGAGAGATTCCCCTCCCTGGCCTCGGGAATCTCCTCATCTCACTTCTCGTTCCGAGACGAGCGCCTGTGATGTAAGGCTCATCATGCAATGTACACATTCTCCATCTAGTGGCAGGAGTGTGAAGTTGCATTCTCCAGTACAATCCCAATGGTGTAAACAATGCATTGCTGAGAGGGAAGAAGGCATGAAACCGGGAGTTTTGCCATTTAACGCATGAAAGGCAAAGTTGTGGAGATTCGAAATATCGAAAAACGGAAGCCCCCCCCAAAAAAGGGTAAACAAAGCCAGGAAAATTCAGTAATTGTTACGAAACAAGGACGTGCAGTAACACTTGTCACGATATCACCAATCACGCCCGTGGGTAAATGGAAACAGGGACAGAACCAGGACAAGACCACGTGACTGTGAAAAACGTTATCACAAAACGAACATAATCTTGGAACAAGGAAGGACGTGAAGTAACGATGCAGGCTACTCTTTATCCTTTCACCCAGCTGGGCACTCATTTTACCAACCTCTGAAGGATGAAAGGCTGAGTCAGCCTCCAGGCAACTACCGAGGATTGGACCCCAGGTTTTGAGCAGTTTTGGCTGCAGTTTAACAACTGTGCCATGGGGCAGTTTAATCATGGGGCAGTATGGGAGGCTATTCTGCCATGGGAGGTGTGCGGGGCAGCCCTTCTGGGGCACTTGTCCTTCCATATTTTTATTTATTTAAAAATGGGTGCAGGGGGTGTACGAAAGGGCATAAAGGAGGCTTTCCCATTTAAAATATGAAAGCTTCCTTATAGCTCCCATTTTGGAAAAAAAATTGAAGGTCGGAGCATAGAAGCAGGTGTCCCTGAGGGTTTAGATAGATAGATAGATAGATAGATAGATAGATAGATAGATAGATAGATAGATAGATAGATAGATAGAAAACAAAAGAAAAGGATAGATAGAAAACAAAAGGATAGATAGAAAACAAAAGAAAAGGATAAGATAGATAGATAGATAGATAGATAGGTAGATAGAAAACAAAAGAAAATGATAGATAGAAAACAAAAGGATAGATAGAAAACAAAAGAAAAGGATAAGATAGATAGATAGATAGATAGATAGATAGATAGATAGATAGATAGATAGATAGATAGATAGATAGATAGAAAAGGGGAAAGGGGAAAGGGAGGGATAGACAGACAGACAGACAGACAGACAGACAGACAGACAGACAGACAGAAAGAAAGAAAGAAAGAAAGAAAGAAAGAAAGAAAGAAAGAAAGAAAGAAAGAAAGAAAGAAAGAAAGAAAAGGGAAAAGGAAGGGATAGATAGAAAGAAAGACAGACAGTCAGACAGAAAAGAGGAAAGGAAGGGATAGATAGATAGATAGATAGATAGATAGATAGATAGATAGATAGATAGATAGATAGATAAGAGTTAAATTAGTATGTAAGGTTAATGGAAAAACAGAGGCCCTAAATCCCACAAAATGCTTCTTCTTTTGTACTGACAAAAAGGTGCCGAGGTAGAATTTGTGGAATTTACCCCTTTGGAGAGGATAATGGGGAAATATTGGGGAGCAGTAGTCCCCAAAGTAACATTCTTGAGGACCAGACAGGGCCTAGAGGGGCTGGCCGTGTACCCTCGCAGGCGATGCCCCCCCCAAGGTCTCCCTCACCGCAGAGCATGGGCGAGCGCCACTGCAGTACCAGGCCGGCGTGGCGGCACTCGGCGGCGTAGGCCTCCAAGGCCTCGCAGAGGCAGTCCTCGCTGCTGGAGGCCCCGCAGGCGCAGAGGTCGTAGACGCAGGAGGCGAAGAAGGGCTCGGGGGGGACGGCGGCGTGGCAGCGCTCAAAGGGGGCCAGCTTGAGCACTTTGCAACGGGCGTTGGCCTCTTTGCGGGAGCGGTAGCCCGACTCCTTGCAGGGGTCCACGTCCGTCCCGTCGGCGCAGCGGCCGGATTCCGTGCCGTTGGCTGCCACCACCTGGAGCAACGACAAGAGAGGGGGCCGGTCGTCCACGGAAGCCATTTCAGCATAATCACGAGTTCCTACTAGGGATGGGCACAAAACGAAAAACGAAATGCTGTTTCGTCGTGTCGTTAGGTAACGGAACAGAACGAAACGAAACGACACGAGGAAGCAGCATTTCGTTACAGATGAAATGAAATGGGTTTTTTTTTGTTTTGTTGGAACGAACCATTTCAAACCGTCTGTAAGCTGCTTGGGGGAGGGAAAAAGGTTTTTTTTAGAAAGTCCAGGGCTTTTTTAACAAACTTTTTTTCCTTCCCCCCCAAGTCCCGCCTGCCAGCTGATCGACGCTAGGGTGGGGGAAAATCTTTCCCTGTTAGAGTAGTAGGACAACAGATCCCTTGACTTCGGGAGGCGGAGACTGCTCCAGTGCTTGAGGCATCCAGGAGAAATTTAGGAAACGATCTGTCCGATCTGCTTTGATCGGGATCCCTGCCTAGAGCAGGGGGTTGAGCTTGATGACCTCATGGGACCCCCCCTTCCACCTCCATCCTGCTAGGATTCTAGGATTGCAGCTTCCGGATGAGAACCAGCCATACAAGGAAGCCACATTCGGCTGCACCCTCTCCTCCCCTGTCGCCAGCATCTCTAGATACCTGAAGGACCGCCTCCTTCCATATGAACCTACCCGGCAACTAAGATCTACCTAGGAGGCCCTCCTGAAAGAGCCATCCCTTCAAGGAGGTGAAAGGGATGGCTTAAAAGTATAGGGCCTTTTTGGCAGCTTCCCCCAGACTATGGAATGCCCTCCCAAGTGAGACCCGCCTGGTGCCGACATTGATGACATTTCGGCGCTAGGTAAACACCTTCTTGTTCCAGAAGTTTTTAAATTGATGATTGTGGGGTCCTGGTGGCAATTGTAGTGTAGTGTTTTAATGCATGGTATTTATTGTACTTAAATGTTTTTATTGTTTTAATTTTATTGTCATTTTGATGTTTTAGGGCCTTTTCACACGACCCCCTAAGATCCGCTGGCCACTTAAATTCGGACCAGAGATCTTGGGGGTTCGTTGCTCTTCCTGCGTCCCCACCCCTCCACACTTCCTTGATCCTGTCTGCGTGAGGGGAGGGAGAAAAAAGGGGACAAAAGAATGCAGGCTCACCTCCGTTTGCCGGTCCAAGCCTCCGTTCCTTCTCTTAAAGGGGCGGGAGGCAAAAAAAACCAAACAGAAGCGAGGAGAGCCCCGCACTCACCAGATTACATGCGGATCTGGGGATTTTCACCCTCCAAGAGCAGGTACATGAAAAGTGCGCTGGGACGCGCTTAGGTGGGCGTGGTCGCACTTAATTTCCTGCAAACTCCGGAGCTGGTGGGGAAACAATTGTAAGCTCCGGAGCTGGCAGCCATTTGCGGCGGAGTTTAGGGGTCATGTGAAAAGGCTCTTAATTGTCTATTTTGATTGTGAGCCGCCCAGAGACCTCTGGGTAGTGGGCGGCATAGAAGCTATATAAATAAACCAAATGAATAAATTTACCTTCCAGCTGTTGCCAAAAGCAGCCTCAGACAAGGTGAGCTGTCCTGACCGGAGGCGCAGATCATCCTGGGGGTAGCTGTTGAAGTTGCCACAGAGGCCACAAGTCTGGCCTTTGTAGTTGCCGGGCACGCTGACTTCCAGGTGGGAACGCCCGTTCCAGAGAACCTAGGGATGAGGGTGCGGAGGGGGCGGGCGGACGAGAGAGGCCAAGATGGGTCCCCAAAGCCATGTCGCTTCAGACAGAACCTGGTTGGCTGCGGGCACAGCCGAGTGCCAGCGCAGCTCCTGCCACCACCACCCCCGGCTGGTCCCAGTGCCCACGCTGCCGAATGCCCTGTTACAATGCACGAGGCTTATGACTGGGCAAGGAGGCACCAGGGACTTCTCTCTCTGGCCGAGGTGCGAGAAAGGCCCACCTTTCGTGCAACGGAGGGTTGCGAGGACAGAGTGGGAAAAGAGGATCGGGGCCTTTGCATTGACCCCCAACCAGCGAAGCCAACGCAACGCGGGCTGCTTTCAGTTTCGGCTGCTGCGCTGCATTTTAACTGCTGCATCCCGCGGCTCCTCCAACCTCAGCCCACCCCCAAGCGTGAAACCCAGATTCCCACGATGGCTCCGAAGAGCCTCGGGCCAACCATTTGCCTTCCCAAACCGCGTGCTCCCCCAGGTAGCAGGGATTCTATCCTGGGGACCTGGGGCTTTGTAGTCCAAGAGATCGGAGGGACACTGAGTGGGGTGGGAATGGATGCTGCCCTGAGGGTACTGTTAGTTCTCTTAGGTGAGGCGCCCACCCTCCCACCCCCACCTCCAGACTAGGCTGGGGCTGCCCCTGCCAAATGTCCCCCGCCACCCACGGAAATGCCACGCCTTCTTTTCCCTTGACATGCCTCCCATTCATTGCATGAGAGTTTGGGGAGGAAGGCTCTGCAGGGGACTCCCGCCCCCCAAATTGCAATCCCCCCCAACTCCTCTCTAGGAGGACCCTTGGAAACACAGCCCACCTACCAAGGGGGCACAACAGAACCGCCACCACCACCATTCTTACCCCACCCCACCCCCTGCACTGCCCGGATTGGGCCACTTTGTGAGGAGATGCACCCCCACCCACCCAGTGACCCCCCCTCTGCACCTTGAGGCCGATGTCGGTGTTGAGCAGGAGGGTGGTGGCCTTCAGCTCAATGTACAGGCGGGGCTCCTTCAGGAAGGGAAGCGTCACGGTTTGGGAGTCCACCTGGGGGAAAATGGGAGAGGCGACTGAGGCAAGCTTCTTTGGCTTCGCCTCCCAAGCCGAGACCGAGCCTCTGGCGCCAAGTCCCATGGCCAAGTCCCGATTAAGAAAATCTCTCTCTCCCCCCCATAGAAAAAAAAGGAGGGGTGGGCTCCCTGTGGCCTCTCTGGCGTCTTCTGGTCAGCATCGCAAAGCCTCTTTCAGGTTTACAATGCCCTTTGTTAAAAGGACCACTTGCCTTGGAAAACATGGGTCTGAGTTGCTGGTCAAGTCACTGACAAACAAACAAACAAACAAACAAAAAATATCTCCAAGTTGAGTCTGCCCAT
>JAPFRF010000006.1:103281789-103508209 GCA_029282475.1 Phrynocephalus forsythii | reverse complement strand
GTGAGCAGCTGAAAGCTCTTTCATCTTGGTTCATGTTAGAAGCACCATGTTGCAATTGACAAATATATAAGATCAGTTTTTATATAGTGGGTAAAAGAGGTGCAAAGCTCCCTTTTCTTCTATGCACCCCTAAAGGACTGTGACAGTGGGGAAAACCCGTTTCCTTAGTTCATCCATCTTAGAACATGTCCAGATACAACTGACCAATATTTAAAACACTTGTGTAATATCAAGTAGATCCCCCTTGTGCTGCCAAAACAGCTCTGATGCATCGAGGCAAGGATTCCATAAGACAGAGATGGGGAACCTTTGGCCTTCCAGATGTTTTGGACTGCAGCTCCTAGAATTCCAAGCCTATATTACCAGTGATCAAGGACTGTGGGAGATGTGGTCCATCTGGAGTAGCCAAATATTACTACCACACCTACTATAAGACTTCTGTCCAGTGGTATCTGTCACTAAGACATTAGCAGTAGGTCCTTTAAGTCCCTACTAGAGATGGGCACAACCAGGAAAAATGACGTTTCGGGTTGTCGTGTGTCGGAGCCGGCCCGTTTTGGCTCGTTTCCGTTTGTCGTGAAATTTTTCAAAAACTTCTCATTTTGTTTGTCGTTTTTTGACTGTCGTTAGTACTGGTTTGGGGGGGAGGGTAGCGGGCTCCTGGAGGCACCTCTCTAGGGTGGGTGCCTCCTCTGGCCTGCTACAAAGGGAAGGCGTTTAGCGGGCTCCTGGAGGCACCTCTCTCTGGGGTGGGTGCCTCCTCTGGCCCGCTACAAAGGGAAGGCGTTTAGCGGGCTCCTGGAGGCACCTCTCTCTGGGGTGGGTGCCTCCTCTGGCCCGCTACAAAGGGAAAAGTATGTGTAGCCAATTGCATATGCGTACCAAGTGGCACTAGCAGAGGCACCTCTCTTTTGGGTGCCTCTACTCTGACTCACTAAGAAGGACAGCATACTGGCGTACTGGTGTACTTGGACTAGGGAGCGAAGTGAGAGAGGAATCTCTCTGGGCGCCCTCTGGCTCACTAAGAAGGGAAGTGTACTTGCGTAGTAGTGCAATGCAAGTACAGATCTGGCTTAGGCTTGGGGTTAGGGCAAGGGCTAGGCTTAGGGTTACGGGTAAGGTTAGGGTGGGTTAGTGGGCTGCACCTCTGGGTGCCTCTGACCCACTGTGATGTATTGCTTTGTAACTGTGTTGTTTTCACCATTTTGTTCAGCTTGGTGTATCTGAGCTCGTGTTACTCCAAAAGCACTCTGCACATGCTCTAAGACATCTATTCCAATTAAACCTGCTCTTGGGATTTGATCTGAAACTCCTATTCTATGACTGGAGTTCAAACCATATGAGTTATTGCAGTCACCATTTGTACTGTCTGAAGAGACAACTGTTGTGGAGCAAGGGCTTGCTGTCAATTTTGAGGAGGTAGCTAGACTTCTGTTGATTGCACTACCCGATTTTGTCACAGGGGACTGTCTGGGCCAAGTACCATCTTCATTCTTTACCTCTATTACCACCACCTGTCTCTGGTAGAGCCCTGCATCTTCTATAGTGCTGTCAAGTTTGCTTAACTGCTCATAAATACTGGTATTACTCATATATCTGAGCCACAGCCTAATTTCCTTCCCATCAGGAATATTAAACAGCTTCCGCATCTCTTTTCCAATAGTATCAATGGTATCCGCTTTGCTGAAATAACAGCTTATGAGATTATTAGGATCATTGTTTTGACAGAGCTTCAGTTCAAAAAGATATACTTCGACTTTACAATATTTCACAAATACACCATATTCTACAACTTTTCTCACAATTGGCTTCTGCCCCTCTTCACACCCATACCAATTTATTAATTTATTCCAGGCTTCAGTGGGAACTAAAACATAATCCACTTTATCAATAAGGTACTCTTTCAATATTTGAGTTTCTGAATTTGCAAAAAGTCCCGAGTTGTCAATTGGCCCTGGGAAGAGGTTGGGCTCTCCCACATTATACCGGTCCCAGCTGTCAAAGCCCACATATTTCTTCCACTGCTTGAACCACTGGTAATTAATCAAATACCAAAACTCCCCTGGCCACAAAGGCATCCCCAACAGCGGCTTAAGTTCAGACACCTCAGTATGGGCCATTTTAAAAAAAAGGTTTTCTTTGTATCTCTCTGGCACTTTAGTGACTGACCTAAATCTTTTCCTCAGTTGTTCTGCTGAAATGCCAGTTCTAGTAAACACTAACTCTTTTCCCGTTGTTAGTATTCACTTTTGGAACTGACTTGAAATCAAAATCTTTTTATTTATTTATTTGTTATATGTGGTGTATATTTCTTTATTAAGAAAAGGAAGGTTAAGTGGGTCACAGGCAGCTATTTCAATGGTAACTGTAAAAAAATTACCTCAGCTCCCAGCTTCAGCTTATGTTACTGTAACTGCTCACGCTTGGCACAGTGCCCAGACTTCAAACTCTTTCTTTATTTAAAATATTATTTCAGTGTTTAAAACACACAGATTTAGAAATGTTTCTTCTGCTTTTACACTAGAACTTTTCCTCTGACTCCCCCCAATCTCATATAAGTTCCCTCGGGAAGATGGGCGGGGTATAAATCTAATAATAAATAAATAAATAAATAAATATAAGGGATTCCAGTCAGACACTCCTGCTTTAAAGAACTTTTTGTCAGCTTTAAATCTCCTCAGGTCTCTTCAGTTTGTGTGAGGTAATTTTTCTGTCCCTACAGACTCTCAGACCTTTTACTTTGGAGATTTCTTTCTGTTAACACCCAGGGTGATATTTCCAGACCTTTACCAAAGCCACCCTAAATTCCAGGGCAAACGCTTTGGGTCTTTCACCCTCAAAGGAAATTTGTCTCAGCACCTTTTAATTTTCAGGCTGCTGGACAGCACAGAGTTCCGTGACTCTCAGGCAGTTTCCCCAAACAAACCACTGTAGATTTCAGTCTATCCTTTCAGATTTTCTCTTCCAGGTGTCCTATAATTTGTCAAGCCAGACTCCTTTTCCTTTTGGAGTCCTGGCCTCCAGACACTCTAACAGGCCCACCAAAGAAAATCAGATAGTACTACAGGGTTTTAAGTCTGAATTCCTCTCTCTCACACAGGGCTTCCCAAGAAACTGAAATTAGCTTCACCTAATTCTCAGTCCTAACCCTTTTTTCAGAGGAACTTCCACAGACTACCAACAACACTTGAGGGCTAACTTTTACTAAAGGCTTCTTTTTAAACTTCCAGTTTCAATTTCTTCATAGGGTAGGGGCTAGATATTTTGAGCTGGTGACTTTTTCCCTCAGGCAAACTGGATATATTCGAAATTCGACCGCTGCCCACCAAATTGTGACGTCACCCCTTTCACAGACTGAGTTTTCAGAGGCACATCCGGTTTTATTTCGACATCCCACTGCTGTGCCACCAAATTGTGACGACACCTCCCTTTTACACACTGAATTCTGTGATGGAAATGGTACTGCTGCCACCTTTTATTCACTTATTAATGCTGCCACCTTTTAAACTTGTCGCCTCATGAATTGGGACAGACTCAGATGAATAATATAAAAATAATAACAAAGTTTATTGATAAGATAATAAATATAACAATATCTGAGGATGGTATGTGTTGCCTTTAACATATAATAGTTTTAATCAGCTCTACAAGCCTCCCTGTCTTCAATAACTAGTAAACAGTATAGCCCTCACTGCCTGACAGAACTCTCAGAGAACAGTGCTCTCTCCCAGCACTCACTCTCAACTTAACTGAACTCACTGAACTCCCCCAACTGACTAGGCTCCACCCTTTTTATATCATACCATTCCCCACCCTCCTGCTGGGATTGGCTGATGATTTGTATATTCATTACTCCTGTTTCCAGGGTTTTGTCACACCCACTAACAAGGACAGCGCACTGGCGTATGGGTTAGGGTTAGGGTTAGGGTTAGGGTTAGGGTTAGGGTTAGGGCTAGGGTTAGTGGGCTTTTTATGCCCGACTGGCACATCCCAGAAATCTCAGTCAAAACCTGGCCAAGTGGCCATGCGATTGGTGGAATGGCTCCAAAAATTTGCATGGTCCCATGCCATGGCCAGCCCATCATTGTGCACTGTGCAGGTGTAAAAAAAGAAAAAGAAAAAGAAAAGAAAAGAAAATCAATGGAGACGTTTTATTGCAAGAAAAACCCACTGCTGCTACTGTAAAAATTCAGGCAGTTAAAATAGCTAATTTTCACATGTTTCTGTGGTGCTTTGGTGTGTTTTTGGACCACGATTTCAAAATAAATATTGTGGTCGCCATTTTGGATCCCCCGCCCGCACCGCATGGCATGGCGAGTTGGCGAGACACGAGGATGCCCCCCACCAGAGCAGCCCAGGACAGGAGAGAGGGGGAGGCCGGGGACCCCCCCCCCAGAAACCACCCCTCTGGTAGGTGCCCTCACTCAGGCAGGCATATTTTCACCTGCTTTTTTGGCCAGGAATCGGTTTTTTTTAACTTTTTTTCTGTGCTGCTTGGCATCGCGCAGTTGCCGCGATGCCATGAACAACAGCGACAAATCAGACCCAATTTATCTTTTATCGGTTCGAGTTCAAGTTCTGGCGGAGTAATTGTCATTACCGTTTCCGTTACATAACGGAAACGAGGAACGGAAACGGAAACGAGAATTTCGCCAAGTCGTGCCCATGTCTAGTCCCTACCTATTGCCTAACAAAAGTGGTGCAAGAAAAGACAACCAGTGAACCAGAGTCAGTACTGCAGGCAACTAAGACTCATTGGCTGATACTTCACGTCCCTCTCTCTGCAGTTCGCAGCCCCGCTGGAGACCGATTCGAAGGAACGAAACCTCATGTCCTTGTGGGGTCAATCCGAGTTTGAAGGAACGTAACCTCACGTCCTTGTGGGGTCAATCCGAGTTCAAAGGAACAGAACCTCACGTCCTTCTGGGGTCAATCCTGGTTCAGCCGACCACACACCCTGAACTGTGCTCCAAGCAGGGTGAGAGATTCCCGTCCTGGAATCCTCCAATTGCAACACGGAGGCAAGTTCACCTCGGATTGAGGAAGGGCATGAAGTAACCACCATTGTTGCACATGAAGAACGAAGGGTAGCCCGCCTGGTCCAGTCACACAGAAGATCACACAATAGTACAGTATTTCAAATTGGTGACAAACTTAATGCTGGCCATGATAAAAAGGTGTCAGAACATAACAGGGCACCACAATTTGCTGTCTATGGGGCTGCATGACAGCAGACCAGTCAAAATGCCCATGTTGAGACCTGGCCACCACCACAAGCACCTACAGTGGGGGTATGAGTGTCAGAACTGGCCATGGAGCAATAAAATATAGTTGCATGTTTGATGCATCACATTTTCTTTTAGATTAGGTGGATGGCTGGATTCCTGTGTGTCACTCACCTGGGAAAGGTATGGCAGCATAGTGCTGTATGGGAAGAAAGCCGGCTGGTGGAGTCAGTGTTTTGCTCTGGGCAATATTTGACAAATACTAACATCAGCAACACAAGCTGTGTAAGGGTCCACCTAGTGACAGTGTCGCAAAACAGCAGTTTTTGCACGCCACCAATGCAGGAAACAGTTGAAATCAGTAGAGCCACACGCTGAAATCAATACGGAAACCGTTCCGTCGCAACTGACAGTTACGTATCGATGCATCGAAACGCCGTCAGTAGCAAAAAATTTTTTAAAGAAAAGGGAAATTACGGACGTTGAAAAGTGGCATGCAAATGCGAAAGGAGGACGTGAGGTTGCAATCGATTCGGACCTAAAAAGGCTGCACGTGAGTACAGCGAAAGAGGGGTGGGAACGAATGGAAGACACGTGACCGGCACCGAATTCAAAACGAAGGCAATGTCAGTTCGAAGCAATGCACTTTGTGAAGTAAGAGCCTAGGTGAAGATAAAGGACCTTGATTTTGAAATGGCAACTGCCATCTTTGAGAAGCCTTGGAGTGGACACCACCAATCTGAAATCCAGTTCTCCTGTTCTCCCTTGCCATGTTTGGACTTCTATACCTGCTTTGAAAAAGAGAGCTTGCTCTCAAAAGTTCAGCAACTTTAAAAAAAATTCTTCTAGAAGCCTATGATGAAGGTATCACCCATAGTCTAGTTTTGCTTTTATGCTTTGTTTCCTAGCCCTTCTCTATTCCTTTACTTCACCAGGTCCTCCTGCCAGAGTGCATGGTCTCTCTTTACACTCAAGGATCCAGATGATAACATATCAGCCTTTTTCCCAGACTGCCGAGAAAGGAGATTAGGTAATTTGTGGACAATAAAGTTATCAGTGGTGACTAGTTTATGGATATAAACTAAGCCCATGGTGAGACATGGTATTTGCACAATTGCACCATTTGCTTCCCCCGCCGCCAACATGCTCAGCTGAATGGGAGAACCATGATTCTCCCTGTGAAACTGTATTGTAACATGAGCAATATGGCCTTTTATTAATGATTTTTACCAGTGCAATGATACTGCATTGCTGTCCTCTTGGGAACAGATACCTTTAAGCTAATTCTGAACCTTTTGCATTTCACATGACAATGCTTCTTTATTATCTTCTCAACCATAAAAATATGCCAGCCAACACCTGATGCATCTGATGAAATAAGCGGATATCTATATCCTTATAAACTTGAGGAAATGCCAAAGGCATCAACAAAACCCTGTTGTTTTTCATTATAGACTGACATGGTTCTGGCATTCCTCCCCCCCCCCCCAGAAAGATTAAAGAAGCCGGTAGTGTATCTTAACTTGACTGCTTCACTGAACTTCTAACCTTGGCCTCCCCTGCACTAAATGGCAAATATCATCCATGCATCAGACCACTGAGAAATAGCCTCTTGACACTTAATTTTATCTTCATTCTGATATTGATGCTGAAGCCTCTCTATTAACTGGACATACCGGCCTATTAGAAGACTCAAAGAAACAGATGGAATGTCAACAAGTAAACTTGATTTCCTTGGATTTTGAGGATAATGAGGGGCATCATATGTATCATCACACGCAAATGTGCCTCTCTTTTTCCTCATGTCCTCAACTTCCTGGGCTGTCGCATGTTGTGGAAACTCGACATATATGCTGTAATAGTGGCTCATACCTCTAAGGCATTCCATCTTTTAAAGGTGAATTAGATGCAGACATGTTTGTCTATGCCCCCCAAATGAGATATTATTCCCCCCCCCTTGTTTTTTCTCTCTCTCCCTTCAACCTTTTCAATAAGTGGAACACTTTGATTTTTAACAATTGTGTAGGTTCACTGCTGGCAAAATGCCTTTGTTGGCCACATAGTGATTTGGGTCATTTGTTCATATGTATATATATATATGAAATATGAAAGTGAAGAATTGTAATGTGCCTTGCCAGTCCTGCATCCCCCTATTTTCCCTTTATCCCTACCCTCTATCCTTACTCCAACCATATTTCTTTCCTAATTTGTTCCTTATAATGGCCCTTTCCCGGAAAAATTAATATATATATAAATTCCATCCCGTGTTACCCTATTTGGGGGAGAACCCACAATGCACTACATTGGTGGGTGAAAGCCAGTAGGGGAAACGTCCAACCCTATTGGACAAGAAGCGTGCCAACAGCCTGGCATTCCCATTTGAAAATTAACATATATAAGAATTAAGGGTGCCAAATGACAGTAGGCATGGGAGGATTTTGTCAAGGAAATGAGTAAGTTGAGTAGCCACTGGAATATTTATTTATTTATTTATTATTGAATTTATACCCTGCCCATTTTCCAAGGAGGAACTCTGCGCGGCTTACAGTAAGCTGAACTAGTCAGCAAGTTGCAAATACAAACAAAATAGAAACAACATAGTTAAAATCATTACACAGTACAATAATATAGTATAATATAATATAGTATGATAGCACCCTTATCAAAAGCGTTTATTGCTCACAGATGATTGATGATTGTACTGCACAATGAAATGGAGAACCAATAAAGTGGTAGCATCCCAGATGGCTGGATTTGATTTGGACATTTTATGGAGATGAGTGGTGTAGAAATACAATGAATAAAACAGACAATAACATTTGTAGTAGAAGATGATTCACCCAGCGCGTTGTAAGTCTATGGAACTCCCTGCCACAGGATGTGGTGATGGCATCTGGCCTGGATGCCTTCAAAAGGGGATTGGACAGATTCCTAGAGGAAAAGTCCATCACAGGTTACAAACCATGATGGAGATGTGTAATCTCTAGGCTTTAAACCAGGGTACTTCAAGGGCCAGATGCAGGGGAGTGGTATCAGGAGACAGATATCTAGTCTCATGCGCTCCCAAACGCATCTGGTGGGGCCACTGTGAGATACAGAAAGCTGGACTAGATGGGCCTTTGGCCTGATCCAGCATGGCTCTTCTTATGTTCTTATGTTCTTATGATAATTTGATGCTTCAGACGGTTCTTCAAGGAGATGTGACTTGATCTGCTTTACTTGCAAGAGTCAGCACTCAATCAACATATTCTCACATGACTTTCTGCTACCAGAAATGATGATCTGATAAGATACACCCGAGTCTCCATCATCTCAGGACATGATGGGCTGATGCCCAGACCTTTGGGATTATGTCTCTGTCCTTCATGCAAGATCACAGGACAGATCTGAAAATGACAGGGATGCCTCTTTTATTAGGTTTCTTTTTCCAGGTTGGACATGTGAATGATGAGATATGAGCTTGGGATGCAGTAGAATTCAATGGCTTCAAAGCCACTGTAGCAACCTTCGAACAAAAACAATTTTCTAAGAGGGGAGCACACTCAATAACAATTATGCTGCTAGAAAATTGTTAGTTATTTTATTTTGGGGGTTGTAAGGCATGAGTAATGCAGTTTCTCAGAATAATGGCTGCTTTCACACGACCCCTAAAATCTGTTGCAAAATGCTCGCAGATGCGGAGCAAACAATTGTTTTCCCATCAGCAGCTGACTTTTTTTAAAAAAAAAAGTACGACCACGCGCACTTAAGCACACCCCGGTGCATTTTACAAGTACTGCTTTATTTATATTTTGCATATTAGTCATTGAGCATAATAAAGCTTATCTGTCCATCTTGCATCTCTGTACTTGAACTTTATTCTTATGAGAAATCTCCATTAAACTTTCAAACCATTTCAGTGGAATTTCATCACCCCCTTCAGGAAGCCCCTTGCGGATGGACCACACCTTTGAGTTCAGGGCAGAGTAAAATGTGCTTGTGTTATTGCCTTGATTTGACTTCATCAAGTTGATTACTTGATGCAGCTAAAAGGAGCTCTACTGAAAACAGTGAGTCATTTATTCTTTTACTTTTCAACAAGGCCTTATGAATTCTGCTTGTAGCCCAGTTGATCACAAAATGTCTCATCACTGATTGATCCGCTTATTGTCCGCTCATTGTCAACAGATCTCTGGAATTTCATACAGTGGTCTTTTCCCACCCTTACCTGGACACAGCTGTCAGTGTGGAGTAGTAGATAGAAGGTCCAACAAGGATTCAGGAACTCTGGGTTCAAATCTTGTCTCAGCCATAGAACCTCTTAAGATGGGGTGACAATGGCAAACTGTTTTCCAAATATTGAATATACCTTGAAAACTTTATTACGACCCATCTTAAGTCGGAAGCAGGAAGTAAGAACACTGCCCGGCAGTTCAGTCTGCACAAGCAAGTTGCAGCTCAGCTCTGCTGCATGGTTTGTTCCTTTTGCTTTCTGCTTTAATTCTCATGAGCTTTGTTTGACTTCTTCTTGGTTGCATTTATATCCTACATTTCCTCCAGTGATTTCGAGGAAGCATCCATTGGTATCTTATTCTTATTAAAAGATCATAACTGGCCTGAAGTCACTCCTTGGCTAAACCTGGATATGCCACATCCAGCAGTCTATAATGACTCTACCATCCCTGCTTCTCCAGAAGGTCTATTAGATGATCAAATATTTAATTATCGTTTGTATGCATATAAGGAAATAAAATAGGTCATACTTCAGCAATTCCTGGTACAGGAATACTAAGCAGTTAAAAGTACCACACCTTTTTAAAAAAACATCCTGCTATTCTAGATACATTTATTAGATCCCACTCCACTTGAGATCTCACTAGGACAACTCTATGAAAAACATGATTTGGATGGGAAAGTCTTTAAATGCTGATAGTCAGGGCAGGATATTTTGTTACCTTCAATCATTTGCAAATTTGCTTCCTCGAGTTTAGGACTTGTCATGGCTTCATGCCAACAACCGTGCAATTCTTGTTGCACAACAGACAGCTGCAGTTGAACAATCAAGGGAAAGCAGCTTCAAGGACAGGTTACCTGCACAATGAAACAAAAGAGCCTTGTGGTGAAGTGGTCCAACAGCTGTACTGCAGCTAACTGTGCTCACGACCTGGGGATTCAATCCCAGGTAGGACGCTCATGGTTGACTCAGCCTTCGATCCTTCAGAGTTTGATAAAATGTGTACCCAGCTCGCGGGGGGGGGGGGGGGGCACAATGTGTAGCCTGCATGAATAAATTGTAAACCACCCACAGAGTGTCTGTGAAGACTGTCGGTCATCCAGATGAGTTCATCAGGAAGTTGAGTCATGGCAACTGGACTTCTTTTCTTGAGAAATTGAAATGTTTCGCTGCTCATCCAAACGGCTTCATCGAAAGCTAGTTGCGAGTCCTCTCCTTTATAGTTCACTTTCACCTCATGTGACCCTGGTCTGAAATAGGCTGATAAGAT
This sequence comes from Phrynocephalus forsythii, assembly GCA_029282475.1. NCBI lineage: Eukaryota > Metazoa > Chordata > Lepidosauria > Squamata > Agamidae > Phrynocephalus > Phrynocephalus forsythii. The sequence goes on along the minus strand of JAPFRF010000006.1, from coordinate 103,497,501 downwards.
GGACAACGGCCTAAGGCGCACGAAAGTCCCACCTAGAACGTGGGAAGGTAAAGACTGGCTTGCACTGTTCTGTCTCCTCTGCTCTAAGATGGGATTTTCATCTCTCCTTCAGATCCCTGTCCAGTCTTGCTGCTCCAGTGGATACTGCAGAATTCGATGCCTTTCTACTGAGAGGGGTTCATTCTGTTGATGTCACTGGAGATTTCAATCCTGCTGAACTTCTGCTCAATGGGCACCAAGCCTTCTCCGTCCTTGTTAATTCAGACCAGCAGGCGCCTCATCCCAGTACAGAAAAGATCGGGTGTGTTGGGTTTTCTTTATCTTTGCAATGCAGCCATGCATGAAGGACTCTTCCCCTTTAATAGCCTGAGCTTTCTAGAACCAAACTATCCAGGCAGTGAGTGCCTTTTGTTGCTGTCAGAGGTAGAGATATACTTTGGGCCGCCTGCCATCCATCCGTTTCTGTTCTGCCGGGGTGATTTGTGTGACTCCAAACACTCAGACGACTTATTTTTCTCTGCTAATATATCTAGTTAGAAATTAAACTCCCAACAGGGTGGTGGTTGTCATCCATGAAAAAAGTCTTGCTTCTTCCCCAGGTCCTACCATTGATCAAAAAATGCTCTGGAGTGGCTCACACCCTCTCCAAGAGCCCAAATGGGGGATCCACAAAAGAATGGAACCCGTCTCGGAGGTCCCTCCTTTGCAATGGCTTCCAGCCCGATGACATGCTGAGGTAAGTCCAAGGAGGCCATGGTCTTCAAGAGCTCAAGAGCTAGTCCTGAAGCCTCCAACTCGGCATGGATCTTGAAATCCCTGAGGCCCAAAAGCCTAGGGCAGTGGTGGTGAACCTTCGGCACTCCAGATGTTTTGGACCACAACTCTCACAAGTCCTTTCTCATTGGCAATTTAGGCCAGGAATTCTGGGAGTTGTACTCCAAAACATCTGGAGTGCCATAGGTTCACCACCACTGGCCTGGGGGCTCCCAACAGTGCAGCTGAGATGATGGCTGCCAAATCGGAAAAGGAACACACTGGGTCGCGGGGAGTGCAGTAGCCCAGCAAGATCCCCAGTCCATCTCTAGATCCCAACGACATGTGAAGGGCCTCCAGAGCAGGAATCACCGAGGAGAGCCTGGCAGCTTCAAGGTGTTTCTATAAACAATGGCCACTCCACACACCCTGCCCCACCCACCAGTCTACCCTGATGTAAGACTGAGTATCCAGGCGGTTAGAGCATAGAGAAAGCAATGTAGCCCTCCGGGCCCACCCAGATCTCAGTTGTCACCGAGAACCAAGTCCTGGATGAGTTGACGATTGTTCAATATGGATCTGGCATTACGTAACATCAAGGATAAACAGTGGGCTGGATGACAGCATGGAGGATACCCCCAAATTGCAGCAATGAACCACCAAGCCCGCAGGCCATTGACCTCCAAGGCACATGCGTGGAAATGGGCACGTTTTGGCAAGTTTGCATAGGAGCATCGCTTTGTGGCTGCCCTTGCCCCTCTGAGCGGGCTCCTGTCTTTCCTGTTGCACTTTGAGCAGGGTCTCGAGGTTGCAAGCCACCCTCAATCTGTGTGGCAGCCGTAGTGGCCCACCTGACGTCTGGGCTGGAGGCATCTTTTTTTTTTCTGCCACCCAACCCTAAAAGCATTCCTAAGGGGATGTAACAACATGTCCCTCAAGAAACAAGAACCTGTCGCAGTGGTCACAGCAACAAGTCCTCACTGGGTTGACATGCTGATATTTCGAATGGCTAGCGACAGCGTCAGACAAACTCCTGACCCTGAATACAGCCTTTTGTCATGGCAGTAAACACAACATGTAGGGAGAGTAGTTGGCAGCTCTGTACATGGACTGGCTGTTCTTAGAATCATAGAATTGGATGAGACCTCAAGGGCCATCCAGTCCAACCCCCTGCCATGCAGGACCCCCATCCAAGTATCCCTGACAGATGGCCATCCAGCCTCTGCTTAAAAACCTCCAAAGGAGACTCCACCACCCTCCGTGGCAGCAGACTCCAAACAGCTCTAACTATCATGAAGTTCTTCCTAGTGATTCCTGGTCTGCAGGCCATTCACATTTCGTTGGGATCCATGGATGATTTGGGGATTGTGCTGGGTTACCGCACTCCCCCAACCCAGTGTGTTCCTTTCCAGACTTTGTTTTACCCAAACAAGGTGATGTTGTACCCAGACATTTCCTTCCTTCCCAAGGTGGTGACAGACTTCCACGTTACACAGCCCATCATTCTGGCAATCTTCTTTCAATTTGGAAAGGGCCACACATTCCTGCTGCACGTTCTCAGGCCATTTGCCTTCTATGTAGACAGGACACCGAGCTGCCATCTTAGAAGAGTGCTGGGGTGCTCTCGTGGCAGAAACTCCCTGTGAAATCCAGCTCTCCTCTTGTTTCCTAAGCCTTCTCCATACCTTTACCTCACCTGAGCCTCCTGCCAGAGTGCATGGTCTCTTTTTATGCTCATTGGTCCACACAATAACATATCAGCCTTTTTCCTGTACTCTTTAAGAAAGGAGATTAGGTAATTTGTGGACAATCAAGCTATCAATAGTAACTAGTTATTAGATATATACCAAGTTCAGGGTCAGAAATGACCGATGTAGAGCAAATATCTGTACACTCAAATACATACACACCATTTGCTTTCCCCCCAAACAGTCAACTGAATGGGACTACCGTATTTCTCCCTGTAAAACGGTTCTGTAATATGAGCAGATGGGCTTTTTCTTAATGAATTTATCAATCAATGACAACTGTATTACTGCCCTGTTGTGAACAGACACCATTAAGCTAATTCTGTACCTTTGGTATTTCACCTCCCTCTCCAACAGTGCTGTTTAATTATCCCCTCACCCATAAAAATCTGCCAACACCTGATGAAGTACATTGACATTAATGTCATTTTAAAAAAGGAAGTGCCAGAGGCATCAACAAGAGCTTGCTGTTTGCTCATCCCAGACGGACGTGGTTCTGATAATCCTGCTCTTTTCAGAAAGATGTTTAGAAATTTATGGGTTGCATTTTTGCTTTACTGAACTTCTAAACTTGGCCTCCTGGCTTTCACTCTTCAGTGATAAATATCCCTGTGACAGATTTCTACACAGAAGCAAGTTCAACTACCTTCAATAAGATCTACTCTCAAGTAGGTAAATCAAAAATGCTTCCCAAGGGGATTTTTTTTTAAAAAAATAGGTCCTATGTTGTTCTTCAATAAATGTTCAGTTCCCCCAGTTCTAATTCAACATGAGAAAAAAACTGTTGTCTCATGTTGAGTTGCCTGTAGGCTGCATGGGCTGTGGGCTAGATCAGCAGTCTGGAAATCTAAATAAATAAATAAACATAAACATAAACATAAGTAAGTAGGAAAAGTGGTTAGAGCAAATTACAGATTAAAATGCTTTATTAGACCTTCTTCTACTGTAAATCCTCTACAAGTAACATTTAATGCTTTTGTTTTTTCTTTGGTCCCAGTAACTCACTAGCTGAGCCCCTTGGCGAAGGGCAGTCATGTTCAGCCAATACTATGTAAACTCAATGGCTCTTGCTTTCTAAAACTCTTTTGTTACAGTGGTTTTAATTTTTACTTTTTTCCAGTATTTTTTAAGATCAAAAGCTCCCATTGTTATTCTGTTGGTGTGGATGGCCAAAAAAGAAATTAATGCATTTTTCCATGTATAAGACTCTTTTAAAGGCTAAAATTTAGGGTCATCTTATACACAGAGATAAGCCAATGAGAACCACATAGTAGAGAAGCTGTTATTTCAGGCTGGAAAATTGGGGGGGTCGTCTTATACATGGGGGTGTTGTGGGTTGTCGACTGTGAAATTGCTTCAGAGGTAGTTTCTGAGGTATTATAAGATATTGAAAGAGTGGTTTGGGTGAAACCCTCCTAGCTTGAGCTTGCATGCTGCATTGTGAATGTGGCTGAACCGTCAACACAAGAATTTCATGTGCAAAGCAATATGATTCTTTACGAGAATCCCGTTATTTGTGCCGTGGCATAAGGGCACGTGAGAAAAGTAGCAGGAGGCCTTTTGACAGGGCCTTGTCTGGTTGTGGAATTGTTCATGTGTCCAGTCATGAAGACAACTGGCCAATTACAAAAACAGCTTGCACAATCGCCTATAAATGTGTGGGTCTTGCATAACAAAATTCCGGCCGTATTTTCCAAGAGCGGAAAAAAAAAAGTTAGGAGAGCAGCTGCCTCAGTCCACTTTTGTTTTCCACAGAGATTCAACGTGTAATCGTGCCTTCTTTCAGTTTCCTTCTCATTGCCCTGTTCAGCCCTTTTAAATAGGTATAAACAAGAGCAGCAGCAGCAGCAGTTGTGTACTCCCTCAGGTTGATCCCAACTTACGGCCAGAGAAGTGACCAAATCATTCAGTCAACAACATGGTTGATCTGTCAACAATCTTGATTCAAGGGCCACTTAAGGAGTTCAACTGCCTAGTGGGCATTACAAGCGAGGCCCCATAACCCATTTGGAAGAAGCTGTCTTGCAAGTGGTAAGCCATTTATAAATTCCCTATTTTTTTAAATGGATAGTTATTTAAAATTTGCTCTCATCAACTCGCAAAACGGCAGCTCTTCTGTAGGCACACCTGCTCCTTAAATGTAAAGATGCCTTTAACTAAAAACACTGGTTTGCCTACCTCAGTATAGCCTAACCTGATTGCATACCTAACCATTTCAGGCATACTCTTACCTGGTCCTACTCAGATATCTAATTAATGAACTGATTTAACATATGGTTTAGATCTCGTGAAACACGTATTACAAACTCATATCACGTAATGGTAATTGCAATCTTTCTGCTTTAGCTCTCGTGAGCTTTGCTGATCGTTCAAATATTTAATCAATCAAATATTTAATCATCATCATAAGTTTTGTTTTGTTTCTTTGATTTTTGCCTGGAATCACAGTTGTGGGTCTTTCCCTATTCTTTCTTGTTTAAATTAATGTTTTACCAGCTCATTAATATTTCACTGCATTCTAGAATATTGAAAAATATACTGTATTTATACTTTGTATTATATTTAGGCACTACTGTAGTATTTCTGAGCCCATAAACCAGAAGTTACTTTTTTGGACAACTCCTGGGGTGTTCTGAGATATCCATCTATCATTTCCACTTCTATGCCACCCCGTTAGTGTTATCGTTTTCTGGGCAGTTTGCAGCATGCAGTAAAGCCATACAATTAAAAAAAAAAGTTGCGTAATAGATACAGTACAGGTCAAGTAGAACAAACCATGTTGCTATGCAAAACACTGAGCCTTACCTTTAAAGAGACACTGTAATCAAAGAATAATCCCTTTCTCAAACTCACAGCTCAGAAATACTACCGTTGATTCAAGTCCCAAATAAAGAAGATTGTGTCTCCTCTTCTGTCACATTCCCAAGGAGTTAAGCAGCTCACTTTATGGAGGCAATGATTCCAACTCCTTTAAGAGGAGCCATTTGAGAAATGGCTCACTTCATCTCAGCTTGATGGGACGGGGTGAGTGGAAGTCAGCCACCTGTTCCATTTGCATTGAGGATGCTATATTTAGATGGCCCCAGTTGCTGGTGAACATTGCCTCATGTTTCTAGACACCAAGACCCATTCATGGGAAGCAGACAGAGGCCAAAATCATCCACACAAGAGTACCATATTCTCAATTGCTAGGTACAGATGCAGAAGCTGGACTAGGACAAAAGTTGAAAAATATTGATTCATTTTAAAATGTGGTGCTGGAGGACAGCTTTGCAGATACGACAGACCATCGAACAAGCAATTCCTAGGGCAAATTAGACCCTCTGAAAGCAAAAAGGATGAGATTGGGTCTGTTGTATTTTTAGGCACCTCCTGAGAACAATGCTTTGGAGAAGTTGAAGGCAGCAGGAAATGGGGGAAAACAACCATCAGTGGAACTGGCTTTGTAAAGGAAAGTGACAAAGATGTTTATTTGAATTCTGTCAGACTTATTCTTAACTGGAGGCATATAATTTCTGGAAACTTCAGGAAAAAACTGAAGAAGTAATTTTCATTTTCTCGCTATAGAGTGGCTCCCATGAGTCCTAGAGGTGCCAGATTTGGTGGGTAATTTCCTTGGACTCTTTCCCTTAAGACCTCCAAATTTGGAAATGTTTACAGGATTTAGGAGGCCAAGTCATTCAACTCCAAAGTGGATCCCCCCAGGAAAAAATAATTTGTATTTGTAAAGTTATGTACTCAAAAAATAGTGATCCCAGGCATCTAGCACCATAGAAATTACAGTGGAGCTTCCTCAAGCTCTTCCCTTTAAATCTAGAGAGGTGTGGGGTTCAGGGGGCTGAATTATTCAATTCCAAAGTGGGTCCCCCAGGAAAAATCATTTTGCAATTGGAAAGTACTTGAAAATACTAATCCCAGGCATCTAGCATCATGGAAATTACAGTGGAGCTTCCTCAAGCTCTTCCCTTTAAATCTGGAGAGGTGTGGGGTTCAGGGGGCAGAATTATTCAATTCCAAAGTGGGTCCCCCAGGAAAAACCATTTGCAATTGTAAAGTACTTGAAAATACTAATCCCAGGCATCTAGCATCATGGAAATTACAGCAGAGTTTCCTCAAACTCTTCCCTTTAAGCCCCCCAAATTTGGTATTCCAAGGCACATTTGGCCATAGCTGACCCTCAGATGCAGTGCACCAGGCAGGTAGGCAGGCAGGCAATAAAATTGCGCCATATCAGACCCTCAAGCATGAAGAGTGTGTGGATCTCCCAGGTATGTCCAAGGCAGGTCTTACAAAACATTGGGCCATATCAGATCCTCATCTCTGATATGTACAAAGCAGGTCTTACAAAGATTGGGCCGTATCAGACCCTGAGGTATGAAGAGAGAAAGTAGACCTCCATGGTATGTCCAAGGCAGGTCTTACAAACATTGGGCCATATCAGACCTTTGTTGTGGTGCACCAGGCAGGCAGGCAGGCAATAAACATTGGGCCATCATCACCATCACCATCATCTCCTTCTTCTCTGGCCAAGACGAACTCCTGTGATTCCTCAAGATACATGAGGGGTTCAGGTCCAGGAGAAGATTGCTTGACCACCCTGGCCTGTGTTGTGGTGCCTCATGGACTTATGCCTGCCTCATTCCTGTGCTGCTGGGATGAACTGGTGGAACTGGTAGCAGCAGCAGCAATGCCAGCAGTAGCCTGCTGCTTCCAGAGAAGAACAAGGTCCTCTAGAGTTTTATTTTGGTAGGAGTTCCTCCCTTCATTGTTTATTTTTCATTAACCTTAACCATGGAGCTACAAACAATAATGTTGGGTGGTGGTGGTTAAAATAAATGAAAGAAGAATACAAAATGGGAAAGTGGTGGTGGTGAGGAGGAGAATACAATGTGTGTGGAAAGGTGAATAAACTTTGAAGAGGGTAGGAGGGGGAGGAAACAAAGTCTTTAATCCTTAAAAGAATTTAGAAGAACCCCTGCCCCAAATCCCTCCCTAAGAAAACCCAAACAGAATAAAAAAATATCCAAGTAACTGCTGCTGGTCTATGGGGTAGACATGGGCACGACTCGACGAAATTCTCGTTTCCGTTTCCGTTCCTCGTTTCCGTTACGTAACGGAAAAGGAAATGACAATTACTATGCCAGAACTCAAACTCGAACCAACTAAAGAAAAATTGGGTCTGATTTGTCGTGTTGTTGTTCCTGGCATTGCGTGATGCCAACAGCACAGAAAAAAAGTTTTAAAAAGTAAAAAAACCCGATTCCCGGCCAAAAAAGCAGGCGAAAATATGCCTGCCTGAGTGAGGGCACCTGCCAGAGGGGTGGTTTCTGGGGGGGGTCCCCGGCCTCCCCCCCTCTCCTCCTATCCTTCCTGGGCTGCTCTGGTGGAGTGGCGGCCGTCGGGCATCCTCGTCGTCCCGCCAACGTCGCCGCCTCGCCGGCACCATTCAAGCGGCACAGAAAAAAGTTTTAAAACCCCGATTCCTGGCCAAAAAAGCAGGCGGAAATATGCCTGGCTGCCTGCCTCTGAGAGTGCACCTACCAGAGGGGTGGTTTCGGGGGGGGGGTCCCCGGCCTCCCCCTCTCCTCCTGTCCTTCCTGGGCTGCTCTGGCGGAGTGGCGGCCGGCGGGCATCCTCGTCGTCCTGCCAACGTCGCCGCCGCCATTCAAGCGGCACAGAAAAAAAGTTTTAAAAACCCCGATTCGCGGCCCAAAAAGCAGGCGGAAATATGCCTGCCTGAGTGAGGGCACCTAGAGGGGGGGGTTTCGGGGGGGTCCCCGGCCTTCCCCCCCTCCTGTCCTGGGCTGCTCTGGTGGGGCATCCTAGTCAACGCCATGCGGTGCGGGCGGGAGATCTAAAATGGGGCGGGCGACCGCAATCTTTTTTTTTGAAATCGTCGTGCCGTGGTCCAAAAACACACCAAAGCACCACAGAAACATGTAAAAATTGCTATTTTAAAACTGCCAGATTTTTTACAGTAGCAGTGGTTTTTTCTTGCAACAAAATGTCTCCTGTCCTCCTCTCCATTGATTTTATTTTATTTTATTTTATTTTATTTTATTTTATTTACACCTGTGCAGTGCGCAATGATGGGCTGGCCATGGGAGTGGACCATGCAAAATTTTGGAACCATTCCACCAATCAAATGGCCACTTGGCCAGGTTGACCAGAGACTTCTGGGATGTGCCAATCGGGCATAAAAAGCCCACTAACCCTAGCCCAAACCCTAAGCCTAAGCCTAAGCCTAACCCATACGCCAGTACACTGTCCTTCTAAGTGCGTCAGAGGGCACCCGGAGGTGCACTCCAATACTCACCCTAACCTTACCTGTAACCCTAAGCCTAGCCCTTGCGCTAACCCTAACCCTAAAGCCAGATCTGTGTACTCACATTGCACTACACGCAAGTACGCTTCCCTTCTTAGTGAGACACAGTGAGAGCCCGCATTCTCTCTCACTGACTGATGCAGGGAAGGCATCCCCAAGAGGGGTGCCTCTGCCAGTCTACTAAGCAAGTCTGCAACTGGTATGCATATCCATATGGCTATGCATGCTATTTTGTAGCGGGTGAGGAGAGGAGGCCCCCACGGGTGCCTCCAGGATCTTGCTTTCCCTTCATAGCAGGCCAGAGGAGGCACCCACCCCACAGAGGTGCCTCCAGGAGCCCGCTACCCCCCTAAACCAGTACTAACGACAGACGAAAAACGACACCACAAAACGACAAACTTTTGAAAAATTTCGTGAAAAACGGAAACCAGCCGAAACGGACCCGTCCCGAAAAAAGACAACTCGAAAAAAAAAATCCTGGTCGTGCCCATCTGTACTATGGGGTTGTGCCTTCTGCCTAAACAGAGAGACATGCACACATGCACACACAGAGAAAAAAAACTCTGGCTCTCTGATTTCTTCAGATACCACAAAGTCAATATAAAATAAAAGAAAGACCCACACAACTCTTTCTTTCAATAAGCAACTTCAGCAAATGAAGCAACCACCAAGCACAAGCATTCAAGTTCACCCGTCCTCCTTGTTGTCCCACAAACAACTGAATGGCAAAGAGAAACCAGACGGAAACCAATTCCCAAATCTCAAAAGAAAAAAAGGAAAGGACTAATCATTTCATTTAAAATGGCATTTTGTTTCGTCTAATCATGAAACGCATTCTACCGTTTCGTTTCATAACAAACCAATTCATTATATAATGAAACGATTCATTATGTAACGCAATATGTCTGTGAAGATTCTCAGTCATCCAGATGAGTTTATCTGGAAATTGAGTCATGGCTACTGGACTTCTTTTTTGAGAGATAGAAACGTTTCGCTGTTCATCCATACCGATGAAGCTGTTTGGATGAATAGCAAAACATTTCTATCTCTCAAAAAAGAAGTCCAGTAGCCATGACTCAACTTCCAGATTATGTAATGCAATGACAAAACAGTGCTTCGTTTTTTGTTTCGTACCCACTTCTAATCTCTACTCTTGATGTTAAAATTAAGCCTGAATGAGAAACGTGCCATTTAGCACTCTGTAGGAAGCTGGGGGTGTCTGAACAGAATATAATATATCATTTCTTAATCATTCTAAATAGATCTGGACTATAAAACATAACTATATCAGTCAATGAGGAGAATGTTAAGTGCTCCAAGAATGTTTTTGTGATTTGATCTTTGTTGTTTTCTCTCTCTCTCTCTCTCTCTCTCTCTCTCTCTCTCTCTCTCTCTCTCTGTGTGTGTGTGTGTGTGTGTGTGTGTTGGTCTTTTACACCAATATTTCATTTCCAAGAAGGGAGTTCCACATCCTGTTTTCCTCCTACAAATACTAGAAGTGGGGAAATATTAAGATTAAGAAAATGTCATTCTTCTTCAGTGCATCTGTGAATGCACACAAAGGGTTAATCAGTGCTTCTGTGCTGGTCGCCGGCAGTAACAAGCTCGAGTCAGTTAGGACCTCCCCCTTCCAGCGCGCATGCTCCTCTCTTGGCGCCCTTTTGCTCGGCAGTTCCTTTTCACCGCCGCTGCAAACGGTCGCTTCTCCTCAAGCTCCTGCGGATTGAAAGGAAAGTGATTTATTCTCTTTGTTTTTCTCCTTTCATTGGCCCTCCTCCTGTTTAGAAAAAATTCCCTCTAATTTTGCCCCTTAGTTTATGGCATCCGGAGCACTTTTCAAGCGGTGCTCCAAGTGCCCAAACAAACTCCCAGTCTCTGACGGGCATGACTGCTGCCTTTTCTGTCTGGGCGAACGCCACCAGCCTGCTCACTGCGTGGCCTGCAAAAACTTCACCAAGCCCGCTTTGAAAAATTGCTTAGACCAGCTTACGGCTTATCTGTGGAAAAAATCCCTCCTCCCTATGGAGTCGCAGGGACATTCCTCAGAGCAATCAGCTACCTCGCACCCCCCTAAGACCAAGGCTGCGCAGAAATCCCAGCCGGGGGATAAAAAGAAGACTAAACCGGGGTCTGCTTCCACCTCAAGATCCCTCTCTACAGCTGCTACCGATGAGGGGCTGTCTCAACTTCCCCCACCTACGCCTCGTGACACCCAGCTAGACGCTCTTGAAGCCAGACACCTCCATTCCCCGCGTTCTAGCCATTCTCCGAGCTGGGGGGAAGGCTCCTCAAGCCGCACCACAATGCGACACGTAGCCATGAGGCTGTCGGATTCACCCCGCGCTCCAGCCTCGCCCAGACCATGCCAGGAGCGCCACTCTGGCTCGGCAGCGGTTCAGGAGACCCATCGCTCCACCTCCCCGACAGACTGCTCGGCTCCACCGAAGCGCGTTCGCCTCCAGAGTGATGACCACAGGGACAATAACATCCCGATCTCCCTCCGTGCGCCGTCATCGTGACCGCCAAGAAAGCGGAGCCCTGGCTGAATCCCCCCGCCACCGGGATCGGCGCCACAATTCTGTGGATGAAGAGCCTCCGCATCCACGTGCCCCTCATCTTCGAATACACCGGTGGGCTCGCACGGATGTGGATTCCTCACCCTCTCCACGCCGACACAGGGGGCGGGATCGTGGAGGCACCCGAACCGATATCGAATCCTCACCCCCGGCGCGCCTCCAGCAACGCGCCCACCGTGGAGCCCGCACCGACGTGGAGGCGTTGCCTACACCAGAACACCACAGACGCACCACCACACACACACGCGCACTCTCTCACCGGTTGCCCTCATTCCACCTCTGTCCCGCCGGCGTGCTCTTGATTCTGCAAGCCCGACACCTGCACACCGCGTTCAGCATGCCGCGGGAGAGGCTTCGCCCTCCTCCACAGACCACCACACCTTTGCTGATCGCGGTGCCTCACCACCACGCCGACACTCTCGCCCCATGCGACAGCTTGTGGACTATTCTAGGAGTGAGCGTTCCCATCGAGATTGGAGCCGCACAACGAGCTCCAGCAGCTCACGCACGCCACCTAGGCATCCAGCTCGGAAGGACACCCGCTGCTACAGCCGCTCTGCATCCCTATCTCGCACACAGACGCTGGCTGATACGTCTAATCGCCTATCTCACAGGCGATCTCCGCGCTCCAGAACACCGCGGCCCCGGCACCAGCGCCACACATCACGAGCAGCCTCTTCCTCCTCTGGCTCGCCCGCACTGCACCAGCCTCGCACTAGAGCTCGTGGACGCAAGCGACACCACTTTATTCAAGTGGTCTCCTGTTCATCCCAATCTGAATCTGACATAGACCAACAGGGCAAACGTCGCAGACGCCACCGTTCCGAGTCAGCCCGACCGACTAAGCGATCTAGAAAGTCTTCAGCATCCTTGCCAGTCCTCTCACCGGCGCCCCGAAAGCGTTCACGCCGGAACAGGGAACAGTCACCTCGTGACCGCCACTATGACTCCCCAGCATCCATGGATCGGCCACTTACTTCTGACCACTCAGCATTTGATACAGACTATGCCTTTGATTCCTCCTCCGCGAAAGAGGAATATTCTCAGGACACTGGTGACTCTCAGACTGAAACCTCTGCTCCTCTTCGACTCCGCTAATGCCCCGTCGGATTGATAACCTCTACAGGGCGCACGGTGAGGACACCGATTTCCTATCCAAGCATCCGCTCCCGAACTCTGTGATCATTAATGCGTCTCAGAACTGAGCGAAGTCCTCCTCCATGTCACTTCCCAGCAACAGGGAAAGCAGGAAACTGGACATGATCGGCAGAAGACACTATTCTTTAGCATCCTTCTCGCTCCGCAACTCCAACTATGCCTGCGCCATGCAAATATATTCCCGCCGCATTCTCCTCAAACTGCTACCAATGCTGGACTCTTTGCCGGACAACCTCAGGGACAAGGCTTTGTCCTACCACAAGGAAGTCCTCTCATTAATAGACTATGCCACGGAAGCCGCTCACCACGCCGTAGATGCAGCCTCCAAACAACTTGCCACGGCAGTTTTTCTCTGCCGCCACGCTTGGCTACGCACAGCCATGATTACAGACGATGCCCGCAACCGTATTGAAGACTCTCCCTTTGATGGAGGAGGACTCTTCGCATATTCTACTGACGAGTCTCTGGACACTATCCTTAAAATGCGCAGAACGGCGAAGTCTTACACTTACCATGGGGCCTCCACGCATCATTCCTTTCGGGCCCATCAGCAGCCCTGGAGACGCCCCAACCCCTCATTCCAGCAAAGACCAACCTCGACGCGCTACTCTCACTCCACCACGTCTTCATCCTACCACCGCCCGAGCAACCAGCCATGCCAACGCCAGCGCCAATCAACTAAGCCCTTTGATCGCAAACAGAAGGCCTGACTATGTCATCCCAATTTCCTCTCTTCGACATCAGACTGTGACCCTTCCTTCGAGCCTGGCAGGAGTGGGTCCTCACTATCGTCGAGAAAGGTTATACCATCGAATTTCAAGAGCTACCACTACTGGGCTTCGTATGCACCACAGCTCCTACAGCCCCCCTTCTCGACGAGATTCAACAACTAGTTCTAAAGCAAGCTATAGAGTATGTTCCTCTTGGAGACACTGCAGGATTTTACTCCCGATATTTTGCAGTTCCCAAGAAGGACGGCGGTCTGCGTCCTATTCTCGACCTGCGCAATCTAAACTTTTTCATCCGCCCTCGTCGATTTCGCATGACCACCCTAGAAGCCAATCTTCCCCTGCTGAACGAGAACGATTGGTTCGCAGTCATCGACTTACACGTTGCCTATTTTCATATATCTATCACTCCCGCCCATCGCAAATATCTTCAGTTCACAGTAGGAAACGATACCTACCAGTTCAAGGCTCTCCCTTTTGGCCTATCAACGTCTCCTCGCGTCTTTACAAAATGCCTCGCACCAGTAGCCGCTCATCTCCATCTCCACGGGATCAACATCTTCCCGTACTTAGACGACTGGCTGCTGGTGTCTCCTACAGCACAAAAAGCAACACAGGACTTACGTTACACTCTAGACCTCCTCTCCTCCCTCGGCCTTCAGGTCAACCGAGACAAGTCAGTCCTTTGGCCCTCTCAGACTGTACAATACATAGGAGTCACCATCGACTCCATACGAGCTCAGGCGTTTCTCTCCGAAGACAGACAACGGAAAATTCTATCCACCGCGCGCCTTTTTCAGCGTTCACGTGTGACAGATCATCTTGTACAACAACTACTAGGCCTCATGGCATCTACCACGGCCATACTGCCTCACGCCCGTCTCCGGATGAGAATCCTGCAAGCCTGGTTTCTGGGCCACTTCAACCCTCAGCTCCACCCACAGTCCATGCAGCTCCCACTTACCTCAACTGTCCGCGACAGCCTCCGTTGGTGGTCGCGTCCGAGGAACCTTCAACAGGGTCGTCCGTTCCACCCCGTCGAACCCTCCATACAACTGACCACTGGGGTGCGCACTGCGCCGGTCTCCAGACTCACGGCCTGTGGACGGAAGACTAGACAACTTACCACATCAATTACCTGGAAATCCTCACCATCTTCAATGCTCCCCGTGCATTCGAGCTCATCCTGACTGCCAAGACGGTGCAGGTTGTCACCGACAACACCACCACACTTTTTTACATCAACAAGCAAGGCGGGACCCACTCGCGATCACTTCTATCCATCACCCTGGATCTATGGAACTGGTGCTACTGACGGAACATATTCCTGATAGCAGTATACATCTCCACACACGACAATGTTCTGGCAGACCAACTGAGCCGCCTGCATTACAACTGCCACGAATGGTCCTTGTATCACGAAATTTTTCTGGACCTATGCAGTCTCTGGGGCAACCCACAAGTGGACCTATTTGCAACGGACCTCAACTCCAAATGTCCGGACTTCTGCTCCAGGGCGGGCCTAGGTCACCGCTCACTGGGGGACGCTCTCTCCACCCCCTGGCCCAACACCCTGCTCTACGCCTTTCTGCCGATCCCACTTCTCCTCAGAACCATCATCAGAATTCGGCATATGGCGGCACACGTCATTCTCATAGCACTGTGGTGGCCACGCCAACCATGGTTCCCCACTCTGACTGCCATGGCGTTAACTTTCAAGAGACTGCCTCCCCTTCCGGATCTCATATCTCAACACCACGGCCGCATTCTCCACCCGGACCTTCCTTCGCTTCACCTCACGGCCTGGCTCATCAAACCACAGTGCAACACATCCTAGCTAGCGCGCGCAAGCCCTCCACGATGCGCCTCTACCACCAAAAATGGGCGTTTTTCATCTCCTACACTACCCAATCCGGCCTTCCACACTCGCCAACCTCGTTGGATGCTTTATTACAGTTCCTGCTCAATCTGTTCCAGAGAGGTCTATCCATTTCCACCCTTCGGGTCTATGTTATAGCAATGGTCTCCCACCAGCCACCCGACTCTGCCAGTTCAGCCCTCTTCCGCCACCCGACGCTTAAGCAGTTTTTCAGAGGCCATCGAAACACACTTCCGTCCCGTGTGCCTCCAACCCCCCAATGGTCCCTGTCACTTGTGCTCCGGGCTTTTATGGCTCACCCCTTCGAACCGCTGGCTTCAGTTCCCGTTTATATAGCATCCCTCAAGACGGCATTCCTGGTGGCGATTACATCAGCCAGACGCGCCTCCGAGTTGGCGGCCCTTCATATAGACCCGCCATTCCTACAATTCCATCCTCATAAGGTTACGCTTTTTCCAGACGTCTCGTTTCTACAGAAGGTGGTTTCTGACTTTCACTTAAGACAGCCTATCGTTCTTCCAACCTTCTTCCCATCTCCGGCCTCGGATCTGGAAGACACACTTCATACGCTTGATGTCCGCCATGCTCTTCTCTTCTACCTGTCGCGCACAGCTCCATTCCGTCGCACTCAACGCCTCTTTGTGCGCACCACTGATCCTCACAAAGCTGAACCTGTCTCCTCCCAGACACTTTCCAAGTGGATTTGCTCAGCTATCACCCTTGCTTACTCTGCCAAAGGACAGCCTCTGCCAGCTACCCCAAGAGCTCACTCCACTAGAGCTATGGCCTCCTCTACGGCCTTACTCAGGGGCGTTCCTCTCCCTGACATCTGTAGAGCAGCTACATGGTACACCTCCACCACCTTTGCCACTCACGACAGACTTGATGTCAGGGCACGGTCTGAGGCTTCCTTTGGGCGCGCAGTCCTCTCTTCTTTGCTCCCATGACTACCCACCACCGGTAAATTAGCTCGGGAAGCACCCTTTGTGTGCATTCACAGATGCACTGAAGAAGAAATATTGGTTACCTACCTGTAACTTTAGTTCTTCGAATGTGCATCTGTGAATTCACACTTCCCACCCTACCTTCCCCTCTATCCATCACGTCTCTCTGTTTTCTTCTCGTTACAGCGGCGGATCCAGGGGAACTGCCGAGCAAAAGGGTGCCAAGAGAGGAGCATGCGCGCTGGAAGGGGAAGGTCCTAACTGACTCGAGCTTGTTACTGCCGGCGACCAGCACAGAAGCGCTGATTAACCCTTTGTGTGCATTCACAGATGCACATTCGAAGAACTAAAGTTACAGGTAGGTAACCAATATTTATTGCTCACGCAAAACAAAGTAAGTATGATGCTTCAAGTATAACAGACACTGCTGACAAGGGACTTGTCTAACCACACCCAGTCTGAATGTAGAGAGAGATCAGATCACATGCATTGTCAGGTGCTGAGTTACATTTATTATTCCACAATGTGGATCGTGCACATGCCGTATCAGCCGCAGCAGCATTCACTATCTGTATTTACCCTGTGTCAACAGTTTTAGAAGTGCACACCACAACGTCAAAAGAGCACTGCTGGAGTTTGCTTCCTGAGGGGTGTGGTCTGGAAATGCAGTTAGCCCAGCGTCAGCATCCTGTGGACGTATCCTTGAGAAAAATTAAAAGCAAAGCAAAAAGTGTTCTGCTTATATACCGCCCCATACCACTTTAAGTAGTCTCTGGGCAGTTTACAATTTTAATTACAGTGTGCAGGCTACACATTGCTCCCCCCCAGCAAGCTGGGTACTCATTTTACTGACCTCGGAAGGATGGAAGGCTGAGTGAACCTTGAGCCTGCTACCTGGGGTTGAACCCCAGGTCGTGAGCACAGTTTTACCTGCAGTACAGGCATTTAACCACTGTGCCACGAGGCTCCTAAGTTACTCTGGCATGCTCCTTGGTAGGAAGATCAGCCTATACACACGAGGCAATAGCTGTCCTGATGGGTAAGTAGCCCTGAAGCTGAACAAGGGGAAGCAAAAACTGATAAAAGATATGTATACGTGCTGGAAAAGCAAAATGGAAGAGATTCTCAGAATAAATGGCTGCCATTAACTGTGAGTACAATAGAAGGGTATAATGGGAAAACCATGAATTGAAAAAGGGAAAAAAGAAAGATCAGATACTATGTGGAGCTCAACATATCAAAACATGTTTGATATGGTGAGAACTGAAAAAGGCATATTTTTCAAGAACTGATAGCATTCACAAACCAGTTCAGGAAAGGTATTAAAGTCATCCTTAAACCGCACAGAATGGCACTGGTTCCAGATGGTGCACTTTATAAATAAAAAGAATAAATACAATGCTACCTCAACTTACAAATTTAATCCATTCTGAATGCATGCTCTTAAGTGGAACTACTCTTAAGTCAGGGTACCTAGCTAAAAATTGAAAAAAAAGGCGAAAGATTTATACGATCTGAAGAGGAAAAAAAAAGGGGGAGACAAGATGGCGGCGACCAGCATAGACGTTAGCTGAATGCAGCCCGGCTAGCGTCGAATGTATTCCAAGTCCCTAGAGGGTGTTTTCCACTTCAAGACAACCCGCTGGGAGCAGAAGATATCCCAGAACCGATCCGGGGCACTCAGGTGCGGTTCCCCCTCCTCAAGAGGGGTTGAAATCCCTGGGAATTCCCGTGCGGCTGAGACTCTGGAAGATCCGGATGGAAATCGAGCTGCGTCTACTCCTCCACTAATGTGAGTGGCTTCCCTCCACCAAACAGCCCTTTCAAAAATATAAAACAAGCAAACTTACCGAAAAGAAATCTGCTCTCCCCTAATTACTTCTTCAGCCTAATCGCTATTATCTGCCTCTCGGAAAGGGCTGCAGTTTTCACTTTCCCTTCGTCAAAGGCAGATTAACCCTAAAACATCCGTTTTACCTCTGATAGGGTTTTCGGACTCTGTTGGTTTAAAAATGGGTACAATATGCCATCTACTGGACTTTTCTATGCATGCAACTACACATACATCTCTTGAAAGTAGCAAGCCAACTGAGACTTTGTAATATTTCTGAGAAGAGGCAACTGATCTCTTTACTTCCACAATATAGTAAATATACTACGCTGTATTTTAAATCTCTAGCAATGAGCAGAACTCCACCCATACAAAAAAAGTCTGCTTCTATATCTCTGGCTCATCCAACGACTATGTCTCAGCAAACAAGTCAAAGCCAAATCCTAGATGCACTTAACCAGTTGAATTTAACCCAGGCCAAGCTGGTATCAGACCAAAGCACCGGGTTCTCTAACTTAAGAGCGGAAATGAAAGAGGGCTTTTTGAATGTGGATACTAAACTAGAAGCCTTTGGTGGACGTTTACAAGCCTTGGAAGATAATATGAACGTAACCGACTTCCGCCTAGAAGAAATTGAAGCCACAATGGAATCAACAAGTAGACTGGCCCTCACCCAGGAAATCGAAGCCTCCTCCAAAATTTTAAGGATCCAAAACCTCACTGCTGATAAAGATGAAAACCTCTACACTATAGTTGGAGAAAGCCTGGCCACACTACTTGAGGCACCCGTTGAAGAATTCCTTCGTGAGGTGGACGTGATCTACCGTCAACCTACAGCTTATACCAGAAGAAACAAACCACCTCCGGAGGTAATAGTCAAACTAGTCAGAAGATACACCCGAGATTGCATCCTCAAGGTTATCCGAGACAAAGAGGTGGAAATTAATAAATCCAAAGTGACAATACTGAAAGACGTCCCCTGGGATGTCCGTCAACTGCGAAAAGAATATTCATTTCTTACTAAACTTCTGTTCAAGCATGACATAAGATACAAGTGGCTCTACCCTCAAGGTCTCTCTTTCCAATGGGAAGGGAAATTACAGAAAATTGAATCCCACCAGAAAGCTAGAAACTTTGCAAAAAAAAAAAAAGCACGGAAGTTGGGCTACTCTCCCTCCTCCTCTTCACCATCTTCCTCCGATGGCGAGGATACGATCGATACTCAAACCACCACCAAAGACGACAGCCGAGAAAATCAGACCTCCAAACAAGCGATCTCAAAGCAGGACCAAGATTCTCATGGCGCAGTGGGAGGTGCCAGGCCGAAACATTATCTCAGGCCAAAATCAGGGAAAAAGAAATAAGTAAAATAAGATGGCCCAGAAAATCCTAACATGGAATATCAATGGATTGAACACCCCACAGAAGCGTCGGAAGACCTTCAACCTCCTCCAAAAACAACAATGTTCAATCATCTGTTTACAGGAAACTCACATTTTGAGAAAGCATGAACAATATTTAATCCAAAATAAATTGAGGAATTTATTTTCCACATCAAACAAAGTAAAGAAGCAAAATGGAGTGGCACTATATATTAAACCAGAGCTCTTCCCAACCCTTCTGGAAAAAGATGAAGCAGGCAGATGGATCCTTGTTCAGGCAAATATCCAATCTAAAGAAACAATTATTGTTGGTATATACACCCCCAATGATAACCTTTTTCGAAGAATTGGCCAAGAAACTGCTGCAATACGAAAACCATCAGTTAATAATATTGGGAGATTTCAATGCTGTACATACTCCATCTGTAGATAGGAAAACATCCAAAAGGAAAAAAATCCAAGATTTCATCTTCCACACTGCCCAAATCGTTTCTGGACATGTCCAACATTTTAGAACTTCAAGATATTTGGAGAAGGAAAAATCCACTAAAAGATGGTTTCACCTTTCATTCAAGACAATATGCCTCTTTCTCTCGTATAGATATGTGCTGGGCTACATCCGATCTTCTCCTAAATACAAGGGATATAGAAACTCTGCCTCGAACAATATCTGATCACAATGCCATTTTATGGACACTGAAATCTTCGGGTAAGCCCAGACACTGGAAAATCAACTCAGCCTTGTGGACGGATAAAGAATTTATCTTAGAGGCAGCCAAAGACTTGAACCTATATTTTGAAATGAACCTGAACAAGGGTACACCACTGAAAACTGTGTGGGATGCCTCTAAGCCTTATTTTAGAGGTTTTGTCATTCAATATATGGCAAGACGGAACAAAGAGAGGAAAAAGCAATTTGAATCAATTCTCAATACGATGAAAAAGCTTGAAACGGATCTAATTCATGATCCCCACAATGAGCAACTGGACAAAGATTTGGTTTCTTGTAGGCATGAACTAAATCTGATTCTGACTGCAGATATAGCTCACAAAATCAAGTTGGCCAAACTGAATTTTGTGGAAAATGCAAACCAACCAGGCAGATGGTTAGCCTACAGGTTAAAAAAGGTACAATCAAAAACTCATATCATCACTCAAAGATAAAACTGGGGAAAATCAGACAGCATCTGTTACAAATCCAAAAAATTATAGAGCCATACTACCAGAACTTATTCAAGCCGGAGACGATCGACCAAGATGCCATCCTTCAATATCTTGAACAAGCCAATTTCCCAAAACTTACTGAAGAACAGAGAGCCCAGACGAACGCTCCTATTACAATGATGGAAATAACAGAGGCTATCAATCACCAAAAAATGAACAGGGCTCCTGGTCCCGACTCAATACCGGCTCAATTTTACAAAAAATTCTCGGAGATAGTCTCTGGAAATTTGAAAAATCTTTTTACATCCATTTTAGAAGGCGAAGATATACCAGATTCCTGGAAATTATCACATACGACACTGATTCCCAAAGAAGGGAAACCAAAAGATTTGATACAAAACTACAGGCCAATTGCCCTTCTAAATGTGGATTATAAAATCTTTGCAACCATTTTGGCTAATAGATGGCGGACGATTTTACCCCCTCTGATATCGCATGATCAGTCTGGCTTTCTTCCGAAAAGGCATCTTCAATCTAACATCAGAACTTTTCTCAATGTGTTGGAATACTACGAATCCCACCCCGAGAAGCAAGTAGCTTTCGCTTTCATTGATGCTGAGAAAGCTTTTGATAACGTATCTTGGTCTCTACTTAAAACTCAGTTAGATTATCTACAATGTGGCCATAGAATGCTGCGAGCAATTGAACAAATCTATTCCACCCAAAATACCAGGATTATAGTCAACGGCCACCTTACAGACACAGTTAATATATATAAAGGTACCAGGCAAGGATGCCCCCTCTCTCCCCTCTTGTTTATATTAACTCTGGAGGTACTCCTCCATGTTATAAGAAAAACTCCTGGTATTCAAGGCTTACAGAGCAAAGGAGAAGTTTATAAGGTACAAGCTTTTGCAGATGATTTGTTGGTAATTATGGAGAACCCCCAGACCTCCTCTTTAGAACTCTTGAAGACTTTGGAGGCATACTCTAAAATTTCTGGATTAAAGGTAAACAGAGAAAAAACATTGTTGCTTACCAAAAATATGACCTCATCTATGATTGAAAAACTGGTAAATCAATCGGGTTTCCAACATGCCAGTAAGGTAAAATATCTGGGTATTACTGTATCTAACCGTTGTAACTCTTTACTTAAAGATAACTATGTTAATGTTATAAAAACAATCAAAGCCGACCTCGAAATTTGGTCAAGACTCCAATTATCCTTAATGGGCAGAATTGCTGCAGTTAAAATGAATGTTTTACCCAAACTGCTTTTCTTATTTCAATCCTTGCCTATAATACCTAAATGTAATTTTAAGATCATTACGGATCTGGAAAAAAGTATACGTATATTCATATGGCAAAAGAAAAAAGCAAGGATTAAAAATGTCTATCTACAGGATAGAACCAAAACTGGTGGCTTCGCCCTTCCTAATTTAGTATTATACTACAAGGCTGCTGCCATGACCTGGATTAAAGACTGGATTTTGATGACAAACAAAATAATTTTGCAGCTTGAGAGTTATGGCCTAGACAAGGGCTGGCATTATTATATGTGGTATAAGGGTAACTTACCTACTCTCTTCAAAAAACATTGGATAAGGAATGCCCTAGTTAGAATATGGTTATCGATTAAAAAACAATTCTACCCTAAAGCACCACTGTGGCTATCTCCGCTAGGAGCGATTTATAGTCCCCATATAAGTGAAACCTCAAATGTAACTTATAGACACCTTCTGAATGTTGACCTCTCATTGAAACCATTGGGGAAATTAGTATCAGAAGGCTATAATTTAGACTGGTGGAAGTATCAACAAATATATTCACACTTCAAAGACCTCACCAAAGAGGGGGGATTCACGCCTACTGATACTCCACTTGATAAAATACTTTCCTCTGGTGACTCCAAGCTGCTTAGTAAATTTTACACTATATTGTTAAATGAAAAAATGATTGACACACTGGTCAAAGACACTATGATAAGATGGGCAGAAAACTTTGGTTATTCTATTCATCTAAACAAATGGGACTTTCTGTGGAATACAGTTAAAATCTTTAAATCTATTTCTTTTAAGGAAAACTGTTATAAGATGTTTTATAGATGGCATCTCGCACCACACCGACTATCTACAATGTATAATTGCTCACCCAAATGTTGGAAATGTAAATATGACTGTGGTACTTTTTACCATATGTGGTGGACATGTAAAGAGGCAAAGACATATTGGAAAATGGTAAAACTATTTCTAGAAAGATGTCTGAAAATTAAGATAGAGCTTAGACCAGAACTTTTCTTATTAAACATAGTAAATATAAATATTTCATATGATCAGAGATATGTACTTCACCATGTAATTGTTGCTGCAAGGATATTGTATGCGAAATTCTGGAAACAACCAAACGTGCCAACAGAGAAGAATTTTCACGAAAAGATAAGAGAATGCATCGAAATCGATAGACTCTCCGGCTATTTAAAAGGAGACTATGATGAGATCTCTCGGAAAAGATGGCAAGAAGTAACAAACTTATTAGTACTGTGATAATATTTGGCAACTTATCAATATGTTATATTACTTTCTTTTTACTTTGCTTGACATATTCAATGTAAATTTTAAATTCTATCCCTCCCCTTTTTTCCTTTTTCCTTTTCCCCATACCCCCCCCCCCCTTAAAAAACCCAATAAAATTATAAATACAAAAAAAAATTGAAAAAAATTAAAAATGAAAAATGAAAAAAATTAAGTCAAGCAGACTATATCTAAAATTTGTAAGGCGGCAGTTAAAACACCAACAGTTTTCTGCTCTTAAGTCAAATTGCTCTTAAGTTGGGGTACCACTGTAGATCCAGCATGCCTTACATCAAGTACTGTAGTACCTCGTAAGATGAATGCCCCTTACAACAAAAACCCCTTAAGACTATTGAAATTTCCAGGAATAGGAAAAGCTCATACGATGAATTTTGCCCATGGGATGCCTCACAAGATGAATTCAATACATTCCTATGGAAACTGCGTTAAACCATGTTTCATAGGATTAATTTTTTGTAAAACGAATTGACCTGTAGAATGAATTAAATTTGTCTTAAGAGGTACCACTGTATACCATACATGTTTTTCAAGCAAATATAAAACCCTGGGGGTTAAGAAAGGACTCAACATGGTAAGGAACCTTATCTGTCTTTATTTAGCAAGGATTGTTATTTCATTTTATTTATAGGCTATCTTTCTCCAAACAAGGGGACCCAATAATGATACAAGAATAGAATTAAAAACATAATGAAGTATCAAAAAACCAATCAAGGTAAAAGTAAAGGTTTCCCCCATATATGCACGCTTGTCATGCCTGACTCTACGAGTGCCGCTCATTTCCATTTTTAAGCCAAAGAGCCAGTGTTGTGGAAGTCCGTGGACATGTGGCTGGCATGGCTGAATGCATCTCTGTGCATGGAACGCTCTTTACCTTCCCACTTTTTTTCCACAGTGGTACCTATTTATCTGCTTGCAATTACATGCTTTCGGACTGCTAGGTTGGCAGGAGCTGGGGTTAAAAACAGGAGCTCACTCCGGTGCGTGGCAGCCAGGATTTGAACCGCCGAACTGCTGACTTTGCAGCTGACAGTTTCAGCGCTCTAGCTCACTGAGCCACCATGCTCATATAAAATACAATACTCGAAAGGACGTAAACATTAAAAACTATCATGACTTTTAAAAGGCATTTAGGGATTCAATCATTATGATTGAAAGCCTGCCTGAAGAGCTGGATCTTCAGCTGTCTGCAGAAAGATAAAGGGGGGGGGGCAGCCTGACCTCCCAAAGGACAGCATCCCGTAACCTGGGAGCTTCCAAGAGAGAAGGCCCTTTGTCGCGTCTCCATCAGCCATGTCTGCTCAGGTAACAGGGCCAAGAGAAGGGCCTCCTCCGACAGTCTTAAGTACCGAGAAGGATCATATGGGGAAATAGATACAGTCCTTCAGGCAGCCTGGAGCCAAGCTGTATTGGGCTTTATAAGTAAGGACCAGCACTTTGAATTGGGCCTGGAAGGGACTGGTAGCCAGTGCAGTTGTTGCAAGAGGGGTGTTCTCTGCTCCCTATAACTGGCCCCAATCCATATTCTGGCTATTGCATTTTGCACCAGCTGAAGCTTCCAAACAGTCTTCATGGGCAGCGCTATACAGGGCGTGTTACAGTGGCCTATTGCGGGGGTTAGGGACCCGGCCCAACCCATGATAACTGAAAATCTGCAACATGCAGGTGTAGGGCAGGTCAGGCCTGGGGGGCCTAGCTGGGGACTAGAGATGGGCACGACTTAGCGGTATTCCCGTTTCCGTTTCCGTTACTCGTATCCGTTACTCTATGGAAACGGTAACGGGAATTACTCCGCCAGAATTCGAGCTCGAACTGACGAACGAACAATTTGGTCTGATTTGTCGTGCTCGTTACTTGCATCGCGGCGATCGCGCAATGCCAAGCGGCACAGAAAAAAAGTTTTTAAAAGTTAAAAAAAACTGATTCCCGGCCCTAAAAGTAGGCGAAAACTGTCTGAGGGCACCTACCAGGCCAGAAGGGTGTTTTATTTAGGGGGGTTTCCCCGCCCCCCTCTCCTTGGCTACTGCTACTGCTGTGCTGCTGGTACCAGGCTGGGAAGGCACATCCATTTGCCATGCAGTGTGGGGGATCCAAAATGGTGACCGCAATATTTTTTTTGAAATCGTTGCCCAAAACCCCACCAAAGCACCACAGAAACATGCGAAAATTAGCTATTTTAAATGCTTGAATTTTTACAGTAGCAGCAGTGGATTTTTCTTGCAAAAAAAAATCTCCGTTGATTTTATTTTATTTTATTTTATTTTTTTACACCTGTGCATTTGCAATGATGGGCTCGCCCATGGGAGTGGACCATGCAAAGTTTTGGAGCCATTCCACCAATCGCATGGCCAGGTTTTGCTGACTGTACCAGGCTGGGAGGGCGCATCCATTTGCCATGCAGTGCGGGGGATCCAAAATGGCGACCGCATTTTTTTTGAAATCGTTGCCCAAAATCCCACCAAAGCACCACAGAAACATGCGAAAATTAGCTATTTTAAATGCTTGAATTTTTACAGTAGCAGCAGTGGGTTTTTCTTGCAAAAAAAAAAGTCTCCGTTGATTTTATTTTATTTTATTTTATTACACCTGCACATACACAATGATGGGCTATTTTATTACACCTGCAAATTTTCCACCAATCGCATGGCCACTTGGCCAGGTTGACCACAGAGACTTCTGGGATGTGCCAATTGGGCATAAACAGCCCACTAATCGTGGCCCAAACCCGAACCCTAAGCCTAAGCCTAACTCATACGCCAGTACACTGTCCTTCTAAGTGGGTCAGAGAGGCACCCAGAGGTGCACCCCAATACTCACCCTAACCTTACCCATAACTAAACCGCCTAACCCTAGATCTACTTGCATTGCACTACATGCAAGTACGTAACCCGTCAAAGAGTCTGCCACCCTAAGCTCAGATCTACTTGCATTGCAAACAACTAATTTTTGCGAAATTTCATGCAAGTACGTGAGATTTTCCTTAGTCATCTCTACTGGGGACCCTGCAAAGCCTAGTCTGCCAGTCCGTTCACTTTTTTTTGAGACCCCCAAAGGCTCCCTGGCTGACTTCCTGCAAAATCATTTCCCTCCAGGGTTTTTAAGCCCAAGATTTCCACTTTTCAATTGCAGTGAAGTACCTGCAAGGACCAGTTTCTTTGGAACTCAGGCTGGCAACTTTGTTTTATATATATATATATATATATATATATATATATATATATATATATATATAAAAAATATATATATATATGTTTTTACAATAGGTATGCATGTTAAAGAAATCTGGTTGTTCTGGCAACGTTTCGACGACTCACTCGTAAGGCTGGTGTTCTGGCTTCTTTCTTCTTGAAGCAAAGTGTGGTCTCAGATGAAGTCCTTCTATAAATACTGCTGGGGGTGTGGTTTGCTTGCTTTGTTGCTGATTGCAGGTTCCTTTGTTCCTTTGTTCTTTTGTGATCTGCCTGACATCTGAAACTAGCCCTGGTCAACAGACGAGCCTCTGTCACAAAGACTGACACCAGGTCCAAAAGGACACAAGATGCCACCACCTTCCATCCACACCAAACACAAACCCAGACCCTTCCCACAGATGAAACCCACCATCCAATAACAAAACCACGACTGCACCATCTACTGCGGCACCCCACTCCAGTCACCACATGGAGCACACTCACACACCCCCAAAAACATTGGGAGACCACAGACACGTAGCCAGACCAAAATGAATTCACAAGACACAAGACCCCACTCCACCAAAGCCCAGGATACTGCCAGAACCCACCAGCCATCTTGTAAACAGCCATCTAAACAGCCATCAGCAGTTAATCCCTTAACGATCGCCTCAGCCACACAGCAGATCACAAAAGAACAAAGGAACAAAGGACCCTGCAATCAGCAACAAAGCAAGCAAACCACACCCCCAGCAGTATTTATAGAAGGACTTCAACTGAGACCACACTTTGCTTCAAGAAGAAAGAAGCCAGAACACCAGCCTGAAGATGAGGTGAGACCTTCCTGGGCCAGATTTCTACACGGAAGAAACCCCCACCCTAACATGCCTTATACCCTCTGAATACCTTTCAAATGCAAAATACGGCAGATAAGAAAATCCTGAGACATGGGTTTGTAAGGTTTTGTTTAGTTTGGGGCAAATTCTAAAGACACGGCAGATTAGCCACATGAACCAAACTGCCTGATGGAAGAGACTGTAAGAAGACAAATGACATCCATAACTTGATCTGTTTTAATGAGGAGGAAGACACTATTAGTGGGAGAGAACATAAAGCACTTTGGGAGCCACCAGCCAGACAAAAACCAAACAGTTTGGTGGCCTTATCCATGGAGCAGGATATTCAGATAGTGCACACAGGAATACACAGACGGGAAATAAATTGACAGATCCAGGCCAGGCCAGCTTCATTCCAAAGCAATAGAAAATGGACAAACTTTTAGCAGCCTAATGATTTATTTGTTTTATTTGCTATTACTTTAAGCAACACTCTGCTGTTTGGAAAATATAGTGCTGTTTTCAACTCAGGAGAAATGGGTTTGTTGTTGTTCAGTCGTTCAGTCGTGTCCGACTCTTCATGACCCCATGGACCAGAGCTCGCCAGGCCTTCCTATCCTCCACTGCCTCCCGGAGATTTGTCAAATTCATTTTGGTTGCATCGATGACACTGTCCAACCATCTCATTCTCTGTCGTCCTCTTTTCCTTTTGCCTTCGATTTTTCCCAGCATCAGGGACTTTTCCAAGGAGTCCTCTCTTCTCATGAGGTGGCCAAAGTACTGGAGCCTCAGCTTCAAAATCTGTCCTTCCAGTGAACATTCGGGGTTGATATCTTTCAGGATGGATAGGTTTGATCTCTTTGCAGTCCAGGGGACTCTCAAGACTCTCCTCCAGCACCGCAGCTCAAAAGCATCGATTCTGCGGCGATCAGCCTTCTTTATAGTCCAGCTCTCACTTCCATTCATCACTACTGGAAAAACCATAGCTTTGACTATCCTGACCTTAGTCGGCAAAGTGATGTCTCTGCTCTTTAGGATGCTATCTAGGTTTGCCATTGCTTTTCTCCCAAGAAGCAGGCGTCTTTTTATTTCGCTGCTGTAGTCACCATCTGCAGTGATCAAGGAGCCCAAGAAAATAAACTCTGTCATTGCCTCCATTTCTTCCCCTTCTATTTGCCAGGAGGTGATGGGACCGGTGGCCATGATCTTAGTTTTTTTGATGTTGAGCTTCAGCCCATTTTTTTCACTCTCCTCTTTCACCCTCATTAAGAGGTTCTTTAATTCCTCCTCACTCTCTGCTATTAGAGTAGTATCATCTGCGTATCTGAGGTTGTTGATATTTCTTCCGGCAATCTTAATTCCGGCTTGTGATTCATCCAGACCTGCCTTTCTCATGATGTACTCTGCATATAAGTTAAATAGGCAAGGTGACAGTATACAGCCTTGTCGCACTCCTTTCCCAATTCTAAACCAGTCAGTTGTTCTGTATCCAGTTCTGATGGTTGCTGCTTGTCCCACATATAGATTTCTTAGGAGACAGATAAGGTGGTCAGGCACTCCAATTCCTTTAAGGACTTGCCATAGTTTGTTGTGGTCTACACAGTCAAAGGCTTTGGCATAGTCAATGAAGCAGAAGTAGATGTTTTTCTGGAACTCTCTGGCTTTCTCCATAATCCACCGCATGTTGGCAATTTGATATCTAGTTCCTCTGCCCCTTCGAAATCCAGCTTATACTTCTGGAAGTTCTCTTTCCACATACTGCTGAAGCCTGCCTTGGCCGTCACTTCACGAACCTCTCGCTGCGCGGCGAGCCGTGATTTCTGCGCGAATCGATCGGTGTTGTCCGCACGATCCTCCATTTTGCATGCGGCGCCACCCCGACCACGCCCCGACCACGCCCCTAAACCGTGCTCCAAGCGGGGCGAGAGATTCCCCTGCCGGAGGCCGGGAATCTCCCTCGGTTCGCATCCCGCTTCGCATCCAAATTCGCGTGTGGCCACTGATTATTTTAAAATATTTTTTTTCCATTTACTATTCCTCCGAAATATCGATGCATCGATATTTCGGGTTACCCGTTCTTTCGATCCTGATTTCTGCGCTTGCAATATACATGTATTTGTGGTTGTTTATAGGGGTGAACATGTATCCCGCTGTCTCATGTCTGTTCTTTTTACAGAAATCAACAAACGCCAGGTGTCACTGTTTTCCCCTTCCTTCCCCCCTTCTTTTCCTTATTTACTTGCAGCCAAGTGGTGGCGTTTGTGTTACACCAGAGATGATACTTTACTTTCTGGTGGCTACTCGTTGGTTTTCCTTTTTTTACATTTTGTACCGGATATCACCTACACGCCATTGATTCCGCCGGTTTTTGAGTGCGGGGTGATTACCGTATCCCAACATGTGCATTTCACCCTTCCAGAAACAGTTTTTTAAACTATAACCCTTGGCGCTTCGAATACTATTCTCTTCCGTAACGACTGAGGCTCATGCGGGCTCAGACTGTGCCTCTGAGCGTGCCCAGAGTTTAAAACGCATCTCCTTTTTTAGAACCCATTGCGAGTGACTGAAAAGTTGCACAGCCTCTGGGCATGGCCAGAGTGTAAAACAAAAAGCATTCTTCCAGACTCCATTTTGAGAGACCGCGGTGATTCCTCCCCCCCCCCAAATCCCCATCAGCACACAGAGCAATCCTCCTGCGAAACCGTCTTCCCGGCTCCAGACTGTGCCTCTGAGCGTGCCCAGAGTTTAAAACGCATCTCCTTTTTTAGAACCCATTGAGAATGACTGAAAAGTTTCACAGCCTCTGGGCATGGCCAGAGTGTAAAACAAAAAAGCATTCTTCCAGACTCCATTGCGAGAGACCGCGGTGATTCCTCCCCCAAACCCCCTCAGCACACAGAGCAATCCTCCTGCGAAACCTTCTTCCCGGCTCCAGACTGTGCCTCTGAGCGTGCCCAGAGTTTAAAACGCATCTCCTTTCTTAGAACCCATTGCGAGTGACTGTTGTTCAGGGAGCGCATTTCACATGTTTCATGCCCTGGGGTAATTCCTTCTAGCGGACAAGAGGAAAAAGGTCCGTAGGGCGTGAGGGTAGACCATGGGGGTGCCCTCTCCCTTGGAATTCTGTCACCATGAAAATCTTTCTCCGCTGTACGCTACTGTGTCTCTGAGCATACCCAGACTGCAAAATAAAGTTCATTGTTCCCGGCTCCATTTTTAATGACTGCTGTGTTCCCCCCCCCTTTAATTCCCCCCCACACACCACACAGAATACTCATCCCTGGGTCTGACAGTTGTGCGCCGTTGCATCGAAGCCCTGACATAATTTACTACTTCAAGTTAGGGGTGATGTGTTTGCGGGCGTAATGGGGGAACACGGAGCACCCCTCCTTTGGGTTTATATCGCCCTTATACACTTTCTCCGCTGAAAAGTTTCACAGCCTCTGGGCATGGCCAGAATGTAAAGCAAAAAGCATTCTTCCAGACTCCATTTCGAGAGACCGCGGTGATTCCTCCCCCAATCCCCATCAGCACACAGAGCAATCCTCCTGCGAGACCGTCTTCCCGGCTCCAGACTGTGCCTCTGAGCGTGCCCAGAGTTTAAAACGCATCTCCTTTTTTAGAACCCATTGCGAGTGACTGAAAAGTTTCACAGCCTCTGGGCATGGCCAGAGTGTAAAACAAAAAAGCATTCTTCCAGACTCCATTTCGAGAGACCGCGGTGATTCCTCCGCCCCCCAAATCCCCCTCAGCACACAGAGCAATCCTCCTGCGAAACCTTCTTCCCGGCTCCAGACTGTGCCTCTGAGCGTGCCCAGAGTTTAAAACGCATCTCCTTTCTTAGAACCCTTTGCGAGTGACTGTTGTTCAGGGAGCGCATTTCACATGTTTCATGCCCTGGGGTAATTCCTTCTAGCAGACAAGAGGAAAAAGGTCCGTAGGGCGTGAGGGTAGACCATGGGGGTGCCCTCTCCCTTGGAATTCTGTCACCATGAAAATCTTTCTCCGCTGTACTCATCCCTGGGTCTGACAGTTGTGCGCCGTTGCATCGAAGCCCTGACATGATTTACTACTTCAAGTTAGGGGTGATGTGTTCGTGGGCGTAATGGGGGAACACGGAGCACCCCTCCTTTGGGTTCCCCAGAAATAAACTGCTTCATTGAGTATGATACCGTGGCCAACAGTCTCCAAGGCTCCTGGTCCCTGAACGGCATTTTGACCCCTCCCCCAATTGGTTGAAATTAGTTTCATTTTCCACAGGGCTGCTCGGAGACAGGGCTCCAGTAGTTATAAAAACCCAGTTGCACCTTTTAGAAAGGTGTGGAGAGGTAGTGCAGAGGAGGCTTGTCTTAAGGATTGTTTTCTTTCTAGTTTGTTAAATTAGGATTAAAATATCGTTGGGGGAAGATGGAATGTGGTGGTAGGGGCCGATACTGGACGGAGGCAGAGGTCACGGCTTTATTGGACATATTGATTCAACACAGGCTTGGTCCTGTGTTGTTTCATGCTCTTCGTAGAAGAAATGAACCTGCCTTTAGGCTTGCGTCTCGAGAGCTAGCCAGGCTGAACTACCATAGGACCTCAAAGCAAATTAGATCTAAATTTAAAACTCTTAGGCAGAACTTTAATAGGTGCTTGTACTATTTTGGGGAGCACGCTGAAGAAAGACAACCAGCTGCCTACTGGAACCAGTTACTCCAGTTATGGATTATGGCAGACCGCCCAGACCCTGCTCATCTTTTTCCTGCGGGTGAGTAAAATCGGGGATTGTTATTAAAATAGTAGATAATAAAATGGGCTGCAATGTGATCTGCAGATTGGAAGCCAGGGAGGGTCCTGGCAATGTCTCTCTTAGGTCTGCTTTAAGCATGCGGCCTGAAGAGACTGATTCGCACAGAAATGAGGGCCTGTCACGAAGACTAGCTTTTGAATAATGCCAACCCCATCAACATTCCTATTTTTTTTGCCAACAGGAGCAGGCCCAGCAAGGCGTGTAGGCCACAGGAGGGGTCAACCACGTCAGCAGCAGGAGCCAGAACAACGTGGGGACCAGGAGCCACAGCCTAGGGAGGACCAACAGCAAGACAATGAAAGGGGGGAAGCCGGAAATGATCTCCAGGCCGATGAAGGAGGTGAAGGTGAGAAGCAGGGAGTGCTCTTTGAGTGACCATTTAAGCGATATCGGTTTATAAAAAACCCATGCTGGGAACAATTCCAAATTTAAATTACCTCTCCATCCCAATAGAAATTGTACCAGAACAACCTGTGGACATTATGAGGGAAGCGGTGCCCAGAGGGGAGATGGAGCAATGGATTGCTATTTTGCAGGAGGTTGTAGCCAGAGGTATATTTTTATAGTACTTAAAACTATCAACAACAAACCCCTTGCCCCTTGTTAGGAGACAACGATGCCCTTAATTTCGGTTGTACCTTTGCAGTATTGACACTGCAATGTACATATATAATCGCTCAGTAACTACATCAGGACTCTGCTGTTACTAAAATCGATTTGATGAACAAATCGAAGGAAAAAACCCGTCACGAACTCAAAAATGATTTGATGTTGCATTTGATTTCTTGCAGTTGGGGTACTGGAACAACATGTTCTGCCTGCTGAAGGGGCGCGTCCACCACAGAGAAGGAGGAGGAGGAGGAGATAAACAATTCTGGTTAAATACTGATTAAGCTGCAGTTCTGCAGGGTTTTTTTTTTCCTTTAAACAGGGAAAAGTTATCTCAGTTCTTGTAAATAATTTTTTTTGCACTGAGTGTAAATCTGAGTTGAAGATTTGACACATTTACTTGTTCTGCTCAAAGAGCAGCATAGGTATGTTTACACTAAGGCATTTATATCTATATATATGTGTATATATATAGTAAGTCGGGTTTTTCTGAAACCTTATTCTTTGCTTAAAACACTACTGGTTATTAGATAACTATTGTTGAGATGCAGCATATTAAAGTTCAACAGCAGAGAGCAGTTGCCATCTGTGTTGAACAATCTGTTCTATGTAATGCTCAATGAGCTGTTTTATTTTTGTACTACAAATAATTACCATGTTATTTATAATGGGGGTCCGTAGAACCGTGCTGTAACTGACTTACAAAAAACAGGTCTCAAAAGACTCATCTCTGCATGGTTTTTTTAAAATAGTTAGCCTCTTATTAATAGTTCGTTGGTGGGCTCAGAATGTAAATAAAAAGTGCACTTTAAAAAAACATTTACTTTACTGCTGACATCTATTGCTGTTCCCACCATAGCCAGAAGGTTATAATCTTCTGACATTGCTAAACGTTATTATTTCTTGCATTTGCAACGAATCTTTTAAAAACTGAATGTGAGGCCACATTCTTTCGCTTTGCACTAAAATCCTACAGTGATAATCAATGTCTCCTTGTAAAAGTGTTGTTGACAACATGAAAACAAATACTTCCTTTGAGTTGCACTACAATCGTATAGTAATTAAAAATGTCTCTTCTTAAAG
Source organism: Phrynocephalus forsythii (assembly GCA_029282475.1). Taxonomy (NCBI): domain Eukaryota; kingdom Metazoa; phylum Chordata; class Lepidosauria; order Squamata; family Agamidae; genus Phrynocephalus; species Phrynocephalus forsythii. Next base: position 103,463,935 of record JAPFRF010000006.1, on the reverse strand, counting down.
GTTTAGGTGAGAACATTAAAACAAATATTAACTTCTGTATTGCAATAAAGTCATATAGTGGTTAAAAATGTCTCTTCTTAAAAGTGTAGTTATTAACATTAAAACATATATTAACTTTGCATTGCCTAATACCTATTTGCACTAAAAACTTGTATTAATGATAACTGTATTCCTTACATTTACTGTTAAGCCAAAAGAACAACTACAACCAATGTACAACTAATTGTTTACAATAATATCTTATAACGTAACAAAAAATTTTGTAAGTGTTTTTAAGAACAATAAAACCAGTTCAAACCTAACCTGTATGGCCCCCAACGACTCTTTCTGTGCATTCTTAATGTGTTTGGTGTTTTACAGCAAGTGGTGCATGAACACTACATCAATTAAAGCATTACAGTGTAACAAACGTTAGAAATGGAGTGCATATGGTGTGTACTATTTGTTGTTCGGATAAATGTGCAGGAACTTAATACAAATTAAACAACGGCAGTGCACAAAAGGCTAGAAAAGGTGTGTAATGACGCAGGTAGGCCAACATCCAAAAAGGGAAACGCCAGTCAGGTACCTATGGGGAAAATATTTTTTTTTGATTCTTCTCCTTTTCTGAGGCGTTCTCAAAAAGGACTGAGAATCATCTAGTGATTCTTCATTTTTCACAATTAGGTAAGGGGAACGTTCATTCTCGCTTTGGCCCACAAGGACCTGACCCGTGTTTTTTGGTTTCTGTTTTGCTGGCATCCTCACTGGCCCTTTGGCATTCCTGCCGGCATTCTGAGCAAGCAAACGCCAAGTGGCATCGCGCACATTCCCCTTTGCTGTGCTCCGTCCACTAAGTAGTGATACCGACCCCTCCTCATCACTGTCTTCCTCACAACTGTTACCTGTGTCAGCATGGTTACTAATATCACCTTCTGAGTCGCTAACCCCCTCAATGGGACCTAGAGTGTTGCCCCTGGACTTAGACAAACTAGAGGTTTGAGTACTGGTCTGCACGTTATTGGTCTTGCTACCCGCTTTTCGTATTGTATCCCCTGACGGTGTTTCAGTGAGATAATCTGTAAGCCTCTGGAGGCATGTGTTCGCAACCCTAAGGCTGTTAATTATCTCCTTCTGGAACAATATGTCCTCCTCGTCCCTCTTATCCATTTTAACCTCCTTTCGTTGGTCAGATTCCTTTACCCACTCCACAAATCCAGATAAGGTGTTATCCAGCCTCGCAGCTGCAGTGGTTCTTTGTTTCCGTTTCCGGATTAAGGCCAGTCTTGTTGCAGGATCAAGAGTTGCCTCATAGTTTGTTGTTTCATACGATCCTGAATTAGTGAATAATAAAAGGAATATCATGCTGTCAATTACATGAAAGGCTAGTGTAGCTGTAGCACAGGCACATAATGTTTTAATGAGTGGATTTTATGGTCTGAATTTTTCCACCAGTGAAAATTTTAAGGAACCTACTTTTAGAAAAAAGGTCTTAATAGTTAGACCTCATTACACACATATAATCATCACTAAGGGGAAAAGGGTGGCCTAAAAAAGGATATACAGCTGGTATTAATTATATGTTACCACAAGTTCAGATTACTGATCAAAAAAGTTATATTAAGGACCAAACCCAATGAACCCCTGTTACACCCATAGTAAAAGCAAAAAACACTATCAAAAGATTACTGACTGTTGTTGAGGCCCCTTTCTGCAACAGTGGGAGGTGTGCTCTGTGAAGACGAACACCCAGACGTGGAGGGCTCGCATCCATCAGTCGATTGAGTACCTAGGAAAAAGCAGTAATTTTTTTTTGTACAAATTACTAGTGGCTATTTCGGTTTCCCGCCTATGAACCCGGACCAGCGTGGTGCTGGTACTCAAGCAGTACCTCAGACTATAGCATGTTACATGAGTAAGGTGCGGAATTTGTGTCCACTGGAAAGTTACATACCAAAAACTGAAGTTTCGGAGGGCCCGAAGCTATGGTTATCGTAGTCTGCGTCCTCGAATAGAATCAACGTGGCAGCATTTTCTCTAACGCCCCGCATCGCCTCCATTGCTATCAGTGGGAAGAGGTGCAAATGGAAGAGAACGAATTGGTTAATGTTCTCCACATGGCAGGTTCACATACTGCAAGATGAATGCTTTGGCGCTTGTCGTCAATTGATTACGATTTTCCGTTTTATTTTTCAATCTTGAAAGTGATTGGTTTTCTTACTGTTAGGCACGCCCCACTCCCCCTCCCTTCCCGTTTGTAAAGGAGGGATGTTTGTAGTGGTCAGTTGAACGCTGGGTAAACTTTGGAGTTTTATTGAAAGTAGTACTTCCTGTTCTTTTCTATCCCCACACATTTTATCTAAATTAAATGCTGCCTAAATAACACAACCCATAAACACACCACTCAAAACCACAATGGTGTTGATTTCAACCTAGAAAAAACAACTTTTTTTAACCTTATTTTTTTTAGAAACTGGCAAGCAACAACAATAATACCTCTAAACTAACCCCATCATTTTCGAAAATAAAAATGGCAGCGTATGTAACCGAAACCATAGTGATGGTTTCCTTAGTAAGGGTTAGCCGTCGACGTTTCGATGGTTTCCGGTAATTTTTAATAACTAATTGTGAAACTATGTGTCCTCAGACGACACACATGTTTTGACTCGCTGATAAGCTCCCAGTGAGCAGTAAAAAAAATTTTTTTTTACAGGGAAGTTCTATCATTCGATAAGTTCGATGTTTTCCTGGAGGTTAAAAGAGATATTTTTTAAAGGGATCGATGGTTCCCTAGAGCTAATAATTGGTATTTTGGAAACAATGAAAAATAACTTCCTATGGAACCGCAACCGAATGGAATTGTTCCTGATTACGGGGCAGCCATTGACGTATCGATTGCTCCCGAGAATTTTTAATATATATTTCTTTGAAAATGGGTGTCCTCACACGACACACATGTTTTGACTCACAGATAAGCTAAGCTCCCAGTGTTCAGTAACTAGATTGTTTTCTAAAGAAAGTCCTATCCATCGAAAGTTCGATGTTTTCCTGGAAGTTCAAAGATATAATTTTTTTACAGGAGCTATCCTCATAACCCCAACATTTTTGTCCTGATTAATCACGTCCTACTGTTTATTTGATAAACCTTTTTTTTAACTATGGGCTACCCTTCGACAGATCGATGGCTCCCTAGAGTTATTAATTGCTATTTTAGAAACAATGTGTTCTCAAACGATAAACATGTATTCCCTGGGAATGTATTAGTTCCGGTTTAAGACTAATCGTTTGCCTCGCTGCGATAAACCGACACGACGGTACATCGAAGCATGCATGCTTCTTTGAATATACTAAATGGCTTAGGAAAAATCACTGGCTGAAGTCAAAAATTTATTTTGGTAACTCACCCGTGCCAGCAGAAGACTCACTTTCGGTGGTCCGTAGAGGGTGGATTGATGTGTCGGTGCGGAAAATGTTTGCCATCTCGTCATACCAAACAAATTTTGACCGTCCGGAGCCGGATGTGTTGTTATGAATCACTGCCTGCTTGTAAAGCTTCCGTAGTGATTTTGTTTTAGTCCTGCATTCGGATGCAGAATGAGTAAAACCCAGTTTTCCTAGTTCCGATGAGATCACCTCAAATATCTCAATATTTCTTTTTAGTGAAGATAATGCATATTTTATCTCTGCCTCTCCCCATACCTTAATTAATGCTGAGGTCTCCTCATTCCCCCAGATAATGCCTCTCTTAATTTTGGTTTGTACTGGAGTTCCCTGACTACTTTCCGATGTGTCTTCAGTATCCATTTTCAAATCTCCGCGCTAGAAGTTCTCAAGCAATACTGACCAGTAAAAGATGTTCCCTGAATACTACCCAGTACATAGACTTCCTGTGCCCCTCCCCCCTTGGAGCCTCAATCTGCATGTCAAGGGAAAGGTGCTGGCAACCCATGCAAAGGAATGTTGGCTGGTAATGGTGATACCCCATTACCAAGAGCTGTAAAGCACATGAGCGATTGTATTGTTTTATCCTAAACACGTTTCTGATAACATTGCACCCATGTGGCACTCCTGAGAGCAGCTGTCTCTTATAGATTACTTTTCTCTGTGTTTCTGATGTACCATATCCAAGAAGTTTTCGCTCAGAGGAAAGTTTTCTCGTTAGGAATTCTGATGTCTGTAAGGTTACTTCCTTTTTTCCCCCAAACACTACTGACTTATCTGCATATCAAGAGAAAGGTGTAGACTACCCAGGAGTTTAATTGTTGGCTTGTAAATCGCAAGGGGCCCCTTACTCAGCCCTGTGTTTTCACTCTGCTGTGATGCAGTTTTGAAAAAGCAGCATTCTTAAATCCAAGTCCGTAATCACCACAAATACTTTTCCTAATTAAAACAGACACTTTGACCGCCCCCATGAACTTTTACAATATAAAAATGAGGTTCGCAAGGCACAATCTGTTGGACATAATACAATGGCTGTATACCACTTCTGTTAGGTATCGCTTGTAGTGGATGAGCAGTTTATAGTGAGTAGTGTAATTTCTGATTATGATCCTATGTCAAGCTGTAACAGCATTGAAAATCAACGGAAAAACTTGTTGCCCCACGAAGGGCGTTTGAGTGCCCTTTATTAATCTGACTAAGCAGGTTGCACGGATCTGCTTCCAAAGGAAAGCAAGCCATGAGTTCAGGCCCCTTGCTGAAAAGAGATTTGCCATACTAGTCATCTGCTGTTTTCTTTTACAATAGATGTTATCATTCTAGTCTGACTACTTACTTCCTGCTGTGGCACCTCTGCAGGCCCCAACCAGCAAATCATGAGGTAGTTGATTGAATTCCTGAGGCTGTTGTCTGTTTTACAGAGGTTTCAGAGGGGATAGCAGATAAATTGCTGTAGGCCATGTGGTATATACAGCACTGACTCATTACTTAAAGGGGCTCTTTTTTTCGTTAATGTAAACAACTCTGCATGCCCACATTGCAGTTCTACGGAGAGTGCTATTTGTCTCAGTTGAAGCTTGAGTTCCCTGCTAAGCAACCCTCCATATAACATGGCTTTTTTGCGTCGCGGTGACTGCTTAATGAAGCTCAAAAGATAAAGATCATGTGGTTAATACTACAAAATGTCCTATCATGAAGAGGTTATAATCAATGACAACTGAAGCCTTGCAGGATTCAGGTATTTATTGTTACTAGAAATGATTGTAGGTTACATTATGGCACAGGCAAATGAAGAAGCCCTCATCACTGCACCCAAACACCAAATTTCCTTTGGCCCTATAGAAGGCTGTGATCCCTGAGAGTTTCATTGCAAGTCACTGTGGCTGTAAGTACCCTTAAAGGGGTCATGTGGTTGAAAGAATGGTCAACAGTATGCTCCTTGTCTCAGGACGCAACTTGCAGCATAACTGCAATCTTGGTGTTGACTAATTCCACTCAGAGTAAATTAGAATATGTTTTTACTTTAGGGTTTCAAGACTTGTTGAAATTAGTTTTCATACAAGTCACTTAACATGGGTTTGTAAATACTCAGCAATGGCATTGCGCACTGCTTCTGCCTCTGCACGGGCAGTTCCCGATCTGTTACAGTCATATGTTTCCGTGCAATCCAGTGAATCAGCCAGGGAACGTTGCTGCTGATGCTCATCACGAATTTCATGCTTTTCCCGTTCACAAATGTTATGTAGAATCACGGCAGCAGCAACAATTGAGTTGATGTTTTCAATGTGTGCTTCTATTCTGACAGATAAGCGCCTGAATCTTGCCTTCAAGCGCCCAAATGCTCTTTCTACGACGCATCGTGATCGATTAAAAATCTTATTGTAGTGACGCTCCCTGTCATTTCTTGGTACAGCGAAAGGCTTCATCAGCCACTTACACAATGGATACGCACCATCCCCTAATATTATGGGTGGAATCGACACCCCTGCATAGGTGAACAATGGGCTGCCGGGAATTAGTGTCCCTTCCTCCATCTTACTGAAGAGAGTAGATGACCTAAAAACATGAGCATCATGGTTCACACCTGAATGTCCGGTCAACATCGAAAAAAAATACCATCTCCGTCGCAAGCAGCCTGCAGTAGAACAGAATGGAAAGACTTCCTATTAAAGTAAGCAGGACCCTGCAATTTAGGCGGGCAGATAGGAATGTGTGTTCCATCAATACATCCAATAGTATGCGGAAATCCGAATATTTTCATTGATGACGTCATCTGTTGAAATAGAAAACAGAAGAAACAGTCATTGCCCCACAAATGAATAGAAGCTGTACAACATTAATGTAGCATACCTGGAACAGCAGTGCGTGATGTCGCATTGCAGGAACAGCAATTGGACAGATTGCTCCAGGAACCTGCCCAACGCCCCTCAAAAGGCTTCCTGGACTGACCCCATCACCCCAGTGTGTGGCAGGGAGATCCATATAGCAAAATTGCGCTGGGTATATTGATCATTTTAATTATCAGTTGTATTGCCATAACCCTTCAATTTGAGCGCTTTCTACCTAGTTCTTGATTTTTGTGGAAGCAAGATGCGCTTTCCAGTATCTACCTTACTCATGCCTTTAATATTGTTGTATGCATCAAACATTTCCCCCCTCAATCGTTTGTTCCCCATACTCAACATGCCCATAGAAGGCATCCTGGTCTGACCACACCACCCGTGTGTGTGGCAGGGAGTACCGTAGACCAACATTGTGATGGGTGGGAAAATTACAATTGTACTTGGAAGCCCTTTTCCCCCCCTCAATTTGACTGCATGCCAACTTTGTTCAGTTATTTTGTGGGATGGAGAAGCGGTTCCCTGTATGTACCTTTCTCATCATTCCCGTTCTTCTAAGAGTCTACGGTAGAAAACTTGTACTGAACTTAGAAACGTAATGCCAACTGTAACAGACGAACCCGCATTAAAACACCTACCTTACTGAATTCTGATAGGCGAACCTCTTCCTTGAGAAGGACGTGTTCCATTGCCAGGCACACCTCGATGACTATACTTGCCACAGTAGAACTTCCTTTCTGGAATACCAGGGCGATGGTTCTGTAGCAAGAACGGCTGGCCAAGAAGTACACGCCAATTGCTACTCGTTCTTCGACTGGAACTGCTGACCGCATTACTGTGTCCCTCCGCATCAGATATGGTCGCAGCTTGTCGGCGACCCCAAAAAGTGTTCTCCTTGTCATTCGGAAGTTCTCCAACCATTGTCTGTTGTCCCACAGCTGAAGAACCGTGTCGTTAAACCACTGAGAACGCCCAGGGTAGCACCAGAATAGTTTCTGTCTAGGCGACGTTCGTATCCACTGGGAAATGACCCTTATCAAAGTGTTGCAACCAACCATAGTTTCCCTAAACAAATGCCTGCGTCGAAGTAACCGTTTTCTGCTACAGAAGCATAACGTAGCTATACCGTCTATCAACTTACAATAACTGCGCAGCAGTGCAACAAAATATGGGATCCTCCGTTTGAATTTCTTTAGCCGGCACTCAGAACGCGAGGGAGCCATGATAGCATGAAATTGATAACGGAGGCGGAAGTTCCTCCGACACTGCTCTAGGGATTTAGGAAGGGAGAACTCGAATGTCCTTGGAGGAGCCATGGGTCATACAAAAGATATGTTGTGTGCTGGTCCACCTAGTGCCCATGACGGAGAACAGCATTTTTTTTTCACGCCGCCAATGGACGGAGCAATACAAATCGTAACTAGAAAACAAATGTTGATACAATTATTCGGCTCTGCAGAAAATGACAGGCGGGTATCGATGCATCGATACGCAGTGGTTTTTATTTTTTAAAAAAAATATTAAGAAGAAACCGGATATTTAAAATAAGCTTCTCAATGTGAAGGGAGCACGTGAAGCAGTACTGGATTCGACCCTAAAACATCGCCCGGTGAGGACACGAAAATAGGGGTGGGGGCGAATGGACACCACGTGACCACCACGTGACCGCCTTCGGATTCACAGCGAAGGCAATCACGCTGCGAAGAGAAGTACTTCGTGAAGTGACGGCCCTTGTAGATTTTTTAGCATAACCTTGCTAGCGTGTGAAATGAGTGCAATTGTGCGATAGTTGGAGCATTCTTTGGCGTTTCCTTTCTTTGGGATTGGGATGTAGACTGAACTTTTCCAGTCCTCTGGCCACTGCTGGGTTTTCCAAAGTTGCTGGCATATCGTATGCAGCACCTTTACAGCATCCTCTTTTAAGATTTTAAAGAGTTCAATTGGAATGCCGTCCCCTCCACTGGCCTTGTTGTTTGCAATGCTTTCTAAGGCCCACTTGACTTCACTTTCCAGGATGTCTGGCTCCAGGTCAGCAATTACGCTATCTTGGTTATCAGGGACATCCAGATCTTTCTGATATAATTCTTCTGTATATTCTTGCCATCTCTTCTTGATCTCTTCTGCTTCAGTTAGGTCCCTACCATTTTTGTCCTTTATCATATCCATCTTTGCACGAAATACCCCTTTAATATCTCCAATTTTCTTGAACAGATCTCTGGTTTTTCCTTTTCTGTTGTTTTCCTCTATTTCTTTGCACTGTTCATTCAAGAAGGCCGCCCTGTCTCTCCTTGCTATTCTTTGGAAGTCTGCATTCAATTTTCTGTATCTTTCCCTTTCTCCCTTGCATTTTGCATCCCTTCTCTCCTCCGCTATTTGTAGGGCCTCGTTGGACAACCACTTTGCTTTCTTGCATTTTCTTTTCTTTGGAATATTTTTCATTGCAGCCTCCTCTACAATGTTACAAGCCTCCATCCATAATTCTTCAGGTGTTTCTGTCCACCAAATCTAGTTCCTTGAATCTATTCTTCACTTCCACTGTGTATTCATATGGGATTTGACTTAGGTTATACCTAACTGGCCCAGTGATCTTCCCTACTTTCTTCAGTTTAAGTTTGAATTTTGAAATAAGAAGCTGATGATCTGAGCCACAGTCAGCACCAGGTCTTGTTTTTGCTGACTGTATAGAGCTCCTCCATCTTTGGCTGCAGAGAACATAGTCAATCTGATTCCGGTATTGTCCATCTGGTGATGTCCATGTGTAGAGTCGCCTTTTGTGTTGTTGGAAAAGAGTGTTTGCGATGACCAGCTTGTTCTCTTGACAAAACTCAATTAGCCTTTGCCCTGCTTCATTTGGAACTCCGAGGCCAAACTTGCCAGTTATTCCTTTTATCACTTGACTCCCTACTTTAGCATTCCAATCCCCTATGATGAGAAGAACATCTTTCTTTGGTGTCAGTTCTAGAAGTTCTTGTAAGTCTTCGTAAAATTGGTCAATCTCAGACTCTTCAGCATCGGTAGTTGGTGCATAAACTTGGATTACTGTGATGTTGAAAGGACTGCCTTGGAATCGTACCGAAATCATTCTATCATTTTTAGGTTGTATCCCAGCACTGCTTTTCCCACTCTATTGTTGACTATGAGGGCTACTCCATTTCTTCTATGGGATTCTTGCCCACAGTAGTAGATGTGATAGTCATCTGAACTGAATTCACCCATTCCTGTCCATTTAAGTTCACTGATGCCCAGGATGTCAATGTTTATTCTTTCCATCTCACGTTTGACCACATCCAGCTTACCCTTTCTGTAATATCTTTCTACAAAGACCCACCGCTCCCCAAGGCAGTGGTTCTCAACCTGGTGTTTGGGACCCCTTTGGGGGTCGAATGACAAGGAGCAGCATGAGCCAGTGAAGAAAAACGGCCCCTGCGGGGGGGGGGGCTTGTGGCCTCTTCCAAGCAGGGCAAGGGGCAAGGCGGTCAGCACAACATGAGGAACTATAGTAAAGGGTTGCGGCATTAGGAAGGTTAAGTACCACTGCCCTAAGTATTGAGCTGACCAACGTATTTTAACTACCCTAAGGATGACAGCAATATATATTATACTTATGGGTATTTGAATTGCTTTCATTGTGGTTCGGTTCAATGCAGTTTTTTAAACATAGATCAATCCATCCTGTTCCTCTGAGAGCTGTCCAGCTCCTTTCCAACACAACAGTACAACTTCTATTTATTTTGCTATGATTGAGCATGCTTCTATTTAACCAGTTATATGGCCTGTACACACGGTTCTTTTATACCCCAATACAACTGTGCTTGATGAGGGTGAACAGCCTGAGGTTGAACCCGGACAAAACAGAGGTCCTTCGGGTGGGGGCACCAGTGGTTGACGGCTTGGGAAGCTCCATCAGGTTTTGGGAGGTGACTCTCTCCGTGCAGGATGAGGTGCACAGTCTGGGTGTAATACTGGACCCTATGCTTTCCATGGAGGCCCAGGTAGCATCCGTGGTCCGTGCTGCTCATTTCCATCTTAGGCAGATAGCTCAGCTGCGTGCCTTCCTGGATCCTGGCGCTCTCACTACTTTGGACCAGGCACTCGTAGTCTTGAGATTAGACTACTGCAATGCTCTCTACATAGGGCTGCCTTGTAGATTAGTGTGGGGGCTCCCGCTAGTGCAGAATTCTGCGCTAGATTACTTACAGGGTTAAGAAAACATCAACTTATAGCCCCCACGCTGGCTGTGCTGCAGTGGCTGCCAATTCACTTCCCCATTGATTTCAAGATTTTAATGATGACATATAAAGCCCTAAACGGTTTAGGACCTTGCTATCTGGCAGAATGGCTCCTGCTGCAAAGTACTGCCCACAACACCCAATCATCTCAGGCAGGACATTTGAGGGTGTCGTCGCTGAAGGAGGCCTGTAAATTATTTGACGAGAAATCAGGCTTTTTCAGTGGCGGTCCCTTGGCTCTGGAACCAACTTCCTCCTGAGATCTGCCTGGCACCTTCCCTCCCAGTCTTTAAGAAGCATCTAAAGACGTGGCTATTTAAGAAGGCTTTCCCCAGATATTAATCTGTTCTAATAATGATTGCTATTATGTATTTATTTGCTTTTATCTGTCGCCCATCTTGTTCCTGTTCTATGCTTTTGTTATATATTGTTTACTAGTTATAGTGTTTTTATCTATATATTTGTGCTTATCTATGATATTGTATTTTACTGTTTATGGTTTGATTTCTGTTCAGTTTGTAAACCGCCCAGAGTATTTGGACTTCTGAGAAATCCCCATGAAACTTTCAAACGATTTCTGTGGAACAGTAGAGTATCGTCCATTTGAGGAAGTCCCTGGTGATCGGACAATACTTGTAAGACCTCAGCAATTCCCCATATAAGGAAGTAACTTTAAAAACAACAGTTACAAGTGTCGCACAGATGCATTTTTGATCCAACACTACTATCCTGCACAGCTAAATACATTTTCTGGATTCTAAGGGCACCATTTCATGTTAGACCTAACTAAGAGGGGGAATTCTTTAAGTGCACATTTTGGCGTTCAATAGGCCATAGTCATGTCTCTTGTGCGTTCAAGGGAAAGCAGCAATGTCCCCAACAGTCGCTTCATAAGAACGTAAGAACAGCCTTGCCGGAACAGGCCATAGCCTATCCAGTACAGCATTCTTTCTCACATAGTGGCTCACCATTTGCTTCAGGGTATTCCCAAGTAGATGTCTTCACCTGCTTATGATTCCCTGCAAATGGCATTGAGAGATATCCTGCCTCTCTCTCCAACCTGGAGGTTGTCCTTAGGCATCAAGAATGATAGCCATTGAGACCCCTGTTCTCCATGAACTTGTCCAATCCTTTCTTAAAGCTGTCAAGGCTGACAGCTGTCACCACTTCTTCTGGCAGGGACATCCACAGAACAGTAATACTCTGAATGAAAAAGAACTTTATCTTATTTGTTTGAGATCTAGCACCCTAAAGTCTCATGGAGTGCCCCCGAGTTCTAGTGTTGTGCGATAGGGAAGACAGCTTTTCCTTACCTACATTGTCCACACTGTGGACATCATCACGCTGTCCATTGGCATCCTTCAGTCTCGAAAAGACTATGGTATCATGCCCAGAGTAGAGATCCTAAAAACAACACCTAGTGTGACTAAATAGTAGACCAATTCGGGAACGGCAATCTCTATCGCACTGGGGACAGATGTATTCTGTTTCTTGTCCGGTCCTCGAGTTTCGTTCTTTCCATGCTGCCTCTTTTCCTCTGCCTCTTGGACAAATGCCTCTTCAATTTTATGTAGACCATGCTGTATCTCTTGCCTCCAGACAGTGCGATCGGAGGTCAGGGTTTCCCATCTGTTGAGGTCCATTCCCAAGGCCTTCAGGTCCCTCTTACAGATATCCTTATACCGCAGCTGTGGTCTCCCTCTGGGGCGCTTTCCCTGCACTAGTTCTCTGTATAGAAGATTAGAGATGGGCACGACTCAAAAAAAATGGTTTTTCGTTTGTCGTTTAGGGGGTCCGTTTTGGTTTGTTTTCGTTTTTTGGTGAGTTTTTGCAAATTTTTTGTTTTCATTTTCGTTACATAACAAAACAAAAAAACAAAAACAAAAACAAAAATCTGTTGTTAGCATTCTTTTCAGTTCAATGTATTTGCCGCAACGAAAACGAAAAACATGGCAAAATTTTTCGTTTTTGTTTTGTTTTGAAAAAAATTTCATTTTCGTTTTCGTATGAAATGAAAAAACAAAAACAAAAACAAAAACGAAAAATTGCTCGTTTCATGCCCATCTCTACAGATGATCTTTTGGGATCTGACCGTCATCCATAAAGGTGGGCACGACTCAAAAAAAATTGTGTTTCGTTTGTCGTTTGGTCATTTAGGGGTCCGTTTCGGTTTGTTTCCGTTTTCGTGAGGTTTTTTGCAAAAATTTTCATTTGTTTCATTACGTAACAAAAACAAAAAACAAAAACAAAAACAAAAAATTGCTGTTTCATTACCATTTAACGCAACTCAAAGCATTTGCCGTAACAAAAATGAAGCGGTCGACAAAATTTTTCGTGTTTTGCTTTGTTTCATTTTGGGGTCAAAATATGTTTTTCGTTTTGTTACGCAACGAAACGAAAAAACAAAAACAAAAACAAAAATTTCACTGAGTCGTGCCCATCTCTAGTCACCCATTCTCACAACGTGCCCAAGCCAGCATAGGCGTCGCTGTTTCAATAAAGTGTACATGCTAGGGATTCCGGCTCAATTCAGGACTATGCTATTTGGAACTTTGTCGTGCCAGGTAATGTTGTAGCACACTGTACTGCAGCTATAACTGTGTTCACGACCTGGGTTCAATCTTAGATGGCAGGCTCAAAGTTCACTCCGCCCTCCAACCTTCTGAGGTTGGTAAAATGAGTACCCAGCTCACTTGGGGGGTGCAATGTGTAGCCTGCATGATTATTTATAAACCATACAGAAAGTGCTTTAAGTGCTATAGGTGCTATAGGATGGTATATAAGCAGCATGCTCTGCTCTGCTCTTACTAAGCATTGTTTTGACCATGCACTTTATGGAGATATAATTTACTCAACAGATCTGGAAGTTGAGTCATGGGCAACTGGACTTCTTTTCTTGAACTTCCAGATAAACTCACCTGGATCACTAAGAATCTTCACAGATATTTTACTCAACAGATTGATCAATGTTTCTTCTCTTCAGTTGCACTGGTAGCTGGGTCTGTCGAGTCATTTCCTTGGAACTGTGCTTTTTCGGTATTGCCTTTCTGAGAAATCACACTAAACCTGCAAAACATTTCTGTGGAACTTTATCACCCCCACACACCCTTAGGGAAGTACCTCGTGATTGGGCACCACCTTTCAGTCCAGGAAAGTATAAAAAGATTATATTTTATTGCCTGGTACCGCCTGGCAAGTAGATAACTTGAAGAACCGAGCTCTGCTGAAAACGGTGAGCTATTACTTCCTTTCCTTTTCAATGAGACATTATGGATTCTGCTTATATAGCCCAGCTGGTCACTAAATACAAGGGTGTCTTATTATTGATTCATTAGCTCACCGTTTGCTCATTGTCAATAGATCTAGAATTTCAGACAGTGGTCTTTCCCAAACTAAGGCCACTACCACACTTCCTTGAGTATCACCTTATCTCCTCCTGTGGACACGTGATCGCTACAGCAGTTTGGCAGTGCACATTTCAGCGGTTACTTAGCAACTGCTTATCATGTCCCCAGAATTTGGAACATTTTCCTTTAGACAGTTGTGTTGCTTTTATTGTTCCCTCTGTTTGCTGCCCCAAGTAGTACTTTTGTGGGCTGGATAGATGGATGGATGGATCCCAAAGACCAGACAGTATGTTAGCTCTGATTAGGACATAATTTCTTAAACACTAATTGTCCGGGCAGGAATTTTTCTTACCCTCCATGATTTGGAATTTTGCTTCTCTGTTTTGTGATTCGTCATGCCTTTAGCCTTTTGAAAGTTTAATTTCTCAGACACAATAGATAGCCACAGTCATGTCTCTTCAATACTCAGAGGAAGGTATCTCTAGAAACAAGTCCCTTGTATAAGATTCTGCTGCACAGCTCAGTCTCTTCTACTATAAAGATGGGTTTTGTTTTGTTTTGTTTTTTGTTTCCCTTTCAGACCCACCTCTAGCTCAGCTATTCTGATGGATCCTGCAAGTTCCTATGCCTTTTTAGTGAGAGGTATTCAGTCTCTCGATGTGACTGGAGGTTTCTGTCCTTGTGAGCTTCTGCTCACTGGAGACCAAGCCTTCCCTGTCCTTGTGAGTCCAGACAAGCAGGTCCTCATTGCTGCATCCCAGTACGGAGGAGGTCGGATGGTGGTGGCTGCCCATGAAAACATCCTGCAACTTCCCCAGTTCCTGCCATTGATAAAGAATGCCCTGGAGTGGCTCAAACCCTCCCCAGGAGCCCAGGTGGGAGTCCACAAAAGCATGGATGCCCTCTCAGAGATGGTCCTTGGCAGGGGCATCAAAGTCCATCCAGGGGCAACCTCGGGGACTGGCTTGGGGTCTACTGCATCAACGCCTATGACGATTCACAGGCCGATGACCTCGTGGAGTTTGTAAAAAAAGGAGGTGGGCTTCTCATTGGAGGGCAGGCCTGGCATTGGTCTTACACACATGGCAAGGACAAAGTCCTGCTTGAGTTTCCCGGAAACCATGTGACCAGTGTGGCCGGAATATACTTCACTGCCAACGTCAGAGAGAATGGGATCTTTCCTGTGCCCAAGAAAATGCCAAGGATCCCACTCATCACTCGGTAAGTATCATTCTTGATTTAATGTATCACCATTATTTCTGTTGGAAGACAGATATAGGGATGTTCCTTATGATGCACACCTGTGTTCTCAAGAGGCAGCCTTGGGTCCTTTTCCAGAGAGAGAGAGGTGGGGTAAAAATACTCTAAAATACATAAATAAATAAATGGTGGGGAAAGCAGGGCATGCACTGTTGCACTGGTGATTTTAGAATGGCTTCCCTCATATTTTAGTCATCCAGTTCTGCAAAATATCCCTGAAAGAAATGACGAGCACTATTTTTGCTATCTGCTGGCAGACCTGTGCCCATCAGTAACAATTCAAGTAATCGTCTTTTGTGTAGTGGCTGTAGTTGGTGGGTAAGAAATAGTACCATAAAACTGATTGGGAAATTACTTTTTTAAGAGTTAATCATACACAGTGCTTTTTTTTTTGGTAACTTTTAATCCCAACTATTATACAGTTATTTTGCCCATTTTTATCTGCTCTGTTGATCATAATAAAGGAAATGATTCCTCTCGAATGAATGTTATTCATCTGACATATTACAAAAATAACTTGCACAATCACAAAAGAAACCATAAACAGGAAACTATAGAGATTTAAGGTGGTTTGCCCTTTCCAAATGAGATTGGGGAAAATGCATTGGTTGACTTCTGACTTGATCTACATTGGATCAGATCCAACTCATCCCAGTGCTTTGAAGCGTCTCCTTGGAAGCGGTATGATTTGCCCACCTAACCTTTCTTGGGTGATAGTGCCATGGGAAAAAGTTCATTTCCTTGGAGGCGTCTTGAAACTTGGTAACATTCATTCCAATCCAAACATTGATTCCACCCCCAGTCTACTGCTCTTGTGAAACCACCATATTTGAGCCCTACTCCAAGTCCCAGTGGGTTTTTGTAAACATTTGAAGACCTGAGTTTCAGTTTCCACCCAAAGACAAAATTAGGCTCAGGATTCTTCTTCCTCCTTCCCTTTTCACTAGGCATGGGCTGGACATTCAAACAGATTTAAATACTCTTCTGAATGGTGTGACCAAGTTCCATATCCAAGACAGTATCCCCTCTCGCCTGCTCACCCACGGGGTTTTGGCATTTCCCATCAGCATGACCGATTCTTACCAGACGTTCCTTGCAGCTGCCTTTTACGGCCGGGGGCGTGTTGTGGTTGCCGCGCATGAAAGTCTGCTTGACATGGAATCAACTGAACAGTTTCTACTCAATGCCATCCACTGGCTTACAGCCGGCAAAGGAGGAAATGTGGGCATCGGAGGGAAATTCAAGGGACTTCATTCCATGTTAAAAAAGGCCAGGATCCCATGTGAGTTCACCAGTCTTAAAGAGGGCCTAAGCGTCTACTGCTGCACAGCCTACAGTGATGACGAGAGGGGGGAAATCCACGAATTTGTCTCTGAAGGAGGTGGTCTCCTCATTGGAGGACAGGCTTGGTACTGGAGTTCTCAACATCCTGGCTCCAGGGCCATGGCTGATTTTCCAGGAAACAAAATACTTAACAAATTTGGAATTGGAATCACTGAAGAAACCATAACAAATAAAACCTACTCAGCAGGCCAAGGCAGAGATGCTGTTTCAAGCTATCACTTTCGGAAAGCGCTCGCACAGTTCAGGGAACACGCTCTGGATTCCTCATGGCTCAAGATGCTAGCAAAAGATTCCTCCACCTTCCTAGACATTCCAGCTGCCAACTCCCCTCCCTTCTCTTCAGTTCACGAGGACATGGCCGACATGCTCCAGCTCCGTAGGATTCCTGACGTCTGTGCGAGCAACCCCATCAGCTCCTCCTCAGAGGAAGCCCTTTTACTCCACTTAGCATGGGGACTCTACAACACGGGATCGATGGCACAAACCATCTGGATCGATGGCACCAATGATGGTAAAGGAAGATTTTGAAAGCTGTAACTCTTGTTCATTATGATGTTTTATACTCTGTTATTTTCTCTGGTGTTTGGTTTGCTAGGTGGCAAGGACATGTAGAGGGAATAGGGACATCACAGCATTTGGTGGTTTCCATGCTATTTTGTGCTTGCCTTCATTATAATCAAATAATGATGAGTTAATGGGTTGAGTACTAACATACCCATACAGAGTTCCTCTCTATTTAATTCAATGGTTCCCAACCTGGGGGTCGGGACCCCTTTGGGAGTCAAACAACCATTTCACAGGGGTCACCATGAGCCAATGAAGAAGAAGGAACAGACGGCTTGGGTCTGGAGGAGGGGGGAAGAGTGAGTTACAGCTTGATAGGTTGGAGGGGATGTCAGTCAATGGCACCGGGGGCTGCGATTGGCTGAGGGTGCCTGTAGAGGGATTAATGGACGATCCTGCTTGGACCAGTTAAACAGTCTATACATACGTGGGTTGCCGTGATCTATTTATTATAACAGCTCTATCTACTCTAGGAAGTTTAAAAACAAAAAAAAGGTTAAATAGTGACAAAATGTAATATAAACCACTAGTTCTGGAACCATCTCATTTAACTTCCTCTTTTGGTCCTGCTTACAGGAGAAGAAGCCTGGAGAAGCACCGGCTTGTATCTTTTTCCATCAAAAATGGCCACTTTGGTCTTCCCATCAATCGCGATGGAAGCTAAATTTCAGGTAGCATTATAAGAATATTTGAAATCTGAGGTTTTATAAGAATGTATAAGAATGTTAAAGACCTGCTGCAGCCCATGGCTCCCTTCGAGGGAGGAAAGGACCCATGGGCCCCAGTGAGCCCCCCCTACATTTGCTCTACAACTGACCTGCACAATGTGTTGCCCGCGGCGCTGTTGGAGGTCGCCCGCTGGGTCCCTCCTGGCCTGCCGGTAGGCAGCCCCTGGCGGCGTGTTGGAGAGTTTCCCGCCCCACTCGCGCACTGGCGGGGCATACGGGAGGCCGGGCTGGTTGGTGCCTCTTCCAGGCCATCCTCAGCATCGGCTGCCTGCCGAGCTGGGAGGGGTGGCCAGCAGCAGGGGCAACCAGCACCGCCCTGCACCTTCTCGGCTCCGGGCTGCCACGGCCCTCCAGGAGCTGCTGCTGCCCGGTGACGCCTCTGTGCCCTCCCCAAGGGACTCCTGCCAGCCCCTGCAGCCACCAGCCTAGCCACCAACATGGATGGAGTGGCAGGGCCAGGCAGAGGCAGCTGGAAGCCAGTGGGCACTTCCCCTTACTTTTGAGGGGTGAAAAAGTGCATCTTACAGAGCGAAAAATACGGTAAAACTGGGTGAGAAAATGCACCATCTAATTAGGCCTTCAATAATACTTTTTAAAAATCTTTTAATGATTATACTAACTAGGTATGGTTCTCTGCCTTAAATATATCCATCATTCTGCTTTAAATATATGCTACAGCTTTTACCTTGCTGTAAGACTTTGGGTTGTTAAAACTTCTCCAAAGCAAATTTGTGCCTGTAGAAGCTGGACTATATGTAAATGGATAAAGCCTGATCAGAAGTTTGAGATTCCGATTTCTGCTTTCCATTAAGTTCATGAGATCATGAGGTGGCCATTTGTTCACTCAGCTTGATAATTGTGGGAACTGGGCATCCTCTTCATAGAATCATAGAACAGTGAAGTTGGAAGGGGCCTACAAGATGATCAAGTCCAACCCCTTGCCCCTGCTCCATGCAGGAATACAACACAAAGGATATCTGCCAGGTGGTTGTCCAAATTTCTCTTGAACAGTTCCAGTGCTGGAGCACTCACCCCCTCTTGGGATTATTGGTTCCATTCCTGAAATGGAATGTTATTTAGTTGAAAGCTGGGTTCTCTTTTACTTGAGCCCACAGTTGTACATCCTGCACTTTGGGATGTTTGAGAACAGATCCTGTCTCAGATCTTTTTCAAGATGTCATAAAGAGAAAACGAGATCACAGAGGTAGTAGGGCTTATGAAGCACAGTAGATCACCAAGTAACGTAATTTTTAAACCAATATTTTGCAGCATAATTCTCTGCAACCCAACAATCCATTTTTCCAGGTGCAGATTGGCTCCCATTCTGATAACTTGAGCAATGCTGAAGAGCTTAAAAGGCCTCCAGTGGTGGTCAGACGATTCCACATTACCAGTCAGAGGATGGAGGTCTCCAGCTTGTGGGGCGGCCTCTTGTACATCATTGTACCAAGGAAATCTTCAGCGGGCTCCATCTATGTCACCGTAGAAGGCGCGACAATGGCTCCTTATTTTAAGCATGGTAAGAGGCCTTCTACTGTAGAAAAACATGTGAAGTACTGTATTGATAAGATTGTAAACTGAAAAGTCTGTCTGAATCCAAATGGATTATTAGTGACACACTTCCAACTTGATCTGGACGCCCAACCTAAGGCTGGGAGCCAACCTGGGAGCTTGCAAGTTTCTTGAACAACACTGCCTTTGAAATATTTAATTAACATACTGAAGGTGACATCAGGCAGTGAGAAAGGTAAGCACCTGATTGCACCAGAAACGGTTACTTCTTCTTCATGGCATCTGTGAATACGCACAAATGGGTCTTTTGTGCCTGTGCAGAAGATATTTGTCCAGCTTAGAGCTTCAAAATAGGTTAGGACCTCCTCCCCCCACTGCGCATGCTCCCAGTTTCCCACCTAGTCCTTCAGTTCCTTTTTGCCACCACGGAGATTGGTCGCATTTTTCAGAACTCCTGCAAAGCAAAACAAACACTTGAGTATTTCTTCAAATTGTATTATACACTTTTCCTTTATTTTTCTTTTCTACTATCCTTCCTCCTCCTCCCAGTCGTCTTTGGACAATTCCTTTTATTTTTATTTTATTTTCCTCCCTCCTTCCACCATTTTATGGCTTCCAGTGGACTTTTCAAAACGTGCGCGACCTGCTCCAATGAAGTCCCCATTTCGGGTGGTCACGCTCTTTGCTTATCCTGTTGGGAGAAGAGCAGCAGCCATCACAGTGCATGGATTGCAAAACGCTCACCAAACCTGCACTTAAATGACGCTTAGGCAGGCTCCACACTTATCTTTGGGAGAAGTCTCTTCGTCCGATAGAGCCCCAAGAGCAGGTCAACAATTCTATTCTTTCAACCTCACCTTCTTCTACGAAACCACAAATATCTAAGGGTTCTAAATCCTCGAAAGCATCTTCCTCCTAGTTAGACAGAAAAAGAAATCTGCTCCATCAGCGCCTAAACCAGATCCGAGGTCTAAAGCTGGTTCCAGCCCGGATGCTCAGGCTCTCAGCCTGACTCCAATATCAACAGACCTACGGTATCGAGATCAGGATGATCTCCCATGTCGGCAGCTAGAGGCGCTCTCTCTGAGATCCAGCCACTCTAGCTGGGGAGACAATTCCATTGCGGAAATAACTGTGGTCCAAGCGCCTATATCCAGCCCTGGCCTATCGGCTCAAACCAGGAGCTGGCTTCTCGAACCACCGAGACCCAACAGCAGGTACTGAGAACTCTCTACCTGGCATCTGACACTGACACTCGGTGTCAGACACGCTCTACGCCACTCACCATCTCCTCAACTTCAGGCTCATATGTCCTAATGAGTTTCGGTTTCCGAATGAGCCTCAACATCAGGACTTTCCTCTGATATCAGGAGACACAATCTCGACCTTGCTACTGAAACACTCAGCATCCTACTAACTACTCCAGCCAATCCTCACCTTCAACATCTCCTCCTCGACATCAAGGCTGACTTGATGCCTATATGGACATCCGCATCGACCAGCCACATCGACATCGAAAATATATTCAGATTATTTCCCTAATGCCCTGCTCCACTCCGAGCGGGGGCTGAGCAAATCCTTGGTCGGGCGGTGGTAAAATGCCTCCTTCCTGCCAGTCTTGCTCTTTATTACTTGACTGGAAAGCAACAGATGCAGCCACCAGAGGTAAAGGTGGGGAGGTGGGAGTGGAATAGGAGGGGGGGACAGGCTGACTGACACCTGGGTTCACCAATGGGTGCCCTCCACTGGTCAGACCCCTCTGCAACCAATGATCAGCCTACCAGCTTGATCACCAGTAACTCACCTAAGGGTATGGAAGATTCAGTCCTATGGTATTCTACCCCCTCCGAGCAATGCCTGATAGTGCAGGGGCAGATCTCACAACACCTAAGGAAGTAGTGGTGCCAACCAGAGGGCAGGCAACATTACCCCTAGGTATAGGGATCACAGTACCCCATGGAACTTAGGGGCGATCGCGCCACGATTTGGGCTAGTCCTTAAAGTCTTGGGTTTTCTTTCTCTTTGCAATGCAGCCATGCATGAAGGACTCTTCCCCTTTAATATCCTGAGCTTTCTAGAACCAAACTATCTAGGCTATTATGTATTACCTCTCACCTGTCCCCCCTCTAACTAGTATAAGAGAAGGTCCTTCCCTTCTGTATAGCGCACACACTGAAAGCAGCCGTGTCATGTAGTATGTTGCTCGCAGCCTGCCAGAATGCTGGATGTTGTCTCCCTCTTTCTCCAAGAGATATGCTAAGTACGGTTTGTATTGTTCTATTGTTGTTTTCCCTTTTGTATATATTTTTACAGTAAAAGTTAGGTTACATTTTTGCTATATAAGCTTGTTTAGTACTCCTTATTAAGCCGAGCAAGTGTGTGTTGTGAGTGAGTATCCTTTGTTGCTGCCAGAGGTAGAGATATACTTTGGGCTGACTGCCATTCATCCGTTTCTGTTCTGCCAGGGAGATTTGTGTGACTGCAAACACTCAGAAGACTTATTTTCTCTGCTAATATCTCTAGTTAGAGACTGAACTCCAACATAAAGGTTATGGGCTCCAGGTTATGAATGGCCAGTCCATTTTTCTGTTATTGCATTCTTTATCTCACTCACTCGTGTTTGTTGTTATACTGCCGGCTAAGGAGTAACTCCCTTTTTATTTTATTTTTTTGGCAAAGGAGACAAGCTTTTTTTGAACCAAGAACTTTTCTTTTTGAGCTTGGAAGAAACCTTTTTTTCTTTGAGAGCAGGTTTTAGGAGGGGTGGTAGATGTTGATTACCAAGGTGAAGTTAAAGCACTATTACATAATGCCAGCATGCAAGATGTGATTCTTCCTGCAGGACAGCGAGTAGCTCAGCTTGTTGGTGAGAAAATAATCTTACCAGCCATCCAAGAGGTAGCTGGTCCTAGCCAGCTTACCCAGTAGACGCAACAGAGGGTTTGGATCAGCAAATGCTGATTTCATAGCAGGACATAAGGTATGGGTTGTGTATCCTAATCAACCAAACCGGACAGGAGATATTATAGGTAAAAGGTGTTAGTAGAACAAGCTAACTCTCCAATTTGTTTAGACAGTACCAAACTAAAGAGAGTGTTTTTGCTAGTGCCTCTAGAAACAGAACGTTCTCAAGATGCACCATGAAAAGCCTAACTGGTGGTTTCTGCTAGACCCAACCAGTGAGAGATCAAAAAATTGGGAACTTTGCACTTGGGAATGTGTTGAATGCAATCATGGCACCCCAGTGTGGATCACAAGATGGAAAGGTCCACAGGGGCTTGTGGATTTGGCTCAGGAGCCCTATCCAGAACATCCCTCTGTAGTGGTCATGCACTTAAAGGGCCGACCACAATGGGTAGGGGCTTGGACAGCACCCCATGTAAAACTGGTCCCGGTAGAAAGCCTGGTCCAGGAAGATACCCCCATGTCTGTGTTACAGCATCCCTGGTACTACCTGTTTGAAGCATGTTTCTGCGAAGTGATTCCTGGTCTACCATTTATCTGCTGTCCCAAGTGCCTAGAAACTAGTATTGATTTTCTTTCTTCAATCAAACACAGAAGAAAATTATTTATTGATGATTGCCTAGTATTCTGGGTATCTTCGGGAATATGTTACCAATTGCCTTCCCTACCTCTCAGAAAATGCAACCACTCTATCTGTATGTGAACCCATCTTTCACAAAGACAATGAATGCTAGGAACTCAGGGCAGATGCATAAATGTAACAGGGGGCAGGACATGGATGATGCCTGGTCAACAATTGTATTTTTTCTGTATCATGGAATTACCATTATTTTGAATTATTTTGGACTTTGAAATGGAATTACTCTTCAGTATTTTGATAAGCAAAAGGGGATAACTCAAGGAAGGTGGCAAGATAGGAAGATTGAGAGGAGATAGCGTAGTAGGGTATAATTAGTTTCTTTTACATTAGTCTTGTTAGAGTCAACCAAATACAGTATACCTACCTCTAGTGCTATCTTGTTAAAAGATCATCCACATTTGGTGATGGAAGCCTTTCAAAGGCGCATTTATCATGTTAGTATAAATACCACAGCATATAATATATCCACAGTTTGAACCTAAATGCAGTCCCTGGGCCATACCTATCTATAATTCTTGGATGAAAACACGGCACACCCATTCTCTTACAGAGACAATACTAGGGGGTTTAGGTGCTGGAGCAAGGATCGCTGATGCCAGATCTATAGAAGATTTAAAAAATAAGTTAGCCTCTTTAGGACATCATATTATGGTAATGAATGAGTTGTTACAGAGGATCACGTTTTACAGGAAGCAAGCGTTCTTCAAAAACCAGCAAATCCAGTCCCTACTAAAAGCATTATCTAAAAGTAACAAAGGAATGGCATTGAAGATTAAACATGAAGCAGTTGAATTAGTAAGAGTTACCTGAGATATTGAAGATTTGACTACCCACCATTAGTGGGGTATCTTTTCTGGATGGAGCCCAACTATGAGCAATGTTTTGCATTTGGCTTAATGCCCTGTAATTGTTTTTCTTATTACAGTGGACTCACGTATAACAAACGGTTCAAAAATCCACTTAACGGAATCGGCTATGGGGCGAATCCGTACAACAGAAAAATGGTCTCGAATTTTAAAAAAAACTTGCTTTGCAGCGTTCAAAAATGCTCCCATTGCTCTGGCCAGCTATGCATCCTGGGAGCATTAAGTTAAAGTGTATAGGAAAGTTTTGAGCCTTTTAAAATGCACCCATGGTGCCTTGCAGTCTTGAGCCAATCAGATTCAAAGAAAATCCTCCCGGGAGTCATTTAAATCCTGGAGGCTTGCTTGTGTTCAGCACAAGGCTTCTAGAGAAGAGGCGTGGAAGCAGCTTGAAGACCTCGTCGTTCCAGCCCAGCAAATTTCAAACAGATCCCTAGAGGTTTCAGGACAGGTAGACATGACTTTTTGTAATCTACTGTAATGAAGGGTTGTTTTTTAAGGGGGGGGGATGTTTCTGTTTTTTTTTAATATTTTGTTGGGATTAAGGTGTTGAGGAGGACTTGGGGGATGTATTCTACTTAATCAGGGTGATGTTCCTTCCCCCAAACACCACCCCACTCATCCAGCCCATTGATGTGACCGAGAGTGAGCTGTCTGCGAGGGACAAATTGAGAAGGAGCAGACACCAGGAATAGAGAAGCAAGCAAAGACTTTGAAAGAGGAAGAACAAGCATCAAAGAGAGGGACAGAAGTAGAAGGAAAAGAGACAAAAAGTGAAGAAACATGCCAGGGACAGGCACAGGGAATAGTTGCAGAAAGAAGGTGATGACTGCATTTTATGCAGACCGGGTGGAAAGAGATGAATGGAGAGAAATAGAATGTGGGAGGGGCTATAGACCCAAGGGAGAGTATATAAGGAGGTGGTGTGAGGTGAACTGTCAGGCAAAACCTCAAACGGTCGAGGCTTGGGCACAAGTCTTTGGGGAAAAGGTGTCTACCTCAGAAGCGTGGGTACAAGTGTGGTAGATAAGAAGGCCAACAGTGGAAGTGTGGGTACAGGTTTATGAGGAAAAACCGGAGACATGCGAAAGCTGGGTGCAGGTTAGCGAAAGGAAGGCCAAGGTCACAATACGGGTTGTGGAGAGAGGAATGCAGACGGATGCCTTAATCTTGACAAGTGTAGAAACTGGACTGCCTCTTCCATACCCTCCTTTGAGCGTTGACCAGAGTGTTGGCATAACAAGGCCTACATCCAAACATATGGCAGGAGCCAACCTCAACATGACTCAGCAGTTTGCATGTCTCTTTAAGACCTTACTACTTAAGTAATGGTTCTAGCCTCAAACACACACACTGACCTGCCTGATGCTGGTGTTGCTCCAGAGGCATAGAGAGAGCTGCAGAATTACTTCTGACTTGTTGCTATTTAAGGTTGTACTTTATTCTTTTGCATTTATAACAAGCAAGGCAATATATATATGTGTGTATAGCTCCGTATCCCTTTTTATGAGCTTTATCACAACTGCTGTGGCCCTAATTTATGTGCATTCACAGATGCCACAAAGAAAGGTTGGGTACTTACCTGTAACTTTAGTTCTTTGAGCGTGCATCTGTGAATTCACACTAGAGATGGGCACGACTCAAAAAAATAATTTTTCGTTTTTCATTTTTCGTTTAGGGGGGTCCGTTTCAGTTTGTTTTCGTTTTTCGGGGGGGTTTGCACATTTTTCAATTTCATTTTCATTACGAAATGAAACGAAAAAACAAAAACAAAAACAAAATTTTTTCATTTCGTTAGCATTCTTTTCAATGCAATGTCCGCCATAACGAAAACGAAAAACACGGCAAAATTTTTTGTTTCGTTTCCGTTGTCGTTTTCCTTCTGAAAAATTTTTCGTTTTTGTTTTCGTTACAAAACGAAAAAACGAAAACGAAAATTTCATTGAGTCATGCCCATCTCTAATTCACACTCCTGCCCTATCATCCCCCTCTATCCGTCACATCTTTATGCTCTATTTTTCAGCAGCAGACGACAGAATTGAGGCACTAGGCGGGAAACCAAGAGCATGTGCAGTGGGGGGAGGAGGTCCTAACATATTTTGAAGCTCTAAAATGGCCGAATATCTTCAGTGCAGGCACAAAGACCCATTCATGTGTATTCACAGATGCACACTTGAAAAACTACGGTTACTGGTAAAATAACCAATCTTTTTTGAAGAACAACCTGCCTTAAAGTGACTTTTCCATCCATAAAGCAATTGTTCCACCACCACCACCACCCGCTCCAAATAGGAGCTCTAATTCTGAAGCACAGAATGGAGTTCTGTGGCTTGAACATTGTGTGATCATCAGAAAATAGCTCAAGCGGTCCAAAATGCAAGATATATGCCCATGTGATCACACCCATAGTCAGTCCAACTCAGCAATGGAATCTTAGGGCAATTCCATCTATCTCATTACACAAAAACATTTTGTATTCTGCTGTTATCATAGAATCATAGATTAATGGACTTGGAAGGGGCTTTATATGGCAACCATTAAGCAGGTTCAGGAAAGGACTACCAGCACCTCTTTGGTTTGTTACCAGCGATAACATACACTGGAAACAAACCAAAAAAAAGATGAAATCTAAATGCACCAAACCCCAAACAAAACAAAAACAATAGCTCCTGAAAGGGCCCACAAAACTGGAGGTAGGCACCGATCAGGGAAAGCCAGCTCGTAATGATACACACATCAGTGAGGTTGCCAGGACAGGGAGCAACCATCTCAAAGCTGGACCAAACTGTAAGACAAATGCCCATCTCATAGCAAACCAATTCCCTTTTATTCTGAATAATAAAGCATTAGCAAAATGAGTAGTTCTTGACTATCGTGCTACAGGATCCCTTCCATTTTACAGTGACAGAGTCTTTCTAACCGCTCCTGATCCCACCATGTGGGACTGGAAGACTTTCCTATCCTTTCTAGTTTCAACTTTCGGATATTGTGATTTGTTGTTGCTGCTGTTCAGTAGAGATGGGCCAAACTGGTTCGAGTCCAACTTGACTTACCAGGCTATGGCGGCGGGGCATTTTGAGGTGCTGGCTTGGGGCCAGCGCCTCTCAGCTGAGAGGTGCTAGCTTCCCCGTGCCTCCATTTAATTTTTATTTATTTATTTTAGAGCGCTGACCACGTGGCCCCTGGGGCCGGGTTGGCATTTTTTTTTAAAAAAATTAAATTTTATTTTTAAAAGTCCCCAGCCGGGGCTTTTTGAGGTGCTGGCTTGGAGCCAGCACTTCTACAGGGGTGGAGTTCCAGGCAACAAGATGTGTGTGTGTGGGGGGGGTTAACGAAAAACAAAGCTAACAAAACGGAAATTTCCATTTCCATTTTTCTTTGATGCGTTGGTTCGTTATTCATTCCATTAGCTGACAAAACAAATAACAAATAACAAAATGAATTAAAAGTTCAGTTTGTGCCCATCTCTATTGTTCAGTCATTCAGTTGTGTCTGACTCTTCTTTGTGACCCCACAGACCAGAGCATGCCAGGCCCTCTGGTCTTCCACTGCCTCCCAGAGTTTGGTCAAATCCATGTTGGTTGCATTAATGACACAATCCAACTTTCTCATTCTCTGCTGTCCCCTTTTCCTTTTGCCTTCCATCTTTCCCAACAACAGGGACTTTTCCACTCTCTTTTCATGAGGTGACCAAAGTATTGGAGCCTCAGCTTCAAAATCTGTCCTTCCAGTAAACATTCAGGATTTATTTCTTCCAGGAAGGATAAGTTTGATCTCCTTGCAATCCAGGGGACTCTCGTTATAATTGTTGTTATTTTCATTTTGAACATTTGGTCAGGTGAAACGAGTGTGAATGACTGGAAGGACACCATACGTCATTATGCTGCTCCCTGGGCTGAGCTAGAAACCTCAGACATCATCCTGACAGTACCTTCGGATGAGGTGCGCAAGTTGGATGATCCTGAGGCCCTGCTCTCCACCTGGGAGAAGATGATGAATGCAGTGGCTCAGCTGGCCTCGATTCCTGCCTTACCCAGACCTGAGAGAATTGTGACCGATGTTCAGATATCCGTTGGTAAGTCTACACCAGAAATTCCACATTGGTATATTGCAAATGATAGAATGCATGCAATAAGGTTTTCCATTTTTGACAAACCTACTACATGATATTCCAGGAGATTTAGGTGCTCTAAAACTACAATGACATAACGACTTCCCCTCTTTGGTTTCCTACTAGAATCCTTGGGATGGATTTTTTTTTTTTTTGCCTATGTGCTAGAAATCTTGCCAAACTGTTGTTCCCATAGGTTTCTGGAATTAACTAAAACCAAAACATCAATTAGCATTTACAAGACAAAAAGTATTATACCCAAAGAATCAAGACTGTTTCCTCTATTTTTCAAATCTTTACATGGGGCTTTTGTTCAGTGACTGCAGTGAGTGCAGAAGAAGGCAGCCAGACTGGTGTTTGGTGCGGGCAGGTGTGAATATTCTGGCTTGTCTGCATTGGCTACCCATTGCCTCCCAAATTACGTTCAAGGTACTGGTTTTGATTTATAAAGCCCTCTGTGGCTTGGGACCAGAGTATCTGGCGAAGCATATTGCCCAAAGGTCAGCTTCAGCCTGGCCCACTCTCTCGTTTTGGGTCACCACCCCTCAGGAGGCTCAGAAGACTTCAACACGGAGCCAAGCCTTCTCATTGGTGGGCCCAACATCATGGTACCATCTCCCTAGCGAGATAAAGACTGCGGAGGCTCTCCCGGTTTTTAAGAAAACCTAAAACCCTGGCTTTTCAAAGCTGCTTTCGGTGATCTCTGAAGTTGTAAGGTTGCTAGTTTGTTAGTATTTTTTTTTGCTGGCCTATTCACTGTTTGCCACCATCATACTTTCCCTGGTTTTATCTGTTACTTCCTTTATTTTTAATCTATTTTTCTTTGTTGTTCACCACCCAGAGTTCCCTATGGGCAGTTTTGAAATGCAAATAAATAATAAATAATTTTTGTTGCAGGCTTTGATATTCCCCGTGCCCATTTCACTCAATCTGCCTAGATATTCAATTCTTTTAAATAAATATCTGGTTTATGAATGGATCACTATTGTGCTCCTGCATCCATTTTTCAAAATGTCAAGAAATAGCTTTATACTGGTGCACAACCTTGTGACTACCCAGGGAGAAGAATGCCAAGCTTTACATACCTAAGGGCATCCCGAATGATGACAACACCAATGGCAGCAGTCAAAGTGGTCTACAAGATCCCCACTTGTACTTGCTGCCGTTCACAATGTGACACCACACCAAGGGAAATCCTGGAAGTCAACTCTTTTCCCCATCAGTTACAGTAACCCGTCTATCGCAGGGGACCGACACAATCCACGATCATTGAAAATCCACGATATGCGGATGCGAATGCAGGTTGGGTCGGGCCTGGGGCGTGCACACAATGTTCAAAATGCTTCCAGCAATGGAGCCAAGTGCTTGGCTCTGTTACTTAAAGACATTTTAAACATTGCTCACCGCTCCCCCGCACCCGGGAGGGGTGAGGGGGAGAACCGTGTAATCTTTAAAATGACTTTCAGCAACGGAGCCAAGCACTTGGTTCCATTGCTGGAAGCATTTTAAACATCGTGCACCGCTTCCCAGCACCCCAGGGGAGGGGGAAGCGGCACACAATGCCTCCACGGAGGCAAGCCCTGGGCTCCAGCTGATTGGCGCTGGGGTGGGGGAGAAAATTATTTTGTTTCCCCACCCCAGTGCCAATCAGCTGGGGTGGGGGGAAAGGCTTAAAAAGCCCCAGCTTTTAAAACCTTTCCCCCCAAGCCCTTTTGGGGTACTGTGGTCCTCAATATAACAGGACCGCAATATATGAACCGCAGTATATGAATCCTTTGATGGAATATTTCTTCCACAGGTTGGATGCACTCTGGTTACCCCATCATGTCAAATGTGGGGGCAATGCAGGAGATCATGGACATGCAGGCATTCCAAACCAAGGGGACCTGGGGTCCCATTCATGAGCTGGGTCATAATCAGCAGAGACGTGAATGGGAATTTCCTCCCCATACCACTGAAGCCACCTGCAATCTCTGGTCGGTTTACGTCAATGAGACTGTGCTCCACATCCCGAGAGAGAAAGCCCATCCAGAACTTCTGCCACATTGCAGACAAGCAAGGATCAAGAACTATATACAACAGGGAGCTAAGCTGGAAAACTTTACTCTTTTCACAGCGCTGGAACCCTACCTACAGGTAAGCAGCAGCAGAAACATATTAATTCAGAATCTTTAGAGCCTCGTTGGACAGGATGTTTGCTCCTGTATCTAGAAGAAGTGCTCTTCCCAAGTGGACAAAAAGGTGTGCATCTGAAAACACAATTAAAAGTAGTAGGCTGTGTGTCATCTGAAATATCAAAATAACAGCTTCCTTTGGTTGTCAAGAAGGGCCCATGGTAAGAATAGGAACATATCATTTTCAATAAGGCTTTAAGGTATCCAATTGGAGGCACGTCCCATTGTGCCTAATTCATGAACAAATATTTCTCCGATTGGTGTGTAACATGTTAATTTCCCCCCATTTGAAATGGATTTCAGTTATATATTTTGCTTACGATAGACACCTGCCACCCTAGTCTGTACTGTATTGAGTGATTTGTCTGTACTGGGAGCAAAGATTATTGTCATCATGAGTTTTAGGTGACCTGTCCCATTCCCCTTGTTATTCCCTATATGGTGATATTTCAGTTTAATTGTTGAACTGGTGTAACCTGTTTTTCCCCTTACACCAAGGGAGTGCTGTGTGGAGCATCGGGGTGGAATTCCAGATACCTTTGGTATTCAGTCATTTATCTCAATTTTTGGTTAAAGGGCCAGGTGTTGAGAACCAGCGGGATGTAGGCCTACAGGCCAGCTGCACTAAATCAAAGCATTAAGCTTAGCAATAAAACCCCAAGGTTGTAAAACCAAGGTGGGAGTTTTTGCACAGATCAGGTACCGGATGTGGTGTGTGACTTTCTAGCCTGGGGTCTCTCTTGCTGTCCTACTGGGGCTCCTGGCAGCTGAAGTGAAGAAAGCTCTTGTAAGGTACATATTAGAGATGGGCACGACTCAGCTAAATTTTCGTTTTCCTTTTTTTTCATTTCATTTTGCAACAAAACAAAAACGAAAACTTTTTCAGAAGCAAAACGACAACGGAAACTAAATGAAAAATTTTGACGTGTTTTTCGTTTTTGTTACGGCAGACACATTGCTAACGAAACGAAAATTTTTCATTTTCATTTTTGTTTTTTTGTTTCATTTTGTAACAAAAACGAAAACAAAAAATGTGGAAAAAACCCCCAAAAAACAAAAACGAACCAAAACGGGCCCCTAAACGAAAAACGAAAAATTATTTTTTTGAGTCGTGCCCATCTCTAGTACATATGCTTTTCTGTCTACCTGCATATATTGTTTGGATATATTATTCTTTTTCTTTTTTACATATGCTTTTCTGTCTACCTGCATATATTGCTTGCATATATTATTCTTTTTCTTTCCTTATCTCCTGGCGTGTGTACTGCCTACTAATCTAAAGAACTCCTGCACTTTCTGAACACTGTCAAACAAGATTGGGTCTTTAGGACTGCCTTGTTTACCTTTCCTGTGGGTACAAGAAAATCTAGGATTTCACACACACCTTGGTTTCCTGTCTGATATTGAAAATATCCTCTCACTGATTGATTCCACTGTGAAACCATTACAGAGTTTCTCCTCAGGCCCAAAATGTACCCCTTTGGTCTTTTAAGCCCATGATATTTCTCTCAGATCAGAAGTCGTCCAGCGGCTTAAATAGGCAATGAAAGAATTGCAGGAGCCCCACAATGACAGGATTACCGAGTTGGTGAGGTTTCAGAGAGGATAGCTGTGTTAAGTCTTTTTAAGAATTTCAGGGGGAAACAAAACAAAACAAAACAAAAGACAAAACATGTGGCACATTAAAAACTAAAAACATCTGGCACCTTGAAGTCCAACCTTCTGAAAAAGCAGAAACATTACTTATGTTTATTTATTTATTCATTTTTATACCGCCCGTCTTCCTGAAGGAACTCTGGGCGGTGGACAAAGAGGACAAACAAACACAAAATGAACAAATGGATGTTTCATTCATTTTAATGGAAGCGTCCTTGGCCAGCGGATCTTTTGACTTCTTCATAGGCCTTGGTTTCCAGCCAGTCTTGGGCACGCTGCCATCACCAGGCACTCCCAGTAGAAGAGAATGGTTGAGAGTTCTCACTACCTTGGCAAGCCTTGATGTAACTCAGAACTTAGTTCGAAGCAAAGTGTTCAGCTTATATACTGCCCCATAGTTCTTTAAGCATTCTCTTGGTGGTTTCCAATTTACAGTATTTATGCAGGATACACATTGCTGTCCACCCACCCCAAACGAGCTGAGTACCCATTTTACCAAGGCTGAGTGAACCTTGAGTCTGCTACCTGGGCTTGGACCCCAGGTCGTAAGCACAGTTATAGCTGCAGTACAGCAGTTTGACCACTGCGCCACGAGGCTTCTTCACACCTTGGTCTCCCTGCCCTGCCTCTGAGCAGGTACCTGCCAGAAGAGGGAACACTGGAGCCTACCAAAACCCCTATTCAGCCAAGAAACAAATCACCACGAACTGCTGAAACGTAGGTTTGTGCCGATCAGGACTGTTCTCCAAGACATATTTTAACACTTGTAACAGTAGACCCTTGTATAACAAACAGTTTGTATGACATAAAATCTGTACAACATAAAACATTCCGGAGATAGGGGAAATTTGCTTAACATAACTGCCTATGGGGAAAATCTGTACAACATAAAATGGGATTACTCCATTTTCAATGCATTCCTATGGGAATTTGTATAAAGGAAATTTTGCTAAACATAATTTCATTTGGAACGAATTAATTCCTTTATACAAGGTACAACTGTAATCGATCTTCTCCACCTCTCACGCACAAATTGTTCTGCAGTCCTTTGGACAATGATTTCTTCCTCCTTCTGTTCAGCTGCAGGAAGCATTTGGATGGGAGCCGTACAAGCACATCTTCGCCAAGTACCGGACAATGACTGACATTCTGGGCTGACAACAAATCCAAGATGAATCTGTGGGCAGAAAAATTTTCCCAGGCAGTGAACAAAAATCTAGCTCCTTTCTTTCGAGCCTGGGGGTGGCCCATTGAAGACAATATTTATCAGAGACTGGCCAAAACCTATCCTCCATGGAAAGAAGATCCTATGAAGTGAAAATGAAGCTTAAAAATGTATACAGTATATGAATATGTATGCATTAGACTTAGGGTACAAATCGTATTATCTCATGAAATTTGCCTTCCTAAAAGTCGTTTGTAACCAATGCATCATACACTTGTATCTGATAATTTTTGTTATAGCATAGTTTTGTCAATGATCCGTTTCTGGTCTGTTGTTCGTAGTTAAAAAAATCAGTAAAGGATTAGACAAATTCGTGGAGAACAAAGGTATCAATGGCTATCATTATGGATGCCCAAGGACAAACTCTGGGTTGGAGAGGTAGGCAGGATCTCTCTCAATGCCTTTTGTGGGAATCATAAGCAGGTGAAGACATCTGCTTGGGAATACCCTGAAGCAACTGGTGAGCCGCTGTGTGAGACAAAATGCTGGACCGGATGGGCCGTTTCAGTGAGGCTGTTCTTATGTAAAGTTCAGAATAACACCTAAATTAAATTTACGGTGCCCTAAAAATTTGCAGGTACCACCTTCCACCAGGCTTGACCAACAAAAATGAGATGAGATGAGAATAACTATTTCCCACAATATGGGCACTGCACTTCAGCCAATTGGTTCTGCAGTGATACTGATTTTAGCTTTGTGATGCTTCCTCTGCATTTTACACCACTACTGCGAGCCTTTCTGCATGTCATTTTGGAAGAAGGCAGCATATAAACACAGTAAATGAATTTAGTCCTCAGAATTGTTTACCTGACACAATGAATTCCAAGTCTGGTTCACAATATTCTAGTTTTGCTACCACAACACCTAGAATTGCTTATAATTCAGTGGGATGGACAACCTGCTTGTGGAGCCAGGGAGCAGGAGCTCAAATCCCCATTGTGCCTCACAGAAGGGTCATCTGGTAGTATCCAGAGCATGTGCGTGTGGTTAACGCAGTGCCCTGCCACCTGTATGGCCTTGACAGAAAGCACAACAGTTCCAGAGCAGCATCAGAAAAAGGGAGGAGGACACCATAAATTGTAATCAACTTGTTGGCACATGGCTCCTATTATGTTGCTAATTTGAAAAAGGAATCTTTCCTAGTTTAACTTGTAATTGCCTGTGTTGAAATAAATTGTGCCTATATAGTTTTGTCAAGTCCTGGATGCTAGGATTATGTGTTTCAGGCTGTAGGATACCTGCAGATCTGAATTCTTAGATTATTTTTCTATCTGTAACATCAATCTAGCACTATGCTACTTTGAAATACATTAGAAGATTAAACCAAATATTAAAAGTTTATATATAGAGAAACCCTACATGCATTCATTAGTTTAACTCCTCATCCTTCATCAGCCCACAAATCTTTTTAGCCACAATTCTTTTAAAAAATAGGAGAGTGTGATATCAAGCTGTTTAGCTGTTTCATTTAGCTTTTTCCTCGAAGATCCAAAGGAAGCTGTGATTCAGAGCAAACCGGACTTTCTAAACCAAAAAGCAGGAGCAGCATAAGTGATTTTAAAAAGCTGTCTGCACTAATTAGTTGCATTTCTCCTGGGCCATCCAAAGCTGCCATGAGGCTTCTGAAGAAGTTAATAAGTGAAAAAACAGCAATCTTCTGCTTGCTCCCAATACAATAATAACTTGATAGGAAGGGTCTTGTTGCTGCTGCCAGGCTCAGTTGAGCACGTAGAATTGCCTGGACTGGGAAATACTTGAGACTAGAGATGGGCATGAATCAGTTTGTCTTGGTTCAAGGCAGCAGCACAGAGGTCAAAGCTTACTATAAGATGGATTACTTGCACTAGCTGTATTCAGACCAATGAAGCTGTTTGGATGAACAGCGAAATGTTTCTCTCTCTCAAAAAGGAGTCCAGTAGCCATGACTCAACTTCCAGAGCAGCACAGGAGCCGTTAGTCCCTTCCCCTACTTCCTCTGCCTCAAACAACCACTAACCTACCCCCATTGACTAGCTTCCAGTAGCTTCTCAACTGATAGCTCCATTCCTGGTTGCAGCTCGGGTGGCTCTGCCCCCCACTTTTGTCTAAGTGGGGCATCAAGCCAACAGGAACCAGGAGTGGAGGTATCTGTTGAGAAATTGGGCCAGGTCAGTGGCTGGAATAGCTGAAGAAGTGAAGGGGCGGGGAGTACAGCACCTGTACGAACCACAACGAACTGGTTTGTGCCCATCTCTATTTGAGAACCTTCTTCCCATGTCAGCTCATCGCCCGCCTGCCCCCAGTTTACCATTCCCATGCAAGCTCTTCAGGAAAAGCCACGGTGACACAATAAAAACTGTTCTAAACACACACACACACACACACACACACACACACACACCAACATAAAAACCACATGACGTCAAATAAATGTCAAAGCCCCCAACCCAACTCCCGATTCATCTCAACTAAGAACGGAGAAAACATGGCGCAAAAAGAAGCACCAGCTGAGATGTTTCAATTCACAACGTTGGTGCTATTTATTGTGCGAGTCTGATCAGAGCTCCTCAAAATGTCTCCTTTTCAGGAACACCAATGGCCAACAGTCACGGATCAAACCACAACCCTTTGAACAGGAGTCACCCAGGTTACACCATTAGGCTGGGACTTCTGCCACCGCTGTCCCGATATGGCTAAAGCAAGACTCATCCAAGCTGCAAGAAGCAGTTCTCAGAAAGGACCTCTTATTACTTTGATCACCAGAAATAATGCTCTTATCATTTTGACTACTTTTTAATTATCATCTCTTTTTAAAATAATCTCTCTTTCCCAATCATCTCTTCTAGTAATTGCCCTTTTCTTCTTCAGTCACTCCTGCTGGGGGCGGTTCATTCCATTCGTGGTACGAGAGCTGTCGGTGGGAGCTGCCTTCTTGTTGGGAAACCTGAGATACATCGATGGTGGGTGTCATCCCGGAGGAAGTTCTCAGGACGCTCGAGGTGGAGTCTTCTCGGCTCTTCCAAACTTTCGTTTGCCAGAAAGTCTTTACCGCACCCCTGCCAAATAAAAAAATAAAAAAATAAGCAAGTCACAACCCAGCGGTTGCACAAACCGTAAGATGGATTCAAATCCAATTTTGCATCATCCTTAGCTAGGATGGTTGTGATGGCTGTGTATGAGTACTTTTAATTCTCTTTACCTTTTAAATGTTTTTTTCTGTTTTTAATTGCACCAGGGACAGGATTCAATTTTGTTATACTATGTACAATGACAGTAAAGTATCTATCTATCTAAAAAAACAAAAACAAAAGAGGCATGAATAACAGGTATTCAAAAGAGAATTCATTTCCATGGTAGAGAGAGACACCAGACTTTACCAGCCCCTTTTCCACACTGTTGCCAAGATGGGCAATTGCAGAGGGTTATTAAGGCCCCGTTTTCCTCCACTCATGAACCTCTGTAGGACAAACCCATTCCTTTTCTAAAAATAATGATAGGGAAGATGTGTTTTACTTGAGGGAAGGAGAGAAATGGGCTGTTTTGGGGTGTCCCAAGTGCTAGAAGAACACTCAGGCTTAAGAACTTAAGCCAATGGTTTGCAGTGAGCACAGCTGCTCTATTTATAACAGCTTTAGATAAAAACCGGTTCAAGCTACTGATCGCCGACATTCTATGATGACATGGCACTTGAAGAAGTGCTAGTCCCCGACGCAGCATTAAAACAAGCACCTATGCCCTTTGGAGTTTCCTCAGAGAGCAACCACTCACTGCGAGGTCAAAGGTGGGATTTGGTGAGGGGGGGGATGCTGTGAAGGGGCACGGAAATAGCAAGGGCCTCCATGACTCCCACCTCTGCCAATTGTGCACTGTGCAACCCAGTCCTCCCAATTGAGAAACAAGTTCCATGATCAACCACATGACACCCAGGCTGGGCGGAGTAGAGGAGTAAAAACACCATGTGAACCAAATAAGGTTCAAGGTACTGGCTTTGATTTACAAAACCCTCCATGGCTTGGGGACCAGAGCATCTGGCGGAGCGTATCACCCAAAAGTCAGCTTCAGCCCGGCCCACCAGAGCATTGCAGGCCCTGTCACTTCAGGTTGCCACCCCTCAGGTGGCCCATAAGTCTACAACATGGAGCTGGGCCTTCTGGGTGGCCAACCCAACTCTATGGAACCGTCTTCCTAGCAAGATAAGGACTGTGGAGCTCCCTCCATCTAAAAACCTGGCTATTTAAAGCCACTTTTGGCAATCATTGCAGTTGTCTGTTAGTTCTATTTTCTGCACTAATCATCTGTTTGCTGCCATCTTGCATTCACCTTTTTCATCTTTTAATTTTTTTTATTTAGTCTTTATTCTTTATTCATCTGCCTAAGTATTTTCTATCTTGTACACCACCCAGAGTTCCTATGGGAAGGTCGGGTGGTTTATAAATGGAATAAATAAATAAATAAATAAATTGTGACATTTCCCTTGCAAGCATGTGGGACCTCCGTATCCATGGGGAATTGGGTTCCAGCCTCCCACCTGGGTGCTGAAAAACGTGGATTATAGCAAATGCTATTCTGATAGCAAGTGGTCTCCATAACTTGGTCCTTCTTAGGGCCAGCTCAGTAACTTCATCGTTAGAAACAGATGTTACTAGGATTTTTGTTTCATATTTTTACTATTTTCAGACCGTGGATAAGTGATCCCGCAGATAAGGGTATCCTAATATATACACAACAGTAGATATAAGCAGAACATTTTATTATAGAAAGAGGGACACTTTCTTTGCTCAGTCGTTAGGAGCTGAAATTCTGATCCTGGTTGAACATTTGCTTATTGTTTTGTCTGCTTTTAATTACTGATTCATTTGCATTCTTGTAAACTGCCCAGAGTCCCTATTTGGGAAATTGGATGGTCTAGAAATGCAATAAATAAATTTCTGTCTGTTTGCCTTTTGGATTCTGTAAATAAGGGCTTTTCACAAACCAGCTTGCCTTTGTTTTACTGACCCTTTGTGCCAATTAAGGTGTTCTAAGTCTAATTCTAAATATACATTATGAGCAATGATCTATTTTCTAATCATCTATATGGGCTATATAAGAACACGCGAAGCTATCTTGGACCAAGTCAGCCCCACTAACCTGCTTGGGATCAATGCTATTCACACCATAATGGGCAGCAACTTTCCAGGACTATCAGAGAACACCTTTTATCAGAAATACCTAGAGAATTAATCCATTTTGACAGGGATGTTGGGCTCCACTCCTTTTCCCATTAATCCTTCCAAATAACCCTCTTCTGCATCTCTTCAGCCACACATGCAGCAGGTTGTGTAACACTCCTTCTCATTTGTCCAATATCATACTCAAGTTTGACCTTTTGGCCAAATTCTCCCATACTTTGTCCATTTTCTCAGGGTTTCTATTCCACACAAAGCATCAGTGTTTGCAGCTTTCCTCTATTGACTGTGCAGACAGCCTTCTGTGTCTGCAATACCTTCTCTCTCTTTCTCATTAGGTTATTTTCAAAAAGCAAATGGCTCTAGTTGCAATTTGAAAGGCCTTCTCCAGCAATCAGTAGCTGTGATAGCTGGCACTGTTAAAAACTAATTACAGTATTCCCCCGCCATAACATGGTTCATATATTACTGTCTCAGTCTATGGCAATTTTTTTCTTGAGAGAAGCATGCTTCCAGAGAATGGCCTTTAACCCTCTCCTGACACCTCAGCAAACAGACCTTGAGCTCCCCCTGGCAGCATGCGCCAGCAGCAGCAGCAGCTCCAGATCTTTTTGCTGAGTGGGAGGAGGAGGTTAAATCCTCTTTGGAAGTGCACGCCAGCAGGAGCAGCCCAAGGGCAGTTTGCTGAGGTGCCAGGAGGGGGTTAAAACCTCTCTTTGGAATTACAAGCCAACAGGAACTGCCCAAGGTCCTATCGCAGGTGGGCCAGGCACCTAACTCCTGCGATAAACGGGGGAGTTCTGTATATACATTTCCACAGGCTACTTCTCATGTCCTTGGTCAAGTTCAATGCCTGGGGTCTCACCTATAAAGCCCTCCATGGTTGTTGAACCCTTGTTACTTGTTGTTGCAGCAACTTTTCCCAAGAGCATACATCTGCACCACCAGCTCCTCCCGAGCAATGCTTCTCCAGGTGGCCACCCCAAAGGATGCCAGGAAATCATCAATGAGAATCAAGATCTTTTTGGTTGTGGGACTGGCCTTTTTGGAACTGGGTGCCAGTCAAATTGCACCTGGCCCTTTCCCCCTCAATTTTTAAGAAGTTGACAAAGACTTCTCTTCAGAGAGGCTTTTGAACTCAACCTGGCCTGAAACTTCACCTTGTGCCATGCTGTCCATACCATGGAAATAACTGTGCTGTTGTGGTCTGATAATCGAGTTGATTCATTTTGTTTCATTTTATTATTTTCATTGCTGCTTTTTGTTGCGGCTTGTTTGGTTTTCTTATTTTCTTAAGCACTAGCAGTATATAAATTAATGAAATGCATTTCTCAAAAGTAACCAGGTAAGTTCCCTCTCACGACTAGAGATGGGCACGACTCAAAAAAATGGTGTTTCGTTTGTTGTTTGGTCGTTTAGGAGGTCCGTTTCGGTTTGTTTTCATTTTCGTTACGTTTTTTGCAAAAAAATTCATTTTCATTTTGTTAGGTAACGAAACGAAAAAACGAAAACGAAAAATTGCTGTTTCATTAGCATTCTTTTTAGTTCAATGCATCTGCTGCAACAAAAACGAAAAACATGGCAAAATTGGTCGTTTCATTTTCGTTTTGTTTTTTAAAAAATTTCATTTCGTTTTTGTTGCATAACGAAACGAAAAAACAAAAACAAAAATGAAAAATCGCTCGTTTCGTGCCCATCTCTACTCACGACTTAAAGACACCCGAACGCTATAAAGCAGCCAGCCTGTGGAACAAAGCTCTCACCCATTGATCATCATCTCAACATCCACAGATCACAAGGCACAGCTTAAGCCATCGCTTGAACATGCAGTGTTTCTCCTTAATCTGTGCTCCTCTTACTAAAACTTTAAAAATTGTGACTGCTCTGCGAAAAGAATGAAGCTGTTCTCCATTGTGGGTGAAAAAGTTATATGTACCCACAAAAGGTGGAACAAAGATATTACTAGGTTTTTAATTTTCGAGCTTTGATGTTGACAGAGCAGATTAACAAAGCAATCTCCCTGAAAATAAGAATGCAATAATTTGTTGTTCTAAAATGTAGTTCAAGTAGTTAGTTATACACAGTAACTTTGTTCTTTTTATTCTTATTTGAACTTAATTTTGAATTGTTGAATGGTTTTGGCTGATGTGTGCTTATTTGCTCTAGTTTGATTGATGGTATGTTGGTTTTCATTGTTCAGTTTTATTTAAGATGTATAATGTGTTTTATTGTATTTTATTTATGTTTTGTAAATGAAATAAATAAAAAATAAACTTTGAATAAACTCCAAATGGGCACAATTATGTTTATATTTACAGCTGAACACACCGCAGTCACCTTTTGGAATTTATATATCCTCCCACATGTTGACCTGATTAGGAGCACATTTCTCATGGCAAACAATATGAAAAGAAACCCGGAAATTTGGTTTTTACCCAACTGTAGTCCTTAGAAACTATACACTGAGAGACCCTTTACTCACCAATTAAGAATTATGAAGATGACTGCAAAGATGACACCCACAGCAATAATAATTCCAATTACAAGGACAAACACCAATACTACATCTGTGCTTCCTTTTCGATGACGCCTTGTTTCCAGTTCTGAAGAGAAGCAAAATATTTATCGCTGTTATAAAAATCTAAGAGGGAGAATATTAAAAATAATGAATAAGTCAGAGGAGTTACAATATCAGTTACCTACTAGAATCTGAAGTGGAACTGATCTAAAAGTGTTGTGAGTGTATAATAAAAAAAACATGGCAATACACCAGAATAATTAAATGTATAGCATTAGAACTGACACACTAAACAAATATTTCCAACAGCATTACCTGACTCAGGCAATAGGTTTGATAAAATGCACTAACAGTTTAGAATGTTACATAAAACAATGTGATGGCTTTGTAGGCAAAAAGCAAGTTATTTACTGAACACTATGATAACTTGAAGACAACACTAGGAATTGGTTGAAGATGAATTCAGTTTCACGGTGTTCTTTTTAAAAAACTGGTTTTGGGGTGAAAATGAAGTGAGAGCATTCTACACTGACCTGTCCATGTTCAATATATCACAATTGAACATCTGTTGCTCTATGGGCTATCTTTTTTATTTAATTACCGCAGTTTTCCGGGTCCTGATTTAAGCTGTTAATATTATTAAATAGCATCTTCTAGTTATGGCTTATCAAGTCCCAAACGGTATGGGCTCTTGCTACCTGTCGAAGTGTCTCTAATACATAAATATCACCTAAATCAACCCAATCCTCTCAGACTTCACTGTTAGGGTTTGGATGTAAAAACAATTGTAAAAAAGCCCTGTAAGGGTTAAATGAGCAGATGAGCAATGAGCTCTACAGGCTAATCAGAGCTCAGCTGATGATGGTTGTGTTATCAACTCTGTATAAAGGAAAGCCAAGTCTAGTGGTTCTTTGGTAGCAGTAACTCGGGAATATAAGTATATGCCAGGGCTGTTCAACTTTGAACAGGCCAAAGTCTACTTTTTCTGGCCCAAAGTACCTGAGGGCTACTACACTAAAACCTCTACTTACGAATTTTATCTGTTCTGAGCACGTGCTCATAAGTAAAAACTTTTGTAAGTAGAGCAGTTTCCCATAGGAATGCATTGAAAACCATTCCTTGATTTCAATGCACCATGGACCTTGAACTGCCCCTCTCAGCTGAGACAGGGGTGGAGAACATATCCCCTCACTTTTTTTATTGATGGCCGGTGGGCTAATTTTGAACCCTTCGTGGGCTACCAGTACCTGTTGGACAGGCCTGGTACATGCTATCTGGCTGCAAAGTCGTATATGCTTGAGGCTGTTGTCAAGTTTTTAAAGATATAAAAAAATAAAATATTAAATCTTTTACACAGAGTTTGTGTAGAGCACACACAGGTGTGAAAGGTTTTTAGGGTAAAAACTTTGAGGCTGCAGCAGCAATGGGCAGCTGCAGGTAATTAGTGCCTAAAGTTTGTATAAAGGTAGCAAGCAAGAATCACTGCTTGCTGGCTTTTCCTCAAAGCCAGTCAATGCTGCTGTGCAAGGTTAGTTACTGTATTTTTTCCTGATGTGTTGCTATGTTTTTTCCTGATGTGTTTTTTTATGCTAAGAAAAAGCTTTCTAAGTTGAATGTAAATATATAAATTATTTTTCTAAAATTGTCTGCAGAAGTTTTTTTCTGGTGTTCCTGAGCATTGAGTTTTCTGCTCAATTTTGTGGGACTGGGCTGTGGTCTGTCAGGGTTTTGGGGGAATGATGCACAATATCCATATTATTATTTTCTGACTACTATGCTGTTTTGTTTTTCTTCCTGTAAATACAATACTACTTTTACTTCAAGTATTTGTGTGCTTTTGTACACTACTCTGAGACACATAATAACATTCACTATATAGGGTATTTACCCCAAGTAAAGAAACCCCACATTAGAAACCTGGCTTTTTCAGCAGTAGAATAAACTAGTTTTAGAAGTTAAGACACTTTCTACAACACAAAGCATTAAAAGTGAAAGGTGGTGCACTGTACCTGTTAACCTAGCATACACAGAAAACCCATTTCCTCATGCCCT
Source organism: Phrynocephalus forsythii (assembly GCA_029282475.1). Lineage (NCBI taxonomy): Eukaryota > Metazoa > Chordata > Lepidosauria > Squamata > Agamidae > Phrynocephalus > Phrynocephalus forsythii. The sequence continues at coordinate 103,421,344 of JAPFRF010000006.1, read as the reverse complement.
ACCCCTTATATAGAAGAGACACAGAAGAATTTATTTAACTGCTTCATTTCGGTTTGGGGATCTACTAATTAGGATCATATCTCCCTTATCTTGGCTCAGTTGCACTGTCCATGTGCTTCCGGGCCAAGTTCAATGTTGACTTACAAAAAGTCCTGAGAGACTTGCGGCCGTCACCACCTGGCAGATTAAAACTACCATTAAGAATTGGGCCTTCCTCAGTATTGGCCCCCTCATTCCAGAGCTCATTACCAGAGGAGGTAGGTCAGACCCGTAGCCTCCTAGAAGGCAAATAAAAACATCGCTCTTCACAGTCAGAGTTTCGAGACAGGATAGGTATGAAAAGAATACAACTAGAGGTGGGCACGAAACAGAAAACCGATGGTTCAGTTTTGTTTCGGCCCCACCCTCGGTTCGTTTCAGTTCGTATTAATTTTTAAAACAAATTGCTGCCGCCGGGATTAGCGAACAAAATGAGTAACGAATAACAAAATAAATTTTAAATTTTGTTTTTGCCTGTGAGAGAGAAGGGGGAGCGTCCATGAAAGCATCAGAACTACCTTGGAAAACAAAGAGGTCCTTGGAAAGGTGAAAAGTCGAGAATGTCCATAAAGCAGCAGAAGATATTGCAAAGAGTCTAGAGACTATATATATAGGTGTGGATGACAAAGAAAGGAGGAGTTAGGAAAGTGGAAGAAATAAAAGAAATTTGATGTGGGATTGCCATTACCTACAACTGATGTGATGAACCAACCCTATAGAGGAATGTTTGGAGGTTTGGCGGTACAGGACAGGTAGGATGGATCCCTGGCTTGGGTTGGGGACATTCGTTGCAGACAGTACACACACCATCACTGTTGCAGCACTCAGTATGCTGGACCGCTGATGGCAGCAAATTTCGCTCTCCGCAAATGAAGCTGAGAAACCCCTTTATAAATGACTTGTCGACCAAAAGTTTTCGAATTCCCTGTTTAGATGAAATCTGTCCCTGTTCATCAGAATTTACAAATGTTGAAAAGAAGAAGACGCCTGAAGATGTTATAACACAATATGTTAATAAAAGTTTGTTGCAGTTTGAAGATCTTGGTCATTCCAGTCATCATTCTTATGTGGAACCATTAGTAGATCTAGGAAATCCCTCACAGTGCCCATCTCTAAATTCAACATTGCCTAAAGGGCACATTAAATCTCATTAATGCTGAGAGCTGCAGAGCCGTCAGAATTAAAATATTACTTCAACACACACTGATTTGGGAAGTGATCCAACAGGTAGCAAATCAAGTTCAAGAGTGGTAGTTTGTGAGGCAGGAGTTGGTGTGCCATCCTTGGATAGGAAAAACCACCAGAAAAGAAAGGAATATAGAGCTGAAATGGAAATGATCAATATGAAAGTCAAAAGAATTGGGGGTGAAAGGAAATAGTGAGGAAGGAAGGTATTTAATGAAGTGGCACAAGGCAGGTGTAACCCAGAAGAGGGTGAGCCATCTGCAAGAGACAATATAAGAGGAGAAAGAGCAAACATCAGGAGTAGAGAAGCCAGCAAAGATTGTGGAGAAGGAAGAGTCAACACCAAAGAGAGGGACAGAAATAAAAGGAAAAGAGGCAAAAAATGAAGAAACATGCCAGGGACAGTGTGAACATAAGTCAAGCCCACAAATTCAAGATGTCAGTGGGTCGTTTGCGGATAAGAAAGAAGATATAAAAGAGGGAGAAGACAAACCGGGGAGACTGTTCTTGGAAACAGGAGGTCAAACGGACACTGACATGAATAGAGGAAAAAGGATGGGGGAAATAGACAAGAAGATGAAAGAGTGTTACTTAGCCCACAGTCCAAAGGGTGATATTGTGGGAAGATATAAAAATGGGATTGATAGATATATGTCAAGACATTAAGAATGCAGGGACACAAACAGAAAAGGAAGTTGAAAGGAATAAGCAGATGGTAGATTCAGCGATACAAGTGGGAGGAAGAGAAAACATACAAAGGAACATAGGAGTTCAAACAGAGACAGTTATTAAGTGGAGACAAGTGGGAATTCAGGCAAAAATAGAGACTATAAAATCTTATGGAAATGTGGCCACTCAGACAGAAGGGAAAAGAGAAAGCCGTGTATATAAGGAGGTTGGAATACAGACCGAGGAACGCGAGATGGGAGGGGGGATGAAAGGAGAGTGCGAGAGACAGGCACGAGGAGAAGGGGCCATTGGGGGTTTAACGATCTGGAGGGAGAGGGGAAGCCAGACGGAGATTAGACAAGGGAGAGGAGGGATTTTGACTTCAGCTCCTCTCATCGATCTAGAGGCAAATGAAGTCCTAAGCAAAGGGAGGTGTCTGCCTACAGGGAACTCCAGTAGAAAGGTTGATCATAACCCTCCGGGATGGATCCCAGGTTGGGGGTGGGCTCAACCCCTACGAGCTCATCCTCCAGCCCGAGGGAACCAGAGTGGTGGTCCCATGAAGAAATTCTGAACACTCAACATGAGGGAAGTAGTAACCCGTTTAAAAAGAGTAAAGAAAAAGTTGTTACAAGTTTATCTCCCAGTTCGTCGATTCCTGTATTGACCCCTCATGTGACTAAAGTTTCGAGAAATGAAAGAGAACATCCAAGTTATGATTGGTTAAATAAAGATTTATTGTTGGATTCTTTTGCACAAAACGAGCAGAAAGTATTCATTGCGCCAGAACCTTTAACCGTCTCTAATGAACCCGCACAGACAGGCACAGGGAATAGTGACGAAGAGGGAAAGTGAAGATAGAAGGGAGAATGTAAAAGTGATGACAGGGTTTTATGCAGAGCAGATAGGGAGCGATGATCCGGGTGGAATAGAATGTGGGAGGGGCTATAAGCCTGAGGGAGAATATATGAGGTGGTGTGAGGTAAGCTGTCAGGCAAAACCTCAAAACAGTCGAGGCGTGGATGCAAGCCTGTGGCGAATGAGTATCCACCTCAGAAGCGTGGGTACAAGTGTGGGAAATAAGAAAACCCACAGTGGAAGCTTGGGTGCAGGGGTATGAAGTGAAGCTGGATACATGTGAAAGATGGGTGCAGGTCAGCGAAATGAAAGCAAAAGTTACAATCAGGGTTGCGGAGAGAAGAATGCAAACCGACGCTCTGGTTTTGCAGGGGTATGAAGTGAAGCCGGATACATGTGAAAGATGGGTGCAGGTCAGCGAAATGAAAGCAAAAGTTACAATCAGGGTTGCAGAGAGAGGAATGCAAACCGACGCTCTGGTTTTGACAAAGGTTGATACCGGATTGCATCTTCCCTACCCTCCCGTGAGCGCGGACCGAAGAACCCAGACCCGCCTTCCGCCGGTTAGCTATGTAAGAACCCCACAAGGGGACGTCAGAGCCTTGGTTGGGGATGGGATGATCCACAGACTAGAGTGAGGCATCCTTGTTGCGGGAGCAGGTGTGCAGGCCCATTGATAGCCCAGGGGGCCATGGGTCAAAAATGAGGAGCACCAAGCCATTCTTGGAAGATGTTACTAATATTTCTGAGATGTTATACCAATTACCTAGTCAACCCATCAAGCAGAACAAAGAAACTGTTATAACACTGTTAACAATGAAAGTTTAGTACATTTTGAACCACCAAGAGAGTCATCAAGTGTTTTTACAGTAATGTTAGTGCCGCTCAGTGAACCCTCACAGCCGGTTAGAAGAGGGATAACAACAGACTGGGTGTGGAATTCAGGAGCCAATAAGTGAAGGGCATTGGTTGATAGACATGTCCACTGACGAATATAAGGCTTGGAATGAGAAAGAAGGTGGGAGAAAGGAGGATATAAAAGAAAGGAGGGAAGGGGATACAGGCAACTGTCAAATAATGGAAACAGAGACACAGACTGAAAAGAGGATGAAAGTGGTAATTGAGAAAGGCACTGAAGTGTTACCTGAATTTCTAACTGCAAGAGAAACTGAGTTACCACTATCAATTCCAGTCGTAAGCAGCGTGGTGACTACCACAAATACAGTCACAGTGTTTAAAGGAGGTGTAGAGACAAAACATTGATCCCTGGTTGAGGAGGGTGTGGTATCCCTAGGGTCCTAGTTCATCATCACTGTTGAAGGACTCAGTGTGTTGGACCCCATTTGGCCCAGAAGGGACCTCATTACAATTAAAGAGTAGAAATCCATTCTCCACCGATGTTAATGTGGGCAAAGTTATGATACCACAACAGAGTTTAAATAGTTTATTGCTAAATAATGTTAACATGCTTGTGTACAATGTTGAAGAAATAGTGCCTAAAGAAGAAATTAATAAATATTTGTTATATTTTGATAAGGCCTCTGAGTCAAGTCCAATTCCTCCAACGGAACAGTTGATAAAACTTGAATGAACCATTACATAGTAATGTTTGCAAGTGCTCTGGTAAGATAGAACGCCAAAAAACAGAAAACTGTGGAAATGTCTAGAGCTGACGCTCGGCTTTAGCTGAGGCATGTATAGAGTTAATTGGGTACAAGCAGGTGTTAAAAGATTTACAGGCACTGTTACAAGAAGCCATACCAATATACAAGGACCAAACTACGTGTAGTCACAGGGCCACTCAAGAAAAAATAAAATAAAAAGCAGAAGTAAAGAGATTGATTTAAAATACTGCCTAAAAGGGATGCAGTCACGGAAGGAAAAAGATTTAAGGCACTGACAATCAGAGGAAAAAATCAGCAGATATAATGACAAAGCCATTGCCAGGGCCAAAGCATGAACTGTTAGTACAACAACTTGGAACGATTTGTCTATAACGAAAAGGGAATGGCGTTGGGACATTGAAAAAGAATGCCCTTATTTCATATATAGACATAGCAACGTAGGAAGACTCTGGACACAGTTGTTAGCTGCTGAAGAGAATAGCTCAAGGACAAGAGTCTAGGAGTGTCCATCCAGTTACCAGGTGGTATGGGATACATGTAGTGATTGGTTGCAATAGCAGAGGGAAAGGGGGCATAAAGGGTCAGAAGTCATTTCTTATCTTATTCCTCATTCCTCCTACCTTCATGACTCAACTGTGTGTGTTCCTGACTGGATGCTACATGGTGAGAAGCCCATTATCTGTGTGTATAGTGTAAAATGTCAAGGTATAATTTACAAGCGGAAACAAAACAAGGCTTGTGGTAATCAACAGCCATGTTGAACATGTGTGTGAAATGAGTAACTGTGGTTAACAAAAAAGGAAGGCTAACACATGTGCAATAAGGTTAAAATAAATGGTGGAGTGCTTTGTGATTGATTGGCTGAGGCTTGTGTATAGTTGAAAACCCATGTGTAATGTTTTTGGGGGAATTCTCTTCTTTATTTTGTTATGCTGTCGGATTGACCTATTGGAAATATACCTATGGTGATGGTGAGCTCTGCTTTAATGTCTTTTATTTTCCTGCTGAGCCAACTATGCTCAAAAGCCTACTCCAACAGTAAACAGAAACTACAATAACAGGAGCGCAATCCCCATCATTATTTTGTGCTTCACGAGGACTAGCCCCACGAACACAGCAGAAAATACTCTCTAGCTTGCCAGTAGATGTACAGAATAGAAATTTAGTAGGTAAAGAAATACAAAAATTCTCCCAAAAGGTTGGCTTCGCGCATTTACATATTTTAAAGACTTTTATGAACTTACCATCTGTCGTATACACTGTATATTTTACAGATGCAACTAACTCTTCATTTTCCATGGTATCACATTCGAAAGCGACTGGGTGAGTATCTCGGTGCACCTCCAGAATAGCTGAATCATTAGGAATAATGAGTGATTGCTACCAATTCAAATGTAACAAAAAAGACAAAGTTGGGTTATCTCATGAGGACAAAGGCACTAGGTTAAACTCTTTGACACTTGCAAGGGGGTGGTCCCATCTGCTTTTTGCATCATGCCCATTTTTCCGTACAATTAAGTTCTAAGGGAAGTCTGCTTTCAAAGTCAGCTTTGGTTTTAAACAATACAAGCAAACTGAGCTCGGAACCTGTTTGAAACCAATGGCTCTTCTGTAATTAAGATTCTCAAACGGTCTCATTGGCAGTACAAGCTCAGCTGATGGGGACACAAGAGAAGGCCTTCTCTGTGGCAGCCCCCAAGTTATGGAATACTCTTCCCTTGGGTGGTCAGGCTGGTCCTCTCCCTTTTAAAAATGTTTTACTAGGATGGTTTTAAATGTCATAGAAGATGCTCGTGAAAGTCCTGGAGTGGCCCAACCAGTCTCCAGACCTTAATCCCACAGAAAATCTACGGGGAAGCTGAAGACTCGAGTGGCCAAACATCACCCTCGAAACCTTCCTGACTTTGAGAAGATCTGCAAAGAGGATTGGGACAACATTCCTCCCCTGAGGTGTGTCATGTGGAAACTGGGTGGCCAACTACAGGAAACGTCTGACCTCTGTGATTGCCAACAAGGGTTTTGCCGACAAGTACTAAAACAACTGCTGATAGGGGCTTGAACAATCATTTCCCTCACTACAATGCAAATCCATATCTGACTTTTGGGCACTGGTTTTTTTGAGGGTTTTTTGTTGTTGTGCTGTCTCTCACAGTTACAATAAACCTACCATTAAAGCTATAGCCTGATCATTTCTTTGTCAGAGGGCAAACGGTCAAAATCATTGAGGGGATAAAACACTTATTTCCGTAACTGTATTATAACCAAACCAACTGATTTTATACATTGTCTCGCTAGAGTCATGGTAATATCTAATCAGCCCTTTGGGTTTGCCTCAATTTAGTTCCAATTTGGGGTGGTGGTGGTGGTGGTGGTATTGATCTAGTCACTTTCCCATTGAACACTGGTTAATATCATGGATGAATTAACATAATTGGCATTACACCACAGTACATTACTCTCATCCTGAATCATCCCCCCACCCCCTGCTCTTTTGCACTGTACTACTGGGGACCTAGCCTACCATACCATTTATCTAGCTTACTGTGCTATTGCATTTTATGTTGTTTTATTGTGCTTACTGTATTTGCCTGCAACCTATTTTTGCAATTGTTGTGTTTTGTGATGGTGTATGGGAAATGATACGGAAGACATTGTAACAAGGAGTTAGTGTGACATGTCTTGCAGTTCTCCCCATATCTCTATGCATTATTTGCTATTCTGCTTAATTCCTTTGTGTATCATTTAAGGCTTTTGCTGTATGTTGCTCTATCATTCTGATATGTTAAAGGACACTTTGAGACATGACATGTTTTCTCTGTAAGTGATTAACTGGTAAGGAGAGTCCATATTTTGGCCACAAATGAAGAATACATCAGGGAGTATAGTTATAATCAGATACAGTCCAGGTGTTATCAGTTGAACTGATTAGATTAAAATGTATTGATCACCTTGCTGACCCCTAGCCCAGGTGTTCTCAACCTTACTGATGGGCCAGGGTAATTGATCAATTAAGAGGTCTCTATGGCTTTGTCCTCCTTGCTGTTAGAACTAAAAGAATGGGGGAACCCTAAGATAAGATAAATCTTTATTAAACCCACTCACAGCTATAAAAGAACCAGACGTTTTGAGACCCCAGCCTGGTAACTAGCTGTTGGGAGCTTCATCACAGACTTAGTGCCATTGGGGACCAGATGCTGTGAGTCTATTTGGCTGAAGGGGTCTCTCTCTGTCTGATTTGTGAGTCCTCCATCTTATAGTTAGCTTCACCCTGATATGAATTAGGCTCCCCTGAATAGCAGAAGGGAGAGAATCTTGCTTGGTTTGGTGTGTATGCTTTGACTACTCATGTATATTGCCTGCAGCATTAATCATTGAATTAATAGCTAAATAAAGCATCTTTTGGCTTTCCGTCCATCTTTGTGGCTCATTGTCCTGAATCTTGGGGGGGGGGAGATAACTTCACTGCCTTCTCTATTATAAATTTATAATTTATACTATTGTCATTTATACTATGGTCTCCCTAACGAACCTATTCAGGCCATTGTTCATCTCATGAGCCTAATTCAGAACAGGGTGACAAGAGGTCAAAGCTGACTATAAGATGGAGGACTCGCACTAGCTGTATTAGACTGATGAAGCTGTTTGGAGGAGCAGTGAAACGTTTCTATCTCTCAAAAAAGAAGTCCAATAGCCATGACTCAACTGAGAATCTTCACAGACATATGGCTTGTATAACCAAGACCTGGACAGGTCCAAATGGCAACACTGCTTTTCTCTATGCAACAACATTTATTTACGGTCACAAACTCAACAAAATGCTCTCTCTACGCTTTGCCCGCCTGGGTATTCCATCATACATCCAGGTAGAATGGTGGGGAGAAGTGGCCGTTGTCTGTAAGAACACCTCTGAGGTTGTCAGACTCTCTTCCTTGGGGATTCCTGGTTTAGAGGCCACCCATGTGTCATCAGGGTCCAGGGATGGAATGGGGATCGTGCTGGTCTACAACGTGCCCACGACCCAAGACTTTCCTTTCCGAAGCTCCTTTATCTCAGCAGGGTTGTTGAGTTCCACCAGGCTCACTGTCCTGGGGGACTTCAACAAACACAACAAGATGGAGGTGCTTGTTCCAGCTCTTGAGTTCTTGAAGATCATGACCTCCTTGGACATGTCCCAACATGTCACCAGACCTACCCATGTGGCTGCCCATACCTTAGACCAGGTTTTTACCACAGGACTGGGAGAGAATGATTCAAGGGTAAACAAACTCATAATGGCCTCTGTCATGGTCAGATCGTTATCAGGTAAAAATACAGTCTAACACCACACGCTGGTGTGTATGCAATGGTGATCTCCAGGATCGACTATTGCAACGCACTCTACGTGGGGCTCCTGATTCGGACATTGCAGCGGATGCAGAATGTGGCAGCCGGGATGGTGGTTGGTGCTGGCAGATTTGCCCACATCACCCTGATTCTGGCTCACCGGCACCGGCTGCCCATTGCCTCCCATATCAGGTTCAAGGTTTTGGGTTTGGTTTTCAAATCTCTCCACAGCTTGGGTCCTAATTATCTGGCAGAGCGTATCTCCCTCAGGACAACTTATGCCCGGTCCCACCAGAGCTTCTCAGGCACTCACGCTTTGGGTAGCCACCCCGAGAGAGGCCCACAAAACAATTACCATATTTTTCGCTCTATAAGACGCACCTAGTTTTTAGAGAAGGAAAAAAATAAGAAATAATGTTTAGCCTAAGATTTCATGGGGGGAGAATCCTGGCTGCAAAAGGGGAGGGCAGAGGCTCCACGGAGGAGACCTCCTTGCAAACAAGGTGATTTTTGACTGGGGGATGCATGCTGCAAAAAAAGGGGAGGGCTGCAAATGATGTGATTGGGACTGGGGAATCTAGGTTGCAAAAGAGGAGGGCAGAGGCTTCATGAAGGACACGTCTTTACAAATAAGGTGATTTTTGACTGTGGAATCCAGGCTGCAAAAGAGGTGGGGTGCGGAAAGGCCTCTTTGCAAACAAGGTGATTGGAACTGTAGAATCCTGGGTGCAGCAGGGCATAGGAAAGGCTCCTGCAGGTAACTTCTCTCTCAATGAAAATCTGATGTATGTGTGTGTGTGTGTGTGTGTGTGTGTGTGTGTGTGTGTGTGTGTGTGTGTGTGTGTGTGTAGCGGGGACTACAGACATTTCCCCTTACTTATTGGGGGAATCTTATATAGAGCAAAAAATATGTTATACAGAACTGGGCCTTCTCTGTGGCTGCCCCGGAGATTTGGGACTCGTCTTCCCAGCATGATCCACCTGGCACCATCCCTTCCTGCCTTTAGGAGAGCCAAGTAAACCTGGCCCTGCAGGGAAGCCTCTGTTTGATTAAAGCCAAGTGTTCTGCTTATATCCTGCCCCATAGCGCTTCAAGCACTCTCTGGCCGGTTTACAATTTAATTATGCAGGCTACACATTTCTCCAACCCCCTCCCCCCCAGCAAGCTGGGTACTCATTTTACTGACCTCATTCGTAAGGATGGAAGGCTGAGTCAAGCATGAGCCAGCTGCCTGGGATTGAACCCCAGGTCGTGAGCACAGTTTTAGCTGCAGTGCAGGCATTTAACCACTGCACCACAAGGCTTGTTATGTTATGTTGTGCTTAGATCTGCCAGGTGCTTATATTTTTGTATTCTTGGCATTTTTAAATTATTTTTTATTCATGTATACTTTTTATATTTGTATTGTCTTCTGTTTTTGTATTTTACTTTGTTTTCTTGGCTTTGTTGTTCACTACCTTGAGCAGCCTTTGTGCAAGCTGGTGGTATATAAATCATAAATAAAAATAAAAATAAAAATAAACCACACTGCCCCCATGGGGGAGCTAGAACCTATTAAGATGTTCCATCCCTTCCAAACTATTGGATTCCAATAAGTCACGGGAGGACTTTCAGCTGACCTGGCTGACAATCCTGCTTGTGGACGGCTGGTGTTCCGCCACCAATGGAGCCATCACCACAATCACATCCAACCAATGGAGCCATCACCACAATCACATCCAAATGCCCCCTGGGCAGCTGAGCTTGGCCAGCGGCCTGGTATAATCAATACCTCTAGGCAATGAAGGAGGAATAGGAGGAAGCCAGAAGGTCCATTTGGCGTTGGGCCCCAGCGGAAGACAACTTAAAAGCTGCAATGTCACCTCTAGCCTACTGGACAGATGAGGCCCAAAGCAGAACTATTTCGAGTCGTTCGTGATCTATCTGTAATTATCACAAGGAAAGGCTTCCTAGTAACATTCTCTTGTGATCCATTTGCAGCCTTTTACAAATCTCAACGTGGAGGCCATCTGCTAGGATCTGGATTAAGAACATTTACCAGTGGGTTCAGTTGGGACATCCATCATTGTCTCAATTGACATCCAGCTTTGCCCACTAAGTCTGACTCAATAACAACCTGTAATATCATTAGAGGTAGACAAGAGTGCTTGACCACTGCCATGCCAACATCTCATTTCCCAAGATTCCTGCCCAGTCTGGCTTATAAAATACGCCCAGCCGACTACTACAGAATGTGCCAATGCTGTGATCAATGGGTGGTTCCATGAGGGCCAGGTTACTCATCTCCTCAAGTAAACAATCAATTCCATTCTCAAAAAAATCCATCCTATCAACATGATGTTGATAATTTTAGGCTCGCCCAAAGTTCCATTCCTTAGTAAAAGTATTGGTGGATCAGCTTCAGACACTTTTGAAAGAGGCCAATGCCCTTGATCCATTTTGGACTGGCGCCATGTCATGCCATGGCATGGAAATGGCACTGATCACTTTACTCTGCATGACGACCTGTTGAGGGAGGCTGACAGGGGCAATATGTTCCTGCTGGATCCTCCTTTAATATCTCAGCAACCTTTGATACCACTGACCACGACATTCTCCTGGGAAGGCCTGTGTGATGCCGTGCTCTGCCCTGAGCCCTGCCTCAGGGCCATGCTGGAATTGGAGGAGGGAATACAGATTGAGATTAAACCCGGGGAAAGACTTGAGATCCTTCATGTGAAGGCTCCGGGTGCCTCCGGATTGGGAAACATGCCTCTCCATTGGGAGTCAACTCTCTCTGTGGGGGATGAGGTTCACAGCCTATGTGTTGTCTACCTAGACCCACTGCTTTCCATGGAATCTCAGTGTTACCTGGCTACATCCCTTCCTGAACATTAGGGGGCTCACCACTTTGGTCCACACGCAGGTAATCTCAAGACTTGACTACTGTAATGGCCTCCACGTGAGGCTACCTTTGAGGCTGGTGCAGAGGCTTCAGCAGGTTCAGAATTTGGCGGCCAAATTATTGACATAAATGAGACAAAACCCACATCTCCCCCACTCTGGTCACTTTGCACTGGTTGCCGGTTCACTTCCGCACCCAGTTCAAGCTTATGACTCTCCTATACAAAGCCCTCAACAGTTTGGGATCTCATTACTTCACCAAATGCCTTCTTCCATCAAGTACTGCCTATAGTGCATGTTCATCCCAACCCCAGCGTTTAAAACCAGTTACCCCGACAGAGGCTACCAGATCCCACATCTTAGTAACTGCTCCAACCCTAAGGAACAATGTGCTGCCCTAGAGCCTTCTCCCTAGAATCCTTTTAAAACATTGTTAAAAATGTGGCTTCTCTGGCAGGTTTTTTTCTGAGCCACTTACATCTTAAGGTATCGATCAATGCTGAGAGTGTAGAGCCCACTGTCTTAACTTCATTATAAGGTTGTTGTAACTCATTAATAATGTGATACTTTTATATTTTATGAAGTGCTTGTAATATTCTCCTTCTTGATGGTTTGGTATTTTGTTTCATAATTGATTTTGTATTAACTGTGGATTCTTATTATGTTTGCTTATGCTGTCATATATTGTTCTTGTAAGCTGCCCAGAGGGGCTGTTGGCCAGACAATTGGGATAATAAATAAATAATATTACCCTTCCACCGACAGCTGAATGCCCATCTTTTCAGGCAGGCTTTTAACAATCACAATAGAAACCCGCCTTTTAAATGTTAAGATAGTGATATGTATGTACACCGCCCAGAGTTCCCTTTGGGAAAATTGGGGGTTATAAGTGTAAGAAATAAATAAATAAATAAATAAATAGTCTTTAAATGTCTACCTGCTTTTAATTTTTCAATTCTAATTAATTCACTGTTTGAATTTTTTTATAAATGTTCAACTTATTGTGTTTTTAATATTATTATTTTAATATTATGAGTCATCTTGGTTCCCCTTATTGGGAGAAAGGCAGCTAATAAAACAAATAATAGTAATAATTAACAAAGCTAATCAAAGGTTGACAGGAAGCACTTGACAGTCAAGTAAAAAAAAACAGAGAAAAAAAACCATTCTCAAAATGCTGGCGTTATTATGGTCAGCATTTTCACAAAATACAAAATTCTTCCAGGGAATTATCTCCTCATAAATCTACTCCAGTAAATTCTTGTGCTCCTTTATTCACTGATAAACATTCAGAAGGGATTTCATAGTCTATAATATTTTGATGTGGTGAATAACTCCAACAGTTAGCAAACTGTTTCTATCCAGGGTTCCCACCACCACTCATCTATAATCTGTCATTTGTAATTAACAATTGTAAACCGCCCAGAGACTACTTGTAGTGGTATGGGGCGGTATATAAGCAGAACACTTTTTGCTTTGCTTTGTTCTCTTTCTACACACTCCATGTTCAGCAGGCTAGGACAGGAATATCTATATATCTATGCCTAAAATTAAAAAAAGAAAAGAAAAAGAGGAGGGTTCTCTCAGCATCAAGACCAAAAGTTTGGTATAAGGTGGAGGTCGATACAGAGAGGTTTGCCTAACTGGAACTCGAGAATTGGGAATAAGAGCACACGTTGTGCAGCAAAGGAGGCAATGAATAAATGCCTCCTTTATTCATTACCTCCAATGGCTCTCTCGCAGAGAGGCCCGTAAGGTAGCAAAGCATAAACGGGCTTTCTCGGTGGCCGGACCGGCCCTCTGGAATGAACTACCAAGCGAGATACGCCAGGCTCCTTCTTTGGCATCCTTTAAAAAAGCGGTTAAAACCTGGCTGTTTAGGGATGCATTTGGCAATTGCTAGGGTTTGGTTCACTGTTTTTGGGTGGGTTTTTTGTACTTATTACTATGCCTCTTGCCAATTACTATTATTGTTTTTGTTGCTGTTCGGTATTTTCCATTTTATTTTATTATTATTGTCTTCCCATCAATTATTATTATTCTGTGATCTCTAGTGCTTTTATGTGAACCGCCCAGAGTTCCCTCTGGGAAACTGGCACAGTATATAAATATAAAAATAAAATCAAATAAGAACTTTATAAAAAAATAATCTGTTTCTCATGCCTCACAAATTCAATTACTATGTTTGGTCCTTCAAGTAACTGCTTTTCTAATTTTGAATGAAAAGTATTTTGGGGAATGGGTGCATTATTTTCTACACCTCAACAATGTGGCTTGTCCACATTTACAGAGATAACATAAGCTGCAAATACCACTTAGTGTAAGGTTTTTATTATTGTTTTAATTATTTATTGATATCTGATGTTTTAACTGTTTTAATTTTTTGATTGTAAGCCGCCCAGAGACCTTTGGGTGGTGGGCGGCATATAAGTTGTAAAAATAAATAAATAAATAAATAAGGAAAACCACAATTTCATAAGGAAGCATTAGAAATAAAGTATTAGGAGAGTTGTCCTCATTAGGCCAAACAAAGAGCATAAAAATGAGATACCCTCCCCATAGCTCCTCCTCATGAGATCAAATGTTATCCAATAAACAGATCTGAAAATTTCAAAAGCTTGCAGACTTCACGTGATTTTGACTAACTTTTGGACTTTTTCAGATTTTGGAATTTATCTTATGATCAGCAAGGCTAACTCTGGGTACGGACAAATTCCTTAAATGAACACATGGCATTAAAAGGGAACAAACTAGTCACCTGGTCTGGAATTAACATTTTCCAAACATACTGAAATCGATTTTCTGGAGGCACAGAAATACAGGGCATCTTCACACTTTCAAGCGTTTCAGAAAATGGCTTGCCCCCTGCAAAAGACAGTATTCCTACAGTCATGTTGTGCCTGAATGAAGCAAAGTCCTTTTATTGTATGCATCATTATGCCAGGATTATTCCAATACTGTAATAGCAGTAGACCTTGGAAATGATTAAAATAAATACCAAATTGCTTCTTAGTAAACTAGTATTTTAAAACTGAAGGTATTTAGTATCAAAGTAGTAGTACAGGAAAATGCCCTTTTTAGCCTGCATAATATTCACTGCATTAAGGAATGCAAGCATGAATTGTTGAATTCACTTAACTGAAGCCAAATAACAAGTACTTGGTACTATTCGATTAAAACTTACAACCACAATCAGGCGGCCCTCTGCACTCTTCAATACGCACAATACATTTTCTTTCACCTTCCGGACATCCGTTTGTTAGTATAACGTCTCTCATGCCAATGCCTTTGATTAGAACAGAAGAAGGAAAATTACATCTGTAAATATTTTCAGTGTCTAACCCCTTTCTTCATCTCTTTTTCTAAGGTCTACAGCCGCAGTTCACTTCCAAAAGTCAAGAGAAGCTCATTTTGTAAAAGGGTTTTCACAGCAAATCAATTTCCTTCTGTACTTCAAATTTGTCAAGACCACTCATTTTGCCTAAGATGTCCATATAATGGCGATCCCCTTATCTGACAAAATAAAACACACTCTTTTTCATAGCAGATTGTGAGGTCCCATTTTAACAAAGAGGCTGACTAAAATTTAAATAAACAAAATTAGCTTGTAAGCAGACTCTCAGGGCCGTCACTCCCAGGTATCTGTGGGCACTATTGTTCTGGTGAGTTTGGACCCGGCAGTTGCTGTGTGTTCCTTTTTTCCAGTAAGGAAAAGACAATACCCACGAGATTGGCGCAGGTGCGCTCACTGAGGGTGGCCACACCCAGAGAGGCGCGGAAATCGCGTCCGCGAGACCGTGCCTTCTCTGTGGTGGGCCCCTCTCTCTGGAATCATCTCCCCAGTGAGCTGCGCCTGCTGGAGTCCCTGTCCGCCTTTAAGAAGGCCTTGAAGACCCTCTTTTTCAGAGAGAGGCCTTTGGCGACCTTGTTAGCTAGTTTTGCTAGTTTGCATTTTTTTTTCTTCCTCTCCCTCCCATCGCTCGGGCTCGTCGCCATCTTGCCCTCTGTTGTCCGAGTTTTATTTCCTGTTTTACTTGTTTTATCGCTGTTAGCCGCCCAGAGTTCCCTCTGGGAAGATGGGAGGGATATAAGTTCAATAAATAAATAAATAAATAAATAAATAAATAAATAAATAAATAAATACAGCACTGAACTTCTCACAAGTGTCTCAGAAAGGCATAAGGAACAACAAAATCTCCAGGCATCTTGCAGATCTCACCCTATTATCAGCCTTCAAAAGATATACATTGTTGTGAAAAAACAACTACTGCTCTAAGATTGTAGTGACTTAATCTCTTAACGCCTCACCCTTGCATGGTATTTGCTGGTATCTCACATACCTGCACGTAATTTTTGCCTTAACGTGAGAACACTATGGCTCAACAAAACTAAAAAATCTTTTGTCAAGAATTTCTGGTTTGACTTGCTGGGTATTTTATTTTAAACTCATTTGTTTGAAGGGCTCCAAGAAGGCAACACTTGTTTTATTTTATTTAGTTTCTATAATACAAATAAAAAACAGAACAGAACCAAAAAGAGAGTGTAATCAGGAAGAGAGAAAAAAGGAAGAAGATTGGAGGTACAGAGTTAACCAGACACTATATTCACTACTATTACATTCTACCTTTTTTATCGTTTTATATATCAATATCCATACATAGGTATTACATTTCTTTGTCACTTTTACAGAACATTTTATACATGTTATGCATTTGTCTGGAGCCACACATAAAATAATTTCCATTTCTCATTTTATGTCCAGTTTGTGCTATGTTTTAATGTGTCTGAAACTTTATTTCTGCTATATTCATTACTTTTTCCGTCAATTCTTCCAATTGGGATTTTAAAATTTTCCCAGTATTGGGCATAGAGCATTCTGGCTGACGTTAAAAATCATTATCACTAAGTAGGTACTGTATTTACTTTATCTATAACGTCTACAACAGTGTTGGCGAACCTATGGAATGGGTGCCAAGGTGGCACTCGGAGCCGTTTCTATGGGCACCCGACATCGCCCCTTCACAGCCACCTGTATTCAGGTTAAATTACTGTCTTGGCACTTTGCGAATAATTAGTGGGTTGTGAATCACAGTTTGGGCACTCCAGTTCTAAAAGGTTTTCCATCACTGGTCTAGAGTAATATTAAGTAAAAATAATTCTGGTTTAAGTGGAATTTCATATCCTATTATTTCTTCTAAGACCTTCACTATTTTCCAATACGTTTGTGCTTTTTTACATCACCACCACATATGATAAAACAAGCCTCTTAGAGGGCAATACTGACAAACTCCAACTCTTGTGAATTCTACATCCAACTGCTTTTGAAAGGCAGTAATTACTAACATACTAGACAGAGCCAGTGTGATGGAGCAGGTAAGCCAGCCAGGCTAGGTTTCAGAAGAGCTGTGTTCAAATCCCCACTCAGTCACAGAAACTCACTAGGAAGTAGCCCTTCTCATGTACCCTTGAAACCCCTTTCTGTACCCCCCCCTTACCACATGTAACTGTGCATGGTCCAAATTCTACTTCCTTGGGATGCGTCTGATTTCCATCTGAAAAGACACCAAGTTAGCCAAAAGCTGGTCACAAAGCATTAAGTTCCTTATAGGAAAGCATACCCTTTGGTTCTTATCTAATGCCTTTCACCTGAATAACAAATTTTCTCTATTAAGGGGTTCATGCTAGAGATGGGCACAAGCCACTGGTTTGTCCCATTTTGGCCAACAGCTGCACAGCTGTTCCCGGGTTTGGTGCTCTGTTCCCTCTGATGGGCACCCACTCCGAGGCAGTGTTCCAGCTTCCCTGCCTCTGCATGGGTCACCTACCAGAGGGTTTAGGATCATAAACTGTGTATCAGCTGGACCACCACTGATGGCATCAGCATGAACTGTCCCCATCTCTTGTTCGGCCTTTATTAACACAATTTATTTACTAACGTAAATCCAGCAAAGCCTGCCCTTCCAACACTGTATAACACTTTAATGCATACTTTCTTCTAAAAAAGTATTTATATTTTATCCCCCACCTCCCATTATTTGCAGACCCATTAATCAGGGAGGCAAATAAATCGTAACAAAAACAACCCCAATAATGCCCACATAATCAATGAAACATCATAAAACATTTTATTTGCTATGGTATTGTGTAAACCGCCCTGAGTCCCCTTTGGGGAAATAGACGCGGTATATAAGTATGAAAATAAATAATAAACATACCTAATAAGAAAATACAGTCTATAAAATATTTAAAATATTAAACACCATAAAGGTGGCAAAAACAGAGCAGGCACATAAAAGCAAAGGGAGGGTGGAAGCCCCCAAATATAGTTTGTGAGGCACCTTCGAAATTATTCCAGTCACAACATTGTCTTTCTACACATATTAGTGTCCAATAAGCACTGCATGCTACAAGTGCATAAGCTTACAATCTACTGGCATCTGTCTAATTTCAAATGTTCACGGCCTTTACTACTAGTCTTTCCAGTCTATGTAACTTAAGGACCACGATACAAACTTCTGAATGTTCAACACTGCTGCAATACAATCAGTGCTTTGTGTGTTCCTTTTATGTGTGGGATGAGGGCTGGCAAATACAGCTCCGACCCAGTGCTCAGATGCCATACCTGTTTTAATTTGGGGAAATCGTGCTAAACAAACCCAGGTTACGGAAGGCAGCAACATAAACATACCTGCCTGCCTTTTTGGTGACCTCTAACCTTTTTTTTCTAAATTCATTTTTTGACGGCAATTGCCAATGATTTTGTTTTTTTAAAACCTTTTTCCCCTTCCCCCCTCTCTTAAATTCTTTCTTGATTCTTTGATATACTGTTGTATTTTAATTGGTTGCTTCAACCCTTGCTGTTAACCGCCCGGAGTTCCCTGCGAAGACGGGTGGTATATATGAATTAATAAATAAGAGGACAGTGGGCTTTGGTGCACCCGAGTTGTTAACTTGGAGGAGAGGAAAAGAAATAGTGAAAAACACTAACCCCAAAAGTGGTCCATTGACTAATTGATTTGACATTCATCTCCATTCCAATTAAATAAACCCTTGTTATGGACAATAGTAATAAAATCCTGTTTTTGATGAGACATCAAAAGCTGTTTGCACAGGGGTTCATTGCCGCTGAGTTTTGTACAGAACTTTCATCTTAAAGTGCGAGATTTTCCCTAAGGCACCCCTCTCCAAAACAAGAGCATTGCAGGATTTTCAAATATACAGTATGTGTTTGAAATGAAGTGACAGAATAGCAGTGTCTTATTTTATTTATAATTTTTAGGAACAGGGGAGACTTGAGAGCAGATGGAGGACGGACCCGTCGGCACTTAACTGGGCTGCGGTTCAGTTGCTGACCAGGTGCTACATGCGACTACCCCACTAAACATCTTATGCCTCCCTGCATATTGGTGAGGCTGTGAACCACCAGGGGGAATTGTTCCAGGTGGTGTGAGCAGGAGCAAGAAAAGGAGGGTGCGGCGTCTGCCCAAGCAACAAGGAAAGAAGTTATGAAAGAGGAAACGAAGTAGAGGAGTCAAAGAAAGAGGAAAGAGTTGAAAGGGTTAATAGGGAGGGGTAGTTATCAGAAGGTTTTGGGGTGAGTGACAGCTGGGATAAGGAGGAGGATGCCGCGCAAGGGGATTGGTCGTTGAAGAGGGAAGAAAAACCGCTGAGGAAGGACGTTGGAATCCAGACTAAGGAGAAAGGGATAAGGAGCAGCCGGCATGAACAACCTTTTCCGGAGCCAGTTAAGTGGTCTGTAGAGGTTAGAGCATGAAGATGGCCCGAAAACTCTGACTATATGAGGGAGAGATGGAGGGCTCAACAGAGTGAGAACCCGGGGGTGCAATGGGGGGGCGCCATTCCTGCTGTGGGAGCACGGCGGGTTGTTGCCCTCCTTAAGCTGGCTCTTCTGTTTTCCTCCCCATTGTGGCCCAGGACTGTGTTCGATCCATCTGCCGCCACCCGATTAACCACTGGTCCTTTCCATCGTACATCCCCCCCCCCGCTTAGTCTTAGACTCTGGACCTGCCATCTTGCCTAGAGGCTGTTGTTGGCCCACCTGGCGGCCACTGGCCTAACCCTATGCCATCTGACGATGCTGTCCTAGCCTCTCACCAACTGCCGGTCTCCATTTTTCCATCTTGGCTTTTGCCCTTTCCACTTCTGTATGGGACCCCCACACTGTTAATACCCTATCCCCTCCTTTGCCTTGGCGGTGCCTTATTTTATGTCTTTGTTTTTGTTTTATTGGTTGATTTGGGGGTTACTTTGTATATTGCACTGTATATTGCATTTTGTTCTGTTGTATTTTCTTATTTTGTACTGTATATTATTTTTCAATTTATCTCTAGTTGTTGTTGCTGTATTCATATTTTGTTGTTGTTGTTGTTGTTCCGGTCGCCATGTTGGCAGGGACCCGTATCTCAGTGGTGTTTGGCCATGGGAGATATGCTTTGGGCGGAGGGATCCGTCGGGTAAGAAGAACTCGGGCCAGGCACCTCCTGCCTGTCCCCCGTTCTGATCCCTTCGCTCACCGCCACGTGCCTGGGTGCCATCCCGCCAGCGCCTCCGACCTGTCCTGCCTCCTGATTAATGACAGGTCGGTTCATAGTAAGACCCCTCTCATCCTCGACTCGATCGTGGATGAGCGAGCCGACCTGGCATGTATTACTGAGACCTGCGTGGGCGCAGAGGGTTGGGTTTCCCTCTCCCTTTTGTGCCCCCCTGGCTTTCAGGTACAGTGGGCGGGCAGATCGGAGGGTAGGGGGCTGGTGGGGTGGCCATCGGTTTACAGGGAATCCCTTTACGTTAGCAGTTCTGCGACAGTGGTGTGTCCTGGGGTCGAATGCCTCCATCTATCAGTGGGTCAGTGAGATAAGTTTGGCATTGTGCTGGTGTACTGTGCTCCCCGCAACCCAGCACAATCCCTCCGAGATCGCTGAGTTCGTCTCGGCTGCTTTGTTGAGATCCCCCCCGCCTTCTGGTGGTCGGGGACTTCAACTTGCATGCCGAGGAGGAACTCTCTGGTGCGGCTCTGAAATTCATGGAATCCATGACTTTCATGAACTTATCTCAGCATGTTGTATGCCCCACTCATAGAGCTGGCCATACCCTAGACCTGGTGTTTTCCTCCATGTCGTCAGATTTGTGTCTGGGGGTTAGGGGTATTTTGCCCCTGCCCTTGTCATGGTCGGACCACCACCTGCTAAAATTTTCCCTGTCTATCGCCCCCCCCGCCTCGCGGGGAGCGCCGGCCATACATCTGGGCCCGCCCCCGTAGGCTTCTGGACCCTGCCAGGTTCATGGAAGTCTTCGAGGAGCTTTCTGGCGGTCTGGCAGACGATCCGGTCGATGCCCTGGTGGAGAGGTGGTATGTGGGTACCACCGGGGCAGTGGAACGGATCGCCCCCAAGCGCCCCCTGCGCTGTGGAGACCACTCCTCTCCGTGGTATACGGCTGAGTTGCGGTCGATGAAACAAGAACGCAGGAGACTGGAGGTCATTTGGACGGCAAGCCGGACAGAAGAGAATAGGGCTGCTCTCAAGCAACTGACTGGCCGCTACCTTTGCGCGATCAGGGACGCTAGAAGATCTTATGTCTCCCTGAGAATTGGTGAGGCCTCGAACCGCCAGGCGGAGTTGTTCCGGGTGGTTCGGGACCTCGCCAATCCCAGTCAGCTGAGGCCTCCTCCTAGTGATTTCACTAGTGAGCAATTCGCAGCCCACTTTAGATCTAAAATAGAGGCCATCCGCTCCGACTTGCCCCCCAGTTGCTCTAGTCCACCCTCTGAGATCTCTGTGGCCTCACCCCCCCATTCTCCCCTCTTGGATGAGTTTGGGCCGGTGTCTCCGGCGGAGGCCTCCAGAGCCATGGCTTTTTGCCAGCCAGTGGCCACTCCCTTTGACCCTTGCCTGGCCTGGCTTATTAAATCTTCTGAAGGGAACATGCCTGAGTGGGTTTCCGCTATTGCCACGGCCTCTTTTAGGGAGGGATGCTTCCCTGCCCATCTAAAGGAGACCATGGTGAAATCCACTCTTAAAAAAACTGGCATGGCATCGGACAATTTATCCAGCTATCATCCGATTGCCATTGTTCCCTTCCTGGGCAAGGTTGTCGAGAGGGTGGCTGCTGTCAGGCTTCAGTCATATCTGGAGGTAAATCGTATCCTGGACCCCTTCCAGTCTGGATTCAGACCTCTTCGCGGAACCGAGACTGCCCTGGACGCTCTGCAGGATGACCTCCTCAGGGAGGCCGACAGGGGGTGTTCCTCCTTGTTGGTTCTCCTTGATCTGTCAGCTGCCTTTGATACCGTTGACCACGGTAACCTACTGGTCCGGCTTGCGGAGGCGGGAATTGGTGGTCAGGCCTTGGCCTGGCTCCGTTCCTTCCTTGGCGGTCGGACTCAGCGGGTTCAGCTGGGTGATGATTTGTCGGCTCCTTGGACTCTCCCTTGTGGGGTGCCCCAGGGGTCGGCAATCTCACCCATGCTGTTCAATGTTTACATGAGGCTGCTGGGGGAGGTCATCAGGAGATTTGGAGTTCGCTGTCATCAGTACGCTGATGACACGCAGCTCTATCTCTCCTTTTCGTCGTCTGCAGTGGAGGCAGTTCGCTCCCTTGATCTGTGTCTGGAGGCCGTTCTGGAATGGACCAGAGATAACCGGCTGAAGCTGAATCCAGACAAGACGGAGGTTCTGTTCTTCGGGGCACTCTCGTCTGGGTACAATGGCCCCCTCTCTAATCTGGGGGGTGTTTCCCTCCAGCCTACGGACAGGGCCAGGAATCTGGGCGTGGTCCTGGACTCAGCCCTCTCCCTGGAAGCGCAGATGATGGCTGCTTCCAGGGCCGCTTTTATCCACCTCCGCAGGATTGCCCAGATCCGCAAGCACCTCGATGAGTCCTCCCTGAGGACAGTAGTGCAGGCCCTGGTGATCTCAAGGATCGACTACTGCAATGCCCTCTTCGTGGGGTTGCCCTTTAACCTGATCCGGAGATTACAGTCCGGAGATTACAGTGGGTGCCCGTAGATATGAGCACATCACCCCAGTCCTAGCTCGCTTGCATTGGCTCCCCGTTGTCCTCCGGATCAGGTTCAAGGTCCTGGTTTTGACTTTCAAAGCCCTCCATGGCCTGGGACCAGAGTACCTAGCGGAGCGTATCTCTCAAAGGTCAACCAGGTCCAGACCCACGAGACTGGCGCAGGCGCGCTCACTGAGGGTGGCCACACCCAGAGAGGCGCAGAAATCGCGTACGCGAGACCGCGCCTTCTCCGTGGTAGGCCCCATGCTTTGGAATCATCTCCCCAGTGAGCTGCGCCTGACAAGAGTCCCTGCCCGCCTTCAAGAAGGCCTTGAAGACCCACCTCTTCAGGGAGGCGTTTGGCGACCTTTTCAGTTAGTTAGGTTCTTTTTTTCTTCCTTTCCCTGCTTTACTATGCATGGGTCTTGCTGCCATCTTGCCCCCCTGCATTAACTATGCCTGGTCTTGCCTTTCTGTTTTGTGCTTTTATTACCTGTTTTTATTGTTGTAAGCCGCCCAGAGTTCCCAGTGGGAAGATGGGCGGGATACAAGATAAATAAATAAACAAATAAATACCCTCACAGCTGAGTTCGCCAGAGGGAAATATGCCCGAGTTGACACTGCACATGTTCATGTTCAAAGATGTTATTAATGTTAATTTGCGTGCGGAAGAAAATGAGCCAGTTACAAGAAAGAAGGAAGCATGTGTTAATGAATAAATATTTCTTAGAAAATAAAGAAACTGGACTGGACAATCCTTATTTGATGACAGGTCCATGTCATCGGACAGCTGAACCCTCACAAAATGGCGTCCAACGTGGGGCACGTTCAAGTCCAGTAGACAAAGCCAATGAATGGTATACCCAAGCTTTTGAGAAACAAGGAAAGCTAGTAGAAGTTATAGCAGAACAAACTAAAGTGCTATTGGCTCACTTGTTACAGAAAGAAAATAAAATTGAGGAGACGAATGAGGGTTCATGAAAGAATATATGGGTGGCCAATCCCGCTCCCGTCAAATTACAAAAGATGACTGCTGAAGATGATGTGGAGGCATACATCAACACGTTTGAAAGAGTAGCAAGAGCAGCTAATTGGCCAGTAGATCAATGGGCTTTAAATTTAACTCCTTCTCTGAGGGGACCTCGACAAGAGATAGTGGATGTTTTGAGTCCGTGGGAGGCAATCCAATATGATGTGGTGAAACAAGCTATTCTGTTGACTTTAAATCTGACTCCGGAGGCTTATCGTAAAAAGTTTCGGAATTTATCATTTAAGACAGGAAGTCACCCGAGGACTGTCGTTCAATGGATGAAGGCTAATGTGGTTAAATGGTTACGTTCTGAGAGTAGTTCAAAAAATAAAATGATCGAGGAGATTATGGAGCATATTCTGAATTCTTTACCTCAAAATACAGCTACTTGGATAAAACGAAATCGCACAGGCACAGAGTCACTGGAGGAGCTTGCGCATATTTTATTATGAAAGCGCAGAAGAGAAGCCGGGATCTTGTGAGAATGTCAGGTTCGAGAGGACGCCACGAGAAAAGGAGAAAATGGCAACAGGACCGAGTTGGCTGGGGCCTCTTCCTGGTGATTTCACAGCCCACTTTAAAGCTAAAGTTCACAGCCCACTTTAAAGCTAAAGTAGAGGCCATCCATTCCGGTCTGGACTCTGGTTCCTCTGGTCTACCTTCAAGTATCTCCTGTGCATTACTCCCTCGGTCTCCTCGTTTTGTTGAGTTTGGGCCTGTGTTACCAGTAGAAGCCTCCAGGTCACTGGCTCATTGCCACCCGGCAGCTTCTCCATTTGACCCCTGCCCTTCCTGTTTGATTAAGACCTCGGGGGAGAGGGCGTATGCCAGAGTGGTCAGCACTTACTGCCACCACCTCCTTCTGGGATGGGTTTTTCCCAGCCGCCTGAAGGATACAATGGTTAAGCCTGTCCTTAAAAAGCCTGATTTGGCTGCGAACGATATGAACTATCGTCCAATAGCCAATACTCCCTTTTGGGGTAAGGTGATGGAGCGGGTCACTGCCGTGTGGCTCCAATCTTTCCTGGAGGAAGACCATGTTCTGGATCCATTCCAATCTAGGTTCAGGCCGCATCATGGGACCGAAACAGTCCTGGTCGTGTTGCAAGATGACCTGTTGAGGGAGGCCGAAAGGGGTTGCTCTACCCTACTGATCCTCCTCTATGTGTTAGGTTTTCTGTCAGAGGCACTGACAAAGCTGCAATGTAATGCAAGGAAGAATCCTGAAAGGACTTACTTCGTTGTGGAAAGTTGTAGAAGATTCCACACCTGCATATAGTTGTGTATTTAAGGAGGAACTCTTGAGCCTTGTGCTCACCCTCCTGCCTCATGCTCAAGCTGTCCTCCTGCTCCGTGCTCATTCAGCTCCGTGCTCCTGTGTCTGCTGCCTGGCGTGTCTGCCTCATGCCTGCTTTTATGCCTGGTGTGCCTGCATCTTGTCGGTGTGAGCTTTGAATCCTGCATTACTACGTTTTGCTACGTGTTGCTGTATTGCTGCAGAATTCTATGTTGCTACTGTTTATGTTTGTATATTCCCTGAAGATACTGCTGGGTGCTATCTGCAAATGTAAGAGTTCTACGTTTGTTTTCCTGAACTGTTTATAATAAACCCCAGCCTGTTTTCGAAGAACTCCACACACATTTGTAGCCTTCTCGCTGTGCATATTAAAACTCTGCTAACAAGAATATTCTCGCCAGCGCAGCTGAAGTGTGCTGGACCAAGGCAATAGGTCTTGAACCTCAAGACCTCAAAAATATAATATAGAAAAAGGTAAAGAAGGGGCAGAAGCAGAAATATGACAAGTGAGTGAAAGTCAGACAATTGGAAGAAGGACAAAAGGTGCTGTTATTACCTATGGAAAGTTCCAAATTATTTTCCAAGTGGCAAGGGCCATACAGAATCATTCATAAAGTGAACAAAGTGGATTATGAAATAGAAATGCCTGATAGAGTTAAGAAAAGAGGAATTTATCACTTAAATTTAATAAAAGAATGGAATGGCATAGAAGCATACTGGGTGGAAATAGAAGATTTGGGTCCTGAAGTAACTGAATTTAAAGGGAATGTAGAAATATCTCAACACAGTTCTCTAAAGACCAATTAATAGACATTGAAGAATTGGTGAGAGATTACAAAGATGTCTTTTCAGAGAAACCAGGCAAAACTAATTGGGCTGAACATAAAATTGAAACTCAGGAAGCAGTAGTAGTAAGAGATCAAGAAAGGACTTGGCTGAGACATTTAATCCCAGTTATTAAAGAAGAGGTAGACAAAATGTTGGACTTAGACATAATCAAACAATCTAACAGCCCATGGAGGAGTCACCCCGTAGTAGTACCAAAACCAGATGGAAGCATGAGATTTTGCACTGATTTTAGGAAGTGGAATAAGGTATCAAAATTTGATGCCTATCCTATGCCTAGGATAGATGAGATATTACATAGATTGGGAGAATCCAGAGTTTTATCTACAAAAGGTTACTGGTAGGTACCTTTAAGGAGACAAGGAAAAGACGGCATTTGGAACACCCCAGGGATTGCTCCACTTTAAATTCATGCCTTTTGGCTTATATGGGACAGGGGCCGCATTCCAAAGATTAATGGACCGACTTTTGAATCCCCTGGAGCATAGTGCTATCTGTGGCTTATATTGATATTACTTTCAGCAAAAATTGGAAGGAGCATATAAATCATACAATATTAGTATTAGACCGGTTGAGGCAAGCTAATTTAAAGGTGAACCTAACGACATGCAAAATAGCTATAACAGAAATAAGTTTCTAGGATTTATGGTCGATCCAGGGAAAATATTCTCTGTCCAAGATAAGGTGGATATAATGTCTAACTGGCCTAGTCCTCCGACAAAAAAAGAGGTACAACAATTTTTAGGTTTAGCAGGCTA
Source organism: Phrynocephalus forsythii (assembly GCA_029282475.1). Classification (NCBI taxonomy): domain Eukaryota; kingdom Metazoa; phylum Chordata; class Lepidosauria; order Squamata; family Agamidae; genus Phrynocephalus; species Phrynocephalus forsythii. Next base: position 103,394,811 of record JAPFRF010000006.1, on the reverse strand, counting down.
TTATAGACAATTCATTCCCCAATTTTCTAGCATAGCTGCTCCTTTAACAGATCTAACTAGAAAGAAGATGCCCAGGTATATTAAATAGGGAATGCAGGAACAAAGATCATTTGATGAATTAAAAGAAAAATTATGTTCTCATCCTGTAAGACATGCTCCTGATTTTAATCTTCCTTTTATAGTACAAGCAGATGCTTTGCAAAGGGGAATTGGATATTGCTGTGCATATGTTGAAATATTATTTGTTGTGAGCTCCATTTATTTTAAGTACAGACCATGCCCCATTGATATGGTTGAATAGGATGAGGGATGTCAATCCGCGGTTAACAAGAGGGTATTTAAGTCTACAACGCTTTTCTTTCAAAGTGAAATATAAAAAAGACAAAGATAATGCTAACACGGATTATTTCTCCCAGCAGGGACCTTGGTCTGAAAAAATGGAACAGTTATCCAGAGATGGCGAGCAGCAGTGCAAGGGGCCGGGCCAGTGGTGGTCCAGGTCCCAGGCATCACTCACCTGGGACATTGGCAGCAGTGAAGAAAGTGGCATTGGTGGCAGCGGCACTGGAGAAAGCTGTCGCATGGCCCGGAATAGCCTGCCCGCTTGCGGGAGAGGTGTGGGTTGTGTTAGAGGAAGCGGACGTGTGGCCAAGAAGACTCTGCTCACCTGCCCCCTGCAGGAGAGGCACAGGTGGTGATGAAGTGGCCACGCAGCCCAGAAGAACCCACTCGCCCGCCTGCATGAGGTGCGGGTGGTGGTGGAGGAAGTGGCCGCATGGCCCAGAAGACTTCGCTCACCCGCCCGTGGGAGAGGTTTGGGTGATGGTGGAGGAAGAGGCCATGCAGCCCAGAAGTCCCCACCCACCCGCCTGCAGGAGAGGCACGGGTGGCGGTGGAGGAGGCAGTTGCGCGCCCCAGAAGACTGCTCACCCACCTGCAAGTTTGGTGGTGGCAATGGAGGAGGAGGCAGCTGTGGGGCCTGGGACAGCCTGCCCGCCCGCAAGATCAGCAGAAGTCCTGGAAGTGGCACAGAGCCATGGCGGGTCCCCCAGGGTGCTGGTGGGCTCTCTTGCTGGTTTTACCCTGAAACCCTCGGATAAGAGCATTTGCTCTTATCCGCGGATCAGGAACCAATCCCCGTGGATACAGGGGTCCTACTGTACTATTTTGCAAGGACCAGGACAGGAAAGTCCAATAGGAGAAGGGCTCTGGTTGATTGACATGCTGCTTGACAAATGGGAAAAGAGAATGGGGGGAAAGAAGGTGATAAAAGCGGGATGTCAGAATAAGGAGACTCAAGCAGAAGCGAGGGGTAGATATGAAGGTGTCCAAAAAGAAAGGGGAAGAACTATCAGATGTGTAGAGAAAATACAGTGACATCCTTGGACATAGGATTGTCGTTGCCTACTCCAGTAGCTGTCACAGATTGTCCCGCGAAAGGAACCAATATGGTGACAGTTTCCAGGGGAGGAGGTGCTATATCCTGAAGGATCCCTGGATGGGGCTGGGAAACACAATAGACAACAGTGAAGCATCCCCCATTGCTATGGTCCAGCAATGATGAGGAACACCCCTCATTTCAAATGAACACCAACCCCTTCCTTAAACAGTGAAGATACCCAAAATTACTTTGTTTAAATTTTGGTTCTACTGATTGTTGTTGGGCTTGTTTTTGTTTTTTGACATATTGTGGAACAGATTATTATTTTTTTCTTTATTTTGTTGTATGCTATTCCTTGTTAATCGGCCTGAGTTCCCATCTGGGAAAATCTGGTGGTATATAAATAACTAAATAAATAAATTTGACAAGTCATTTCAAGGAAAAAAATATTGAGATGCATTTCATGTTCCAAGTATGAGAAGTTCTAAATCAAGCCATAGGTGACTTAACATTCAACCTATCTAATATTCCTTCTATCAAGAGCTGACCCACCAGGCTAACAAATAAAACCCAAAACAAAACCAGAACCTGTGGCAATGGGAAAAATGACCTCAAGAGATAATGGGTGTTCCAACACTGGAGGCATTCAAGAGAAATCTGGACAACCACCTGACAGATATCCTTTGATTTGGATTCCTACGCTGAGCAGAGGGTTGGACTTCATGGCCTTAGAGGCTTTTTCAGTGTCACTAATATTATACAATTCCATGATAAGTCAACAGGAGTGGCATAGCAGGGACAATCATCAAGACATTTTGATGCACAGTCTCTATTGCATACATTTCTATGTGGAAGGAACCTGCATGGAACTCATTCCCAGGTCAACACATCTTGGACTGCCATCTTCATGCTGCCCTGTCTAAATTAGTAAAATTATGGCACACTATGGCAGACACAGTAGCCACCCTGTGTCCAGCTGCAGTCTTTTCAGCCACAGACTGAAACTGGAACCAAATAAAATCAGAAATATCAAATACATTATTGGGGGAGGGAGAGACATTCATCTGCATCCGAGTCCGCCTATCGGGAGGAGGTGGAACGGCTCTGTGCCTGGTGTGGAGACAATAATCTGGTCCTTAAAACCACCACCAAGGAACTGGTGGTGGATTACAGTAGGAAAAAAACGGACATTCAGCCCTTGTATATTGGTGGGGACTGTGTGGAGAGGGTGGCTGAATTCAAGTTCCTGGGTGTTACCATCGAGCAGGGCCTGACCTAGAGTACACTAACACCACTACTCTGGTGAGGAAGGCCCAGCAGAGGATATACTTCCTCAGACTCTTAAAGAAAAACAATCTGAGCGAGAAACTGCTGGTGTCCTTCTACTAATGCTCCATTGAGAGAATTTTTACCTCCTGTGTCTGTGCTTGGTTCTCCAGCTGCACAGCCACAGAGAGGAAAGTGCTCCAGAGGGTCATAACCACAGCCCAGAAGATCATCGGTCACCCTCTCCCATCTCTGGAAGAACTATATAGTTCCATTGCCTTAAGAAGGCAAATAACATCTTATGGGAGTCATCTCATCCTGGACATAGTCTGTTTGTACTACTGCTGTTAGACAAGAGATATGGAGTAGCAAAAGCAAGAACAGATTTAAAAACTGTTTCTATCCATAACCATCTTAAATGCTGTGACCAAACAGTGTGACCTTGGGGAATTGTGATGGTTGCGATGGATGTGTTTGAGTGCATTTAATTCTCTTTACCTTTTTTTTAAATTGCACCAGGGATAGTATTTAATTTCAATGTACTATGTACAATGACAATAAAGTATCTATCTGTTTTAATTGGCTGCCTTACAGGAAGTCAGTATTGGCTTCCATGGTAATCTCCCAAAACATTTTGCAAACACTGAGGCCAAATGTAAAAGGTTCATGTACACACATCTGCAGTATTAACACATTCCAAGTACATATTACTACTGACTTACAAGGCCCTTCATGGTTTGAGACCTCATTACCTGTCAGAGGATCTCTCCTTAAAGATCACCTGTGCTACCCATTCTACCCAGGCTTAGCTGTAGTGGCTGGCCACCGCTAAGGAGGTCTGGAAGATGAACACTAGGAACTGGGCCTTCTTGGTTGTGGCCACAACACCGTGTTATGTGTTGCCTGTGGATCTATGCTAGGCACCCTCACGCTTGATCATTAGGAAACTTCTTTAAACTGACCTTTCCAAGGAGACCTTTAACATCTTCCCCCTACAACTGTTTTAATGATCTGTTATTATTTAACTCTTCTCTTTGGCTGTTACATCTCTGGGGGTTCCTTTGTTTGACTGCTTTCTTTGCTTTTGTTTGGGGTTATGAGTTTTAATTGTTGTAAAATGCCCAGAGTAGAGGCTTGCCACTAGATGGGTAGTATATAAATGCAATAAATAAAGTTGCCCAAGAGAAGCCAAGTGGTATATTTATTGGTGGACCAGGGAAAGCCAGATTCAAAATGCAACTTGGCCATCCCAAATTATTGAGTTCCCTTGGGTCACTCACTTTTAACCTAACCTGCCTTACAGGGTTGTTCTGAATATTTTAAAAAAAAAAAACACACAGTCCTAAATGCCTTGGAGGACAGGTAAGTGGGACATACATTATAAAGACAAGGAAGGGATTTCTCTGGGATTGAGTAACATTACTGATTTGCACAGTCCACAAGTAAATCTTATTTCTCTCAAAACGAAAGCAGAAAAGAGAAGTGACATCATGTCCACATTTGAGGAAGGGGGGGAGCACCTAAGAGAAATTTCCAATCATGCACCAGTCACAGATAAGTTTAGTGTCATCCATGCTTAATTTGAAGTGTGTCCTAGAGTTAAACTGTAGCATTTAAAGGACATCCAACAGATTTTCTACACTTCCTATATTCAATGCACAATAATGGGGAGTGCTGAAAATTATTCTCCTTTCAAAAAGGGCCACATAGGTCTTCATATTTGCAAGTTGCTGTAAAAGTATCTTCTCTTTTCCTCACTGATTGCCTATTAAATTTACGGGAGCATGTGTGCATCAACGAAGAGGCCCTACACATCCTCAGGATGGGAAGGTGGAGTGCTCCCAAAAGCATGACTCTGACTCTAATTTGTAAATATTTGGTCCAATGCATGAAGCATCATTCCCCTCACAACCCTCCCATTTCCTTGAAGCGGGTAACGACAACAAAAGCTCTGTGGGAGTAGAAATTACTCAGTGCAACAAGATGAAGAAGGAAAGCAAATTGAAAGAAAAAGCTTGTTAGAAGCACACATGCTTTTTTTTTTTAGTCCTGTGGCACCTTTGTCGCTTCCAAGTTTGAACCCACCCACCACAGTCCCTGCATCCTGTCTTTGTTGGCTCCTCTCCAAGCCTCCAACCAACCACACCAGGCAGGCTCAAAAGGTTTTCTGACCTTCCAACTGAGCTTACCGTGTCTTACACTAAAGAGTCCCTCAACTGCTTTCATCAACTCTACCGCCGGTTCCGTGATGACGGCTCCTACAGGGACGTTCTCCTCCTCGTCGGAACTTAAGGGCTCTGCCAGCAGGTTGAGGAGCAAGACGAGAAAGAGGGCCAGCGTCCATGCCCCTCTGGTCTCGCGCCATCCCATTTTTCCTGCTGAACACCTAATGTTGCCCTTTCCTGAGCCAAGCTGGCCCCAGAGAGAGCTCCAAGGCTAAGCAGGAGACACCCACCACCTGTGGCAACCATTGAGGTGTCACAATGAGGTCACCTTCAGAATTCTGAGAGTGACTATCGGCACAAACAAAACACAACTTTCTAAGTGGCCGCTCTGTAGGCCCTTTCCCTACCCAGAGGCCCTCTTGACTTCTTCCTGTGGGAAAAATGAGGCAAATCAAGCAGTTTACAGTACCTCTTGTGATGGACCCTTCATCCTCTCATGAAATGCTCAAAGTTACTCTCTACACAAACATGGACTGAGACCTTCACACTATATGGGTGGGCAAGAAATATCTCAGCACTGTTAAAAATAATGTTTTGTCAGAAGTAGGCAAAGAGGAGAAGGACCGATAAGCAATAAATTCGGCTTTGGCATCCTGTCCTCCTTGATGTTTCCTTATTAGCTCAATGTTCCCTTCTCCTATTAAGGAAAACTTGTCCTCGTTCATTTTTCGTTCTTCTTTCTCCTGTGATGTGTGGTAAACCACAAGTGGTTGGTTCAGGATACATTCCCAATAAATTTGCAAACACTGAAGACAAGTAAGGCCAGAATTATTTCCCTCTTCCAATGGACGATCCAGTGGAAAAAAAACTATGGCCTATTATTCTACTCCACAAGCCTCCCTTTTTTCCCTTCATATCAGCAATTTATTTTCCTGAAATCCAAAACCACTTTAGAATTATAACAGTAAGTCTTGCCGCATCCTGAAGCAAAATATTTAGTATTGTAAAGCAATTATGGATCAAAAATGCGCAAAATATGTGTCACAATAAACTCATCGTTTTTGAGGTGTCTGTATAGGCTTCTTGGATTTTGGTGCAACTAAAATCCCTATTTCCCCCCTTCTTGGAATTTCTGCTTGCATATATGTGATTTTTTGGTGAGACAGACTGCCAACAGCTTTGGGTGGTGGTGGGGGGTTGCTACAAATAACATCAGCTTGTCCTAGTTCCCCAACATGGAACTGGGGAATCTACAACCCAAAACCATTTGGCGGGTTTCTCTTGGCTTTTAAAAGTCCTCTTGGCTTTGAAAACTGAAAAGCACAATCCTAAACATGCCTATTCAGAAGTAAGTTCCACAGAGTGTAACTGAACTTGATTCTACATTCTCTAGGCTTAAAGACACTTCTTACTGAGACTCAGTGCTACTGTCCCGTAAGTTGATTGACACCTTAGTCCCATACCTGAGGTGATAGCACCTTCACAGACACTAGAACCCTCCCTGGGTGCTCTGGAAGAGGGGCTGACCCCCACCACCAATAGGAACAACACAGGCCATGACACAGGAAGTGAGCCCCATTGGCAACACACCATTCATGAGGAATACCTGATTGGGTGGGAGCAGAAGGAGGGAGTGATAAAACAAAGAACAGGAAAGATCTTGCTTGCTCAGTGGGGCTGCAACCAGGAACCAATACCCTTCTTCTCCTATCCTAAAGCAACCCAGAAGTTACACCTCTCTCTCAAAACATCTACCTATCCCACCCACACCTCTTTTATTGGGGAGGCTTCAAGTGGCTACCCTGACAGAGGCCTGGAAATCAGCCACTCAAAACCCAGTCTTCTCTGTGCTGGCCACATCATTTAGGAATTCCCTCCAACTGGAGGGTACTGCAGGACCCATCCTTCCCAGGTTTTAGGAAGCGATTGAAAACCTGGTTGTTTTTCTCACACTTTCAATAATTTGCCCCTAATTAAGTAATTGTATTATCCCTTCTGCTCCAGCCTGCCATTAATTTTCACCATTGCTTTAATGTTTTTTTTTTTTTTGCTATTTTTTTAAAAAAATATATAAAACATGGGTGGTCATGATTGCATTCAGGGATTCCACCCAAAACAGCAGGTTTGGGATAGTGCTGGGGTAGTGCTCTCCCTGTGACCGAGCACTCTCCATGCCAGAGCTGTCAAAGTTCATCTCAGTTGCACTGTTAACGTCATCCAGAACATTGATAGCTAGGGACTCCAATCAACAACCATGCTGAGTCTTGGCTTTTGGGTCCAGCCCTGAAGTTTGCGAGTTCTATGACATCCATGAACATCTCAACATCTCTCTGGCTTTACTTACAAGCAGGCCACACTTTGGACCTGGCGTTCTGATATAAGCTGGCAGAAAGTGGCACTGTCATAGGCAGATCACTTCCTGCTGAGATTTAAAACCTGTCCTTTATGACTCTCTCTCTCTCTCTCTCTCTCTCTCTCTCTCTCTCTCCCCCCCCATGGGGAGAACAGACGGGTACAAATGGTCCATCTGGACAAGGTTTCTTGACAATGGGAGGTTTCAGGAAGTCTCGGGGAGGTATCTAGTGGGAAATATTTAATATCTTACGTTTCAAACCCACAACATATATACCTATGTGAGCCCAACAAACGAACAGAGAGCAGCAGGAGCGTTGGTCCGTCCGCAGGCGAAACCTCCAGACCCGGACTAATACAGAATGAGGGGAAAAAGGGAGACTGACATAGAAGGCCAACCAGGAGAGTTATTCTTTGGAGGAAGAGAACCAAGCAGAGGAATTGGAGTCGAGGAGGGACAGTCTGGGACAATTATGGAAAGTTACATGGCAGTGGTGAGGCAGGTTGAAGTGTGGGGGATGATAAAAGATGAATGGGAAGAGGTATCAAGAGACATTAAGAACATGGGAACACAGACGGCTAGTGACTTAGGCCGTCACTTCACGAACCTCTCGCTGCGCGGCGAGCCGTGATTTCTGCGCGAATCGATCGGTGTTGTCCGCACGATCCTCCATTTTGCATGCGGCGCCACCCCGACCACGCCCCGACCACGCCCCTAAACCGTGGTCCAAGCGGGGCGAGAGATTCCCCTGCCGGAGGCCGGGAATCTCCCTCGGTTCGCATCCCGCTTCGCATCCAAATTCGCGTGTGGCCACTGATTATTTTAAAATATTTTTTTTCCATTTACTATTCCTCCGAAATATCGATGCATCGATATTTCGGGTTACCCGTTCTTTCGATCCTGATTTCTGCGCTTGCAATATACATGTATTTGCGGTTGTTTATAGGGGTGAACATGTATCCCGCTGTCTCATGTCTGTTCTTTTTACAGAAATCAACAAACGCCAGGTGTCACTGTTTTCCCCTTCCTTCCCCCCCCTTCTTTTCCTTATTTACTTCGGCAGCCAAGTGGTGGCGTTTGTGTTACACCAGAGATGATACTTTACTTTCTGGTGGCTACTCGTTGGTTTTCCTTTTTTTACATTTTGTACCGGATATCACCTACACGCCATTGATTCCGCCGGTTTTTGAGTGCGGGGTGATTACCGTATCCCAACATGTGCATTTCACCCTTCCAGAAACAGTTTTTTAAACTATAACCCTTGGCGCTTCGAATACTATTCTCTTCCGTAACGACTGAGGCTCATGCGGGCTCAGACTGTGCCTCTGAGCGTGCCCAGAGTTTAAAACGCATCTCCTTTTTTAGAACCCATTGCGAGTGACTGAAAAGTTGCACAGCCTCTGGGCATGGCCAGAGTGTAAAACAAAAAGCATTCTTCCAGACTCCATTTCGAGAGACCGCGGTGATTCCTCCCCCCCCCAAATCCCCATCAGCACACAGAGCAATCCTCCTGCGAAACCGTCTTCCCGGCTCCAGACTGTGCCTCTGAGCGTGCCCAGAGTTTAAAACGCATCTCCTTTTTTAGAACCCATTGCGAGTGACTGAAAAGTTTCACAGCCTCTGGGCATGGCCAGAGTGTAAAACAAAAAAGCATTCTTCCAGACTCCATTGCGAGAGACCGCGGTGATTCCTCCCCCAAATCCCCCTCAGCACACAGAGCAATCCTCCTGCGAAACCTTCTTCCCGGCTCCAGACTGTGCCTCTGAGCGTGCCCAGAGTTTAAAACGCATCTCCTTTCTTAGAACCCATTGCGAGTGACTGTTGTTCAGGGAGCGCATTTCACATGTTTCATGCCCTGGGGTAATTCCTTCTAGCAGACAAGAGGAAAAAGGTCCGTAGGGCGTGAGGGTAGACCATGGGGGGCCCCTCTCCCTTGGAATTCTGTCACCATGAAAATCTTTCTCCGCTGTACGCTACTGTGTCTCTGAGCATACCCAGACTGCAAAATAAAGTTCATTGTTCCCGGCTCCATTTTTAATGACTGCTGTGTTCCCCCCCCTTTAATTCCCCCACACACACCACACAGAATACTCATCCCTGGGTCTGACAGTTGTGCGCCGTTGCATCGAAGCCCTGACATCATTTACTACTTCAAGTTAGGGGTGATGTGTTTGCGGGCGTAATGGGGGAACACGGAGCACCCCTCCTTTGGGTTTATATTGCCCTTATACACTTTCTCCGCTGAAAAGTTTCACAGCCTCTGGGCATGGCCAGAATGTAAAACAAAAAGCATTCTTCCAGACTCCATTTCGAGAGACCGCGGTGATTCCTCCCCCCCCCCCAAATCCCCATCAGCACACAGAGCAATCCTCCTGCGAGACCGTCTTCCCGGCTCCAGACTGTGCCTCTGAGCGTGCCCAGAGTTTAAAACGCATCTCCTTTTTTAGAACCCATTGCGAGTGACTGAAAAGTTTCACAGCCTCTGGGCATGGCCAGAGTGTAAAACAAGAAAGCATTCTTCCAGACTCCATTTCGAGAGACCGCGGTGATTCCTCCGCCCCCCAAATCCCCCTCAGCACACAGAGCAATCCTCCTGCGAAACCTTCTTCCCGGCTCCAGACTGTGCCTCAGAGCGTGCCCAGAGTTTAAAACGCATCTCCTTTCTTAGAACCCTTTGCGAGTGACTGTTGTTCAGGGAGCGCATTTCACATGTCTCATGCCCTGGGGTAATTCCTTCTAGCAGACAAGAGGAAAAAGGTCCGTAGGGCGTGAGGGTAGACCATGGGGGTCCCCTCTCCATTGGAATTCTGTCACCATGAAAATCTTTCTCCGCTGTACTCATCCCTGGGTCTGACAGTTGTGCGCCGTTGCATCGAAGCCCTGACATGATTTACTACTTCAAGTTAGGGGTGATGTGTTCGCGGGCGTAATGGGGGAACACGGAGCACCCCTCCTTTGGGTTTATATCGCCCTTATACACTTTCTCCGCTGAAAAGTTTCACAGCCTCTGGGCATGGCCAGAGTGTAAAGCAAAAAGCATTCTTCCAGACTCCATTTCGAGAGACCGCGGTGATTCCTCCCCCCCCAAAAAAACCCCATCAGCACACAGAGCAATCCTCCTGCGAAACCGTCTTCTCGGCTCCAGACTGACTGACTGCTGTGACTCCCCCGCCCGTAACCCCCCACACAACTCAGACTGGTCCTCCCTCCCTTGAAAAGAAGTATGACAGTTTTGAAATGTGATTGCAGTACCAGACGTACCGTCTGGGGTTTATATGTGAAAGCATCCGTTGTGCCCCTGCCACACAACCAAAAGTAAAGGGCATAGCGGTTGATTATAGGTGCACGTTTGCATTTTTCATCAGAGATTGCCACGAAGTAACCACCCCTCCGATACTGCATGGATATGGAAATGAATAAACTAGTGGCGTCTGAAACCCTGTATTTTCAAAAGCCTTCTCAAAGCCAGGACGCACCACAGGTATCCGGGGGGGGGCGAATTACCCTACACACTGTAACGGGTTCCCTGGATAAAACTTTATTTCACGCAAGGTACAGATCGCCAAAAGGTTATCTACGTGGTTCTAAGAAATGTCCTAAAAAATTCTACTGGGAGATTGCATAAACTAACAACTTGCTGGATCCCAGTCTTGCAAGTGGTACGTTCCCATTCTGTAGCTAAGGGTCAGCAGCGCTGACAGAACTTCTGACCCCTTGTTAGCCCTCGGGTCTGCTGGAGATGGCAGGTGATGGGCTTCGTGGAGCCAGTCCATCTTCAGCTCCACCCACTGACCTTTCCAACACAATGGCCCAATTAGAAATGCAGGGCTAGGAAAATGTTTCCATTGTAAGCCTTCAGCAACTGCAGGACGCCTCAAACTGAAGATATCATTTGCTACTTATTATCAGTTTTGTTCTTAAAATAAACGAAACAAAGAAATGCATTGAATAGAATGTATTTATTCCTTGCAAACCATCATATGCACCTTAGATACAGACTTTTTTTTCAGTGGTTCCCCAGAAATAAACTGCTTCATTGAGTATGATACCGTGGCCAACAGTCTCCAAGGCTCCTGGTCCCTGAACGGCATTTTGACCCCTCCCCCAATTGGTTGAAATTAGTTTCATTTTCCACAGGGCTGCTCGGAGACAGGGCTCCAGTAGTTATAAAAACCCAGTTGCACCTTTTAGAAAGGTGTGGAGAGGTAGTGCAGAGGAGGCTTGTCTTAAGGATTGTTTTCTTTCTAGTTTGTTAAATTAGGATTAAAATATCATTGGGGGAAGATGGAACGTGGTGGTAGGGGCCGATACTGGACGGAGGCAGAGGTCACGGCTTTATTGGACATATTGATTCAACACAGGCTTGGTCCTGTGTTGTTTCATATGCTTCCTAGAAGAAATGAACCTGCCTTTAGGCTTGCGTCTCGAGAGCTAGCCAGGCTGAACTACCATAGGACCTCAAAGCAAATTAGATCTAAATTTAAAACTCTTAGGCAGAACTTTAATAGGTGCTTGTACTATTTTGGGGAGCACGCTGAAGAAAGACAACCAGCTGCCTACTGGAACCAGTTACTCCAGTTATGGATTATGGCAGACCGCCCAGACCCTGCTCATCTTTTTTCCTGCGGGTGAGTAAAATCGGGATTGTTATTAAAATAGTAGATAATAAAATGGGCTGCAATGTGATCTGCAGATTGGAAGCCAGGGAGGGTCCTGGCAATGTCTCTCTTAGGTCTGCTTTAAGCATGCGGCCTGAAGAGACTGATTCGCACAGAAATGAGGGCCTGTCACGAAGACTAGCTTTTGAATAATGCCAACCCCATCAACATTCCTATTTTTTTTGCCAACAGGAGCAGGCCCAGCAAGGCGTGTAGGCCACAGGAGGGGTCAACCACGTCAGCAGCAGGAGCCAGAACAACGTGGGGACCAGGAGCCACAGCCTAGGGAGGACCAACAGCAAGACAATGAAAGGGGGGAAGCCGGAAATGATCTCCAGGCCGATGAAGGAGGTGAAGGTGAGAAGCAGGGAGTGCTCTTTGAGTGACCATTTAAGCGATATCGGTTTATAAAAAACCCATGCTGGGAACAATTCCAAATTTAAATTACCTCTCCATCCCAATAGAAATTGTACCAGAACAACCTGTGGACATTATGAGGGAAGCAGTGCCCAGAGGGGAGATGGAGCAATGGATTGCTATTTTGCAGGAGGTTGTAGCCAGAGGTATATTTTTATAGTACTTAAAACTATCAACAACAAACCCCTTGCCCCTTGTTAGGAGACAACGATGCCCTTAATTTCGGTTGTACCTTTGCAGTATTGACACTGCAATGTACATATATAATCGCTCAGTAACTACATCAGGACTCTGCTGTTACTAAAATCGATTTGATGAACAAATCGAAGGAAAAAACCCGTCACGAACTCAAAAATGATTTGATGTTGCATTTGATTTCTTGCAGTTGGGGTACTGGAACAACATGTTCTGCCTGCTGAAGGGGCGCGTCCACCACAGAGAAGGAGGAGGAGGAGGAGATAAACTATTCTGGTTAAATACTGATTAAGCTGCAGTTCTGCAGGGTTTTTTTTTTCCTTTAAACAGGGAAAAGTTATCTCAGTTCTTGTAAATAATTTTTTTTGCACTGAGTGTAAATCTGAGTTGAAGATTTTACACATTTAGGCCAACATCCAAAAAGGGAAACGCCAGTCAGGTACCTATGGGGAAAATATTTTTTTTTGATTCTTCTCCTTTTCTGAGGCATTCTCAAAAAGGACTGAGAATCATCTAGTGATTCTTCATTTTTCACAATTAGGTAAGGGGAACGTTCATTCTCGCTTTGGCCCAAAAGGACCTGACCCGTGTTTTTTGGTTTCTGTTTTGCTGGCATCCTCACTGGCCCTTTGGCATTCCTGCCGGCATTCTGAGCAAGCAAACGCCCAGTGGCATCGCGCACATTCCCCTTTGCTGTGCTCCGTCCACTAAGTAGTGATACCGACCCCTCCTCATCACTGTCTTCCTCACAACTGTTACCTGTATCAGCATGGTTACTAATATCACCTTCTGAGTCGCTAACCCCCTCAATGGGACCTAGAGTGTTGCCCCTGGACTTAGACAAACTAGAGGTTTGAGTACTGGTCTGCACGTTATTGGTCTTGCTACCCGCTTTTCGTATTGTACCCCCTGACGGTGTTTCAGTGAGATAATCTGTAAGCCTCTGGAGGCATGTGTTCGCAACCCTAAGGCTGTTAATTATCTCCTTCTGGAACAATATGTCCTCCTCGTCCCTCTTATCCATTTTAACCTCCTTTCGTTGGTCAGATTCCTTTACCCACTCCACAAATCCAGATAAGGTGTTATCCAGCCTCGCAGCTGCAGTGGTTCTTTGTTTCCGTTTCCGGATTAAGGCCAGTCTTGTTGCAGGATCAAGAGTTGCCTCATAGTTTGTTGTTCCATACGATCCTGAAGTAGTGAAAAATAAAAGGAAGATCATGCTGTCAATTACATGAAAGGCTAGTGTAGCTGTAGCACAGGCACATAATGTTTTAATGAGTGGATTTTATGGTCTGAATTTTTCCACCAGTGAAAATTTTAAGGAACCTACTTTTAGAAAAAAGGTCTTAATAGTTAGACCTCATTACACACATATAATCATCACTAAGGGGAAAAGGGTGGCCTAAAAAAGGATATACAGTTGGTATTAATTATATGTTACCACAAGTTCAGATTACTGATCAAAAAAGTTATATTAAGGACCAAACCCAATGAACCCCTGTTACACCCATAGTAAAAGCAAAAAACACTATCAAAAGATTACTGACTGTTGTTGAGGCCCCTTTCTGCAACAGTGGGAGGTGTGCTCTGTGAAGACGAACACCCAGACGTGGAGGGCTCGCATCCATCAGTCGATTGAGTACCTAGGAAAAAGCAGTAATTTTTTTTTGTACCAATTACTAGTGGCTATTTCGGTTTCCCGCCTATGAACCCGGACCAGCGAGGTGCTGGTACTCAAGCAGTACCTCAGACTATAGCATGTTACATGAGTAAGGTGCGGAATTTGTGTCCACTGGAAAGTTACATACCAAAAACTGAAGTTTCGGAGGGCCCGAAGCTATGGTTATCGTAGTCTGCGTCCTCGAATAGAATCAACGTGGCGGCATTTTCTCTAACGCCCCGCATCACCTCCATTGCTATCAGTGGGAAGAGGTGCAAATGGAAGAGAACGAATTGGTTAATGTTCTCCACATGGCAGGTTCACATACTGCAAGATGAATGCTTTGGCGCTTGTCGTCAATTGATTACGATTTTCCGTTTTATTTTTCAATCTTGAAAGTGATTGGTTTTCTTACTGTTAGGCACGCCCCACTCCCCCTCCCTTCCTTCCCGTTTGTAAAGGAGGGATGTTTGTAGTGGTCAGTTGAACGCTGGGTAAACTTTGGAGTTTTATTGAAAGTAGTACTTCCTGTTCTTTTCTATCTCCACACATTTTATCTAAATTAAATGCTGCCTAAATAACACAACCCATAAACACACCACTCAAAACCACAATGGTGTTGATTTCAACCTAGAAAAAACAACTTTTTTTTAACCTAATTTTTTTTAGAAACTGGCAAGCAACAATAATAATACCTCTAAACTAACCCCATCATTTTCGAAAATAAAAATGGCAGCGTATGTAACCGAAACCATAGTGATGGTTTCCTTAGTAAGGGTTAGCCGTCGACGTTTCGATGGTTTCCGGTAATTTTTAATAACTAATTGTGAAACTATGTGTCCTCAGACGACACACATGTTTTGACTCGCTGATAAGCTCCCAGTGAGCAGTAAAAAAAATTTTTTTTTTACAGGGAAGTTCTATCATTCGATAAGTTCGATGTTTTCCTGGAGGTTAAAAGAGATATTTTTTAAAGGGATCGATGGTTCCCTAGAGCAGTGGTCCCCAACCCCCGGTCCGCGGACCGGTGCCGGTCCGTGGACCGGTTGGCACCGGGCCGCCTGGGGAGGCCGGGGAGGCTCCTCCCCTTTTCCTCCGCCGCCCTCCTCCACCTCCTCTTTTCTCCCACGGGCAGCCGGAGGAGGAGTCGCCGCCGCCAGGCACGGCGCACGGGTGGGGTGGGGGGGGAGCCCGGAGCTCCTGGGCGGCGGGCCCCGCCTCCTCCTCCTGTCGGCAGCCACGGCAGCCGCCCGGGTTCGGCCGTGACTCCGCGGTCCGCGGCTGGGGTGCCCCGCCGCCGCCGGCTCGGCGGTCCCGTGGCGCCCTCGGGCCGGAGACGCCACTCCCACCGGCCTCCCTCCCTCCCCTCCCGCTCGCCCGCCCGAAGGCCGCAGCCGGAGGCAAGCGGCAGCGCAGAGGTGCCCCACCGAGGCGGCTGGCGGCGGCGGCCGTGGGCGCCCCGCTGCCGGCCGCGGAGCCACAGCTGAACCCGGGCGGCTGCCGTGGTCGTGGCCGCAGCCGCCGCAGCCCGCCTCGGTTGGGGCACCTCTGCGCCGCCGCTTGCCTCCGGCCGCCGACAGGAGGAGGCGGGGGGGCCGCCTGCCCAGGAGGCCCGGGCTCCCCTCCGCCCGTGCGCGGGGGGAGCGCACGCCCGACGCCCCAGCCGGCAAGCACCGCCGCCGCCGCTCCCGTGGCCCCCAAGGTACACACGCCAAGCCCCCCACCTCCTCCTCCCCCTCCTCCCTCCCCCATCCCCGCCCGCCACACCCTCCCCTGCCCCCCACACCCCCATCTCCCCCTCCCCACCCCCACCCCGGGCCACGGGAAAATAATCAAACAAATACCGGTCCGTGGAGACAAAAAGGTTGGGGAGCACTGCCCTAGAGCTAATAATTGGTATTTTGGAAACAATGAAAAATAACTTCCTATGGAACCGCAACCTGAATGTCCGGTCAACATCGGAAAAAAAATACCGTCTCCGTCGCAAGCAGCCTGCAGTAGAACAGAATGGAAAGACTTCCTATTAAAGTAAGCAGGACCCTGCAATTTAGGCGGGCAGATAGGAATGTGTGTTCCATCAATACATCCAATAGTATGCGGAAATCCGAATATTTTCATTGATGACGTCATCTGTTGAAATAGAAAACAGAAACAACAGTCATTGCCCCACAAATGAATAGAAACTGTACAACATTAATGTAGCATACCTGGAACAGCAGTGCGTGATGTCGCATTGCAGGAACAGCAATTGGACAGATTGCTCCAGGAACCTGCCCAACGCCCCTCAAAAGGCTTCCTGGACTGACCCCATCACCCCAGTGTGTGGCAGGGAGATCCATATAGCAAAATTGCGCTGGGTATATTGATCATTTTAATTATCAGTTGTATTGCCATAACCCCTCAATTTGAGCGCTTTCTACCTAGTTCTTGATTTTTGTGGAAGCAAGATGCGCTTTCCAGTATCTACCTTACTCATGCCTTTAATATTGTTGTATGCATCAAACATTTCCCCCCTCAATCGTTTGTTCCCCATACTCAACATGCCCATAGAAGGCATCCTGGTCTGACCACACCACCCGTGTGTGTGGCAGGGAGTACCGTAGACCAACATTGTGATGGGTGGGAAAATTACAATTGTACTTGGAAGCCCTTTTTCCCCCTCAATTTGACTGCATGCCAACTTTGTTCAGTTATTTTGTGGGATGGAGAAGCGGTTCCCTGTATGTACCTTTCTCATCATTCCCGTTCTTCTAAGAGTCTACGGTAGAAAACTTGTACTGAACTTAGAAACGTAATGCCAACTGTAACAGACGAACCCGCATTAAAACACCTACCTTACTGAATTCTGATAGGCGAACCTCTTCCTTGAGAAGGACGTGTTCCATTGCCAGGCACACCTCGATGACTATACTTGCCACAGTAGAACTTCCTTTCTGGAATACCAGGGCGATGGTTCTGTAGCAAGAACGGCTGGCCAAGAAGTACACGCCAATTGCTACTCGTTCTTCGACTGGAACTGCTGACCGCATTACTGTGTCCCTCCGCATCAGATATGGTCGCAGCTTGTCGGCGACCCCAAAAAGTGTTCTCCTTGTCATTCGGAAGTTCTCCAACCATTGTCTGTCGTCCCACAGCTGAAGAACCGTGTCGTTAAACCACTGAGAACGCCCAGGGTAGCACCAGAATAGTTTCTGTCTAGGCGACGTTCATATCCACTGGGAAATGACCCTTATCAAAGTGTTGCAACCAACCATAGTTTCCCTAAACAAATGCCTGCGTCGAAGTAACCGTTTTCTGCTACAGAAGCATAATGTAGCTATACCGTCTATCAACTTACAATAACTGCGCAGCAGTGCAACAAAATATGGGATCCTCCATTTGAATTTCTTTAGCCGGCACTCAGAACGCGAGGGAGCCATGATAGCATGAAATTGATAACGGAGGCGGAAGTTCCTCCGACACTGCTCTAGGGATTTAGGAAGGGAGAACTCGAATGTCCTTGGAGGAGCCATGGGTCATACAAAAGATATGTTGTGTGCTGGTCCACCTAGTGCCCATGACGGAGAACAGCATTTTTTTCACACCGCCAATGGACGGAGCAATACAAATCGTAACTAGAAAACAAATGTTGATACAATTATTCGGCTCTGCAGAAAATGACAGGCGGGTATCGATGCATCGATACGCAGTGGTTTTTATTTTTAAAAAAAAATATTAAGAACAAACCGGATATTTAAAATAAGCTTCTCAATGCGAAGGGAGCACGTGAAGCAGTACTGGATTCGA
Organism: Phrynocephalus forsythii; assembly: GCA_029282475.1. Classification (NCBI taxonomy): domain Eukaryota; kingdom Metazoa; phylum Chordata; class Lepidosauria; order Squamata; family Agamidae; genus Phrynocephalus; species Phrynocephalus forsythii. The sequence continues at coordinate 103,376,930 of JAPFRF010000006.1, read as the reverse complement.
CCCTAAAACATCGCCCGGTGAGGACACGAAAATAGGGGTGGGGGCGAATGGACACCACGTGACCACCACGTGACCGCCTTCGGATTCACAGCAAAGGCAATCACGCTGCGAAGAGAAGTACTTCATGAAGTGACGGCCTTACATATGGAAAGGGAGACTAGGGAGTCAAGCATCCAAACAGAGGATTTGAGTAATAGAGGGAGGTCAGTGAGTACTCAGACTATGGGGATAGTTAGAATAGAAACAAGAAACCAGGAGGTGCAAGTGGGGGAAGTTAGACACAAATACAGTGGTTTGCAAAAGTATTCGGCGCCCTTGAACTTTTCCACATTTTGTCACATTACAGCCACAAACATGAATCAATTTTATTGGAATTGCACGTGAAAGACCAATACAAAGTGGTGTACACGTGAGAAATGGAACAAAAATCATACATGATTCCAAACATTTTTTACAAATAAATAACTGCAAAGTGGGGTGTGCGTAATTATTCAGCCCCCTTTGGTTTGAGTGCAGTCAGTTGCCCATAGTCATTGCCTGGTGAGTGCTAATGTCTAGAGTGCACCTGTGTGTAATCTAATCTCAGTACAAATGCAGCTGCTCTGTGACAGCCTCAGAGGTTGTCTAAGAGAATACTGTATTGGGAGCAACAACACCATGACGTGCAAAGAACACACCAGACAAGTCCGGGATAAAGTTATTGAGAAATTTAAAGCAGGCTTGGGCTACAAAAAGATTTCCAAAGCCTTGAACATCCCACGGAGCACTGTTCAAGCAATCATTCAGAAATGGAAGGAGTATGGCACAACTGCAAACCTACCCAGACAAGGCCTTCTTCCCGAAGATATACTAGTTGGAGGGCTAGATCTAAAGGAGGTTTCCCTCAGTCAAACCCACCAGGATGGATTCCTGGGTGGGGATGCGAACACCCTTTACGAGCCCTTCCCCTGTTCTTCAGAAACCCCACGGTGGTCTGGGGAAGAGTCGATATTCAAGAACCTAACAGGCAGAAATAACCCCTTTATAGAAAGAAAGAATGTTATATCACATGTTAACTCTTCGACGAATAGTTTACCTTTGTTGACACCTCATGTTGCAACCTTTGGAAACGAAAGAGATGACCACCCACTTTGGGAGATGTTTAATAAAAGTTTATTTGACTTTTCTACCAACAATCGTCTAAATTTTCAATCCTCTGGCAATCCTTTAATAAACTTCGACGAACCCTCACAAATTGGCGCCCAACTGATAAATATTTTGGATAATAAACCCGGGGACGAGGACGACTGGCTCCATCGCACAATAAATCGGCAAGAAAAAATGATCGACATGCTGGCAGACCAGAACAAAAAACTGATCGACCGCCTAGAAAAATATGACAAATCACAGGATCACCAAATGCCGTCAAAACACGACGCCATACACCGCAGTGAAGAAACACTGATTAACAAATTCCCCATTAAAATACAAAAGATGACGGACACAGACGACATAGAGACGTACTTGAATACATTTGAACGCACAGCCATTGCAGCTAAATGGCCAAAAGATCAATGGACATTAATTCTTACTCCATGTCTCACAAGTGAGTTACAAACAATAATTGATGCATTAAGCCCGCATGAGGCGGCACACCACGACACAGTTAAGAAAAATATTCTCTTAACCTTCAATATTTCCGAAGAGGCGTATCGGAAAAAATTTAGAGAATTACGCATGCAAACGGGCATACATCCGAGACCCCTGGCGCAACGCATGAAAGCTAACGTGATCAAATGGCTACGACCGGAATCGCAAACATTTGCCAACGCAATCGACCAACTCGTCATAGAACAGTTGCTAACAACAGCGACCACCTCCGTCAACAACTGGGTCAGGAGAAATCAACCAAAGACTTTGGAAGACGTAGTCCGCCTGCTGGAGAATTACTATCACAACAACGAGAAGCAACCCAGAAGCCGCGAGAACACAGGATCTCACGAGAGACCACGAGACAGGATGTCCACGTCAGACAAGATGGTGACTTCCGGACAGCAGACTCCAGCAAAGATGGGCCTCGGAGACAAGGACAAGACCTCTGAAACACCACAAAACTTGTCCACAAGGAAACCAGGATCTAAAATCACTTGGGGGCTGCCTGATCGTCCAAGTCTACCCTTTCCAACGACAGGAGAACGGAAAGCCGTATGTTACGTCTGCGGTTCCGCAGACCACTTTAAAAGACAATGCCCTCAATTAAATTGTGCGTGGGCAGCCACGGGGTCATTAGGACTGGCTAAGGGAGACTGTACTCCTCGGAACAGTTGGGAAGTGGAGGCATGGGTAAATGGAGAAAAGAAAAAGGCCCTTGTAGACACAGGATGTGGACAAACTTTAGTAAGGGATATTAAAGGGGAAGGGCAGCAAGGTTGTATTCAGGTGCAATGTATCCACGGAGATTCAAAATTGTATAACACAGCTAACGCATCTATACACGTTCAAGACAAGGAATATTGTATGACAGTGGGCGTAGTCCCGTCCTTGGCGAAAGAGATGTTACTGGGAAGGGACTGGGAAGGAATTAATGATTTCATGTTGTCACAGGAAGCCATGTACTCGGCAGTGACAACCCCGGATTGCCGGCCTTGGAAGGAGATGTCACAGGCGTGGCAGGAGATGACCCAGGCAACACGCAGCAGGGTGAGAATGTGGCAACAAGAGGATATATCCTTGGAGAACTTGAGGGAATGTGCCAAGATGGAGGGGGCAATAGCCAAAGGGGAAAAGGGGGTGGAAATGAGAAATGGGCTGCTGTATTACGTTGACTTAAATGGCAGGGACAAACTGATAGTTCCACGGGGGTGGAGGCAACATATCCTTATCTTGGCCCATGATATCCCCTTGGCGGGACATTTGGCTGCAGACAAAATGAAAGCACGTATAGATGACAGATTTTGGTGGCCAGGCATGACCAAGGATGTAGAAGTCTTCTGTAAAACTTGCCCTACATGTCAAAGGACACAACCAAAGCCTAAAAAAGGAGCATCACTCATCCCAATGCCACTTATTGATAAGCCTTTCGACCGCATTGGCCTCGATATAATAGGACCCTTGAAGAAATCAGCAGGAGGCCATACTCATGTCCTGGTCCTCATAGATTATGCCATGAGATACCCAGAGGCTATCCCATTAAGATCAACCTCAGCTAGAATTCTTACGAGAGAGTTACTACAGGTGTTTACTAGATTAGGATTCCCACGTGAGATTTTGACAGATCAAGGGTTAAATTTCATGAGCCAAACTCTCCGGGAGATGTGGAGGATTCTAGAAGTGAAACCAGTCCAGACCACAGTTTACCATCCACAAACTAATGGATTGGTGGAGAGGTTTAATAAAACGTTGAAACATGTTAAGGAAGATAGTTCTAGAGAACGCCACCAAATGGCATTTGATGTTAGCCCCATTAATGTTTGCAGTAAGAGAGGTGCCCCAATCCTCCACTGGATTTTCACCTTTCGAACTCTTATATGGTAATAACCCACGGTGAATCCTAGATCTCATTAGGGAACGGTGGGAGGAAGGTGAGGACACAGCCGTTTGTACGGTACGACATGTCATAGACATGAGAGATAGATTAAGACAAGCACAAGAATTAGCACGACAGAATTTACGAGCGGCCAAAGCTAACCAAAAACGTAGATTTGGTCCAGCTTCCTGTATCACACAGCGGCCCCACCAGATGCGTTTGGGAGCGCATGAGACTAAATATCTGTCTCCTGATACCACTCCCCTGCATCTGGCCCTTGAAGTACCCCAGTTTTAAGCCTGGAGATTACATATCTCCATCATGGTTTGTAACCTGTGATGGAGTTTTCCACCAGGAATCTGTCCAATCCCCTTTTGAAGGCATCCAGGCCAGATGCCATCACCACATCCTGTGGCAGGGAGTTCCATAGACTAACAACGCGCTGGGTAAAAAAATATTTTCTTTAGTTCTTACTCTCCCAGCCTTCAATTTGAGTGTATGTCCCCTAGTTCTGGCATTTTGGGTGAGGGAGAAGAGCTTCCCTCTATCCACTTTACTCATGCCCTGCATTATTTTGTATGTTTCAATCATATCCCCCCTCAGGCGCCTTTTTTCCAGACTAAAGAGCCCCAAATGTTTTAGCCTTTCCTCATAAGGGAGGTGCCCCAGCCCAGTAATCATTTTAGTCGCTCTCTTCTGCACCTTCTCCAGCTCCACTATGTCTTTCTTGAGATGCGGTGACCAGAATTGTACATTATACTCCAGGTACGGCCTTACTATTGTTTTGTATAATGGCATTATAATGTTGGCTGTTTTATTTTCAATCCCCTTTTTGATAATCCCTAGCATGGAATTGGCCTTCTTCACTGCTGCCACACACTGAGGAGACACCTTCATGGAGCTGTCCACCAACTAGACATGGGCACGGAGCGGCGAAAATTTCATTTGTTTTCAGTTCTTGTTATCGTTACGTAACAGAAACGGTAACGAGAATTACTCCGCTCTAGCTCGAACCCGACCCGAAAAAAGAAAAATTGGGTCTGGTTCTTCGTTGTCAATGGCATCGCGGCAATCGCGCAATGCCATTACCAACAGAAAAAAAGTTTTTAAAAGTTAAAAAAAACACCCCGATTCCCGACCAAAAAAAGCAGGTGAAAACATGCCTGCCTGAGGACACCTAACCAGAGGGGTGGTTTCTGGGGTGGGGGTCCCCGGCCTCCCCCCCTCCTGTCCTGGGATCCAAAATGGCAACCGCAGTGTTTATTTTTAAATCGTGGTCCAAAAACCCACCAAAGCACAACAGAAACATGTGAAAATTAGGTATTTTAAATGCCTGATTTTTTATAGTACCAGCAGTGGGCTTTTCTTGCAATAAAACGTCTCCATTGATTTTATTTATTTATTTATTTATTTATTTATTTATTTATTTATTTTACAACTGCGTAATGATGGGCTGGCCATGGGATGGGACCATGCAAATTTTTGACCCATTCCACCAATGACATGGCCAGGTTTTGACTGACACTTCTGGATGTGCCAGAGGGCATAAAAAGCTGAGGCACATTCCAGAAGTCGCAGTCCATTCTCGGATGTGGTTGAGAGTGGAGGAGGGCTGCTGCGTGCTGGTTACTAGGCTATTCGAATTTGGAGGGAGGCTGGAGGCTTTAGATTTAACTTAGGCAGGCAGGGAGGGAATTGAATTTTGAAAATAGTTCCTTTGATTCTCTAGTCTGCACTCAGATTTGTCTGTGCTGAATAGCACAGTTTATTCTTTTTTTTCTCCGGCAGTTTGTGAGGATTTTTTTCTTTTATTGGGTAAAGGGGGAGTTTCGACTGGGAGTGGGAGGAGGTGTGGATTTATTTCAAAAATATACAACATACTCTACCTTTTATTTTCTATTTTCCCAACTTCAATTTGCTTGCTTGCACAGCACACACACACATTTGGGGTGCAAGCCAAGAGCATCTCTGTCTAGTAAAATACATTTACTTTACATTACAATATTATTTATTAGTTTCCTATTACTTACTTCATTGTTTGTTTTTTAAACTTGTTTGTGAGTGCCCTGTGCAGCTCAACAACACAGGCACATTTCATTTAAGTGGATCAGAAGAATTTTGGATTTTTTGGCATTCCCTGAAGTTGAACAAGAACAACTAGAAAACTATATTGTGCTTGTTGATTTACAAGACACCCCTACATCTTCCTTGTTGGAGGCTGCCCACTGATTCATATCAGCCTTATATTACCACCAGATTTTGGGTTCCATCCTTACATTACTCCAGTGTAGACATGGACACGACTTGGCGAAATTCTCATTTCCATTTTCGTTCCTCGTTTCTGTTACGCAACGGAAACGGAAACAACAATTAAGCCATCAGAACTCGAACTCGAACCGATAAATGATAAATTGGGTCTGATTTGTCGTTGTCGTTCATGGCATCGCGCGATGCCAAGCGGCACAAAAATGTTTTAAAAATAAAAAAAAATCCCAATTCCGGGCAAAAAAGCAGGCGAAAATATGCCTGTCTGAGGGCACCTACCAGAGGGGTGGTTTCTGGGGGGGGGGGTCCTCAGCCTCCCCCCCTCTCCTGTCCTGGGCTGCTGGACCTGTTACCAGGCTGGGGGGGCATCAGTCTCGTCGTCTCCATTTGCCATGCGGTGGCGGGGGGATCCAAAATGGCGACCGCAATGTTTTTTTGAAATCGTGGTCCAAAAACCCACCCAAATAACTGCTTTTATTGTGCCTGCCTGTGGTTAATATTTGTGTTGGAAATTTTTTGATCTGGTCATGGATTTTCTTCCCTCTGACTGCCTTTAAACCATCTCCTTGAACTGCCCCCTCCCCCCCCTTTCCATTCCTTTACCAGCCTGGGCTGCTCTCCTTTGTTTACAGGACTGAAGAAGCACTATAAGCTTTGCAGCTTTACTTTATTATTTTGTAATTTTAGCATACTTTCCTTGATTTTTCTCAGTGGTTGTTCTTGTTCCTATTAAACCACAGTCTGCTCTGCTTATTGGTTGCTGGTGATTTTGCATTATATTAGTTAGTTTGGCTTGCTGCCTGTGTTGTGTAGGTACCTCAAGCATTTACTTGCTAGCTAACAGAATGGTATTATTTTCCTCTGTGTACTACTACTGCATTTATTAAAATTTGTTTCTGGTTCCTATCTACAAGGGCCATTTGGGTTGTGCTATTTGAGGGATGGATTTGGAGTAGAGGTGTGCTTTCGCTTGCATTTCATTATTCCTGGCAATTTTAGGTTTTCATTCCCTTAATTTAATTAATTTTAAAGCGCAACATAATCATTTTAAGTTTTGGTGTGTTAATTGTCCCTGCTTTTTGAATTTTGATTCATAGCTGTTTTTAGGAGCATCCTTCTGATGTGCTCACTCATTGCTTTATAGTCCTGTGATATTTCCACAATCACAGCAGTACACTGCAGTTTTATTGAAATAAATAAAATATAAATACATATTTTAAAAAACCTGATTCTCCAGAGCGTACTGCCCAATCAACAAGGTGTTCTGTCTTGCTAAGCCGCTGACACAGGCCAAGTGCAGCCAAGTCCGGGACCAAAAGTTGACAGTGTGAACAGGGAAGAGCCCAGCAAAGCAGAGTCTGTCTGAACGTGGAGGTAAGCGAGGCACAAACCTTGGCCAGCCAATATTTATTTATGTACATGTGGCTTTCATGTTTATCTATTTATTTATTTCTGTTTTAATTTCCTACAGATGGCTGATGGTAGAAAAAAGCTTTCCGGTTCTGAAAACAGGAAGAGGAAATTCCAGAAGGAAGAAAATATAAAGAAGTTGACAACTCAGATTGGCACTTATTTTCAATCTAGTAAGTGAACTACTACTCACTTTATCCATGTCTCTAATTTGCGTACATTTATTACTAAATGTTTATATTTCAACAAACCAATAGAATTTGTACAAATCTCAAAAATAGGTGTAAGTATTAAATAGCAAGTTTCAATACTGCTTTTATGCGTGGATTTTGGGGAGGTATTGTCATAGCAGCCCATTCAGAGCAATTTTTGTGTGATGTACATCATGGCACAACAGCCGACCTTAAATTATTGTTTTTTCACAAGTTTGGATTTGAACCTACAAAGTGGTTCATGAGGTCCATTGCTCCCAGAGTTACTATCATAAATCATGTGTTGTTTCTGTTTTAACAGGTACTTCTTCTGCAACTGAGGATGTAGAAGAAATACCATCAAAAGATTCAGAAGTTACCACGTGTATTGAAGAAGCCTCTACTTCTGCCCTTGGAGCTGAATCAACCTCAACCTCTGATATTTACCCGGAAGCGACATTTCATGAAGATTCAATGGATGATCCTTCTTTGTGGCCTCAAACAGTCCCGGATAAGTTAAGATTGTTTTTGATAGAGCAAGGGCCGGTTCAAGTCAGAAGATCTACTTATCCCACAGATGGTAAAAAAAGGGCATTTTCAAATGCCCATTACACCAAAAAGTTAAAGAACAATGAAACTGTTATCAGAGACTGGCTTTTGTACTCCACATCTAGTGATTCGTTATTCTGCTTCTATTGTAAACTTTTCAATGATAGCATCACTGCTTTTAATGCAAAGACAGGTTTCAAAGACTGGAGCCATTTATCTAGAAGTATAGAAATACATGAAAAGAGTGCAGGTCATGTATCGTCCATTAAAAAATGCCTAGATCTAAAAAAGAACATATCGAAAGGGAGAACTGTGGATTCTGCACACCAAGCCAAAATAGAACGTGAGAAGAAAAGGTGGATGGCTGTTTTAGAAAGAATAATTGTGTTTATTAAATTTTTGGCGGTTCAAAACTTGGCATTGAGAGGAAAAACAAATAGTTTGTTTCAACCAGATAATGGAAATTTTTTGCAGCTGGTTGAAAATATTGCTACTTTTGATAATATATTAGCAGAACATATTACTCATATTCAAAATGCTCAACAGCGCATGCCTCATTATCTGGGTCATAATATTCAAAATGAATTGATCAATGTAATAGGTGAAAGGATAAGAATGACCATTATTAATTTTTTGAAGCAATCTAAATACTATTCTATTATTTTGGATTGCACTCCTGATGTCTCACATGAGGAACAACTTACTGTTGTTGTTAGGTTCGTACACCTTAACACAGTAACAAAAAAGGCTGAGGTGAGAGAGCATTTTTTAGGCTTTCTCCAAGTTGCTGACACTTCTGGACAAGCACTGGCGACGATTCTCTTGGATTTTTTAAAATCTGCAAATATTGAATTAGATCAGTGTTTTTCAACCTTTTTTGGGCAAAGGCACACTTGTTTCATGAAAAAAATCACGAGGCACACCACCATTAGAAAATGTTAAAAAATTTAACTCTGTGCCTATATTGACTATATATAAAGTAATTCTCTTGAATAGGAATCAAATAAACACAAATAAAGTATTTTATAATTACTTTATTATGAAATAGTAAGTAAACAGAAATATGAAAAATTATAAAATACTTTATTCAGTGCGCAACCTGGGCCTGTTTGGCTGAACACAAAGCTGATATTCTTCAGCTTTTCCAACGGCACACCAGGCAACATCTCGCGGCACACTAGTGTGCCGCGGAACAGTGGTTGAAAAACACTGAATTAGATGACATGCGAGGTCAAGGATATGATAATGGTGCAAATATGAAAGGGAAAAATATAGGTCTCCAAAGAAAAATATTGGATATAAATCCACGTGCTTTCTATGTTCCTTGTGCAGCTCATAGCCTCAATTTAGTAGTGAATGATGCTGCTAAAAACTCCCTGGAAGTGACCAACTTTTTTTCTGTTGTTCAAGAAATATATGTATTATTTTCTGGATCAACAACACGTTGGCAAATGCTCTTGGACCAGGTGCAAAATTTAACCTTAAAACCATTATCAAACACACGTTGGGAAAGTAGAGTAGAGGCACTGAAAGCACTTCGTTTTAATTTGGAAAAGGTTTATGATGCCCTATATTCAATTTATTCAGATAACAAGAGAGATGGTGACCCAAGAAACATTGCAAGTTCATTGATGCTGAAATTGAAGTCTTTCCAATTCATATGTTCTTTGGTGACATGGCTTAAGATATTAACAAAAATTAATGTTGTTAGTAAAATCTTACAGAAGCCTGATGTTGTTCTCCCAGAAGCAGTCAAAATGATTGAGCAGGCCAAGAATAACTTAGCAACAATGCGTACAGACTCTGCATTTGACAGTATGTTGTTAGAAGCTACATCAATTGCTGAAGAAATAGAATGTGAAACTGTATTTACAAGCATTGGACGACCACGGCCCAGAAAAAGATTTTTCAGTTATGAGCATGCCGATGAGAAAATTACAGATCCACAGAACAACTTTAAAGTAATTTTTTATTTTCATTTGTTTGACGTGGCAATTACAAAACTAAATGAACGGTTTGAATTGTTAAGTGCACACAATGACAGCTTTGCATTTTTACAAAATATAGACAAATGGAAAAAATTAGAGGCAGGCCAGAAAAGAGCAGTGTGTCTGAAATTGCAACAGAAACTGACTTCTGAAAGTGGAGCTGCTGATATAGATAGAGAAGATCTATTTCATGAGCTAGAACTCTTACCAATTGTTTTCAATAGTGACACAACTCCACTGGATGTTTTCAATTATATATACTCAAATAATTTGACATCAGTATTTCCGAACTTGTCCATATCACTACGTATATATTTAACAGTACCAGTGACTGTTGCAGAAGGTGAAAGATCATTTTCAAAATTAAAATTAATAAAAAATTATTTAAGATCAACTATGTCTCATAAGAACATAAGAACATAACATAAGAAGAGCCATGCTGGATCAGGCCAAAGGCCCACCTAGTCCAGCTTCCTGTATCTCACAGTGGCCCCACCAGATGCGTTTGGGAGCGCATGAGACTAGATATCTGTCTCCTGATACCAGTCCCCTGCATCTGGCCCTTGAAGTACCCTGGTTTTAAACCTGGAGATTACACATCTCCATCATGGTTTGTCACCTGTGATGGACTTTTCCTCCAGGAATCTGTCCAATCTCCTTTTGAAGGCATCCAGGACAGATGCCATCGCCACATCCTGTGGCAGGGAGTTCCATAGACAAACAATGCGCTGGGTGAAAAAAATTTTTTTTGTCTGTTCTTACTCTCCCAGCCCACAATTTGAGTGTATGTCCCCTAGTTCTGGTATTTTGGGAGAGGGAGAAGAGCTTCCCTCTATCCACTTTACTCATGTCCTGCATTATTTTGTACGTCTCAATCATACCTCCCCTCAGGCGCCTTTTTTCCAGACTAAAGAGCCCCAAATGTTTTAGTCTTTCCTCATAAGGGAGGTGCCCCAGCCCAGTAATCATTTTAGTCGCTCTCTTCTGCACCTTTTCCAGTTCCACTATGTCTTTCTTGAGATGCGGTTACCAGAATTGTACACAATACTCCAGGTGGGGCCTCATTATTGTTTTGTATAATGGCATTATAATGTTGGCTGTTTTATTTTCAATCCCCTTTCTGATAATCCCTAGCATGGAATTGGCTTTCTTCACCGCTGCCACACATTGGGGAGACACCTTCATGGAGCTGTCCACCAACACACCAAGATCTCTTTCCTGATCTGTCACAGATAACTCAAAGCCCATGAGTTGATAGATAAAGTTTTGATTTTTTGCCCCAATATGCATTACTTTATATTTGGCTACATTAAAACGCATTTGCCATTTCGTAGCCCATTCCCCCAGTTTGGAGAGATCCTTCTGGAGCTCTTCACAATCTTCTCTGGTTTTTACCACACGGAAAAGTTTTGTGTCATCTGCAAACTTGGCCACCTCACTGCTTATCCCTGTCTCCAGGTCATTTATGAACAGATTGAAAGCACCGGTCCCAGGACAGATCCCTGGGGCACACCGCTTTTCACCTCTCTCCATTGTGAAAATTTCCCATTGACACCTACTCTTTGTTTCCTGGATCTCAACCAGTTCTCAATCCATAAGAGGACAATCTTTCTCAAGAAAGATTGTCAAACCTTGCCATGATCAGTATTGAAAAAGAAGTAGCAATAGATACCAGTGACCTTATAAAGGATTTTGCTCATAGAAAGGCTCGAAAAGTAGATTTTTTGGGACATTACCAAACAAGCAAAAACAAAACAATGTCGTGGTGTTGTATACTTATTAAGTGCATTGTTAATAAATGAGCAACCTGAAAAGTTTCCTGTTTTCTTTATAATATTTAAGTGTCGCGTTAGCTCCCTTAAAAAAGGAAGGTAGACAGCTCTGTGAAACGGGGGGGGGGGGCGCCAGAGGGATCTTCGAACCACGGCTCCACATATCCTTAAGACGGCCCTGCAGGCCACACAACTACCACAGCAGCGTAAGCAGGCAATACCAGAGGGGCTGGTACTTTCTATAAGCCACACGGGTGTCTCTGGGAGCATTTTGAGAACAGCAAGGAAGACCCAAGGATGGCAGTGTGCAAGAAATGCGGGGTGGTGGTGCGCAGGGGGAATGACCCCAAACACCTCTCCTCAAGTGGGTTGCGCAGCCACCTCATGCAAAAGCACCCTGGGACTCTGCCTGGAACACTGTCAGGCCCTGGTTCCTCAGGGAGGAAGAGAGGGGAAGAAGGCATGGGGAAAGAAAAACACAGCTCCGCTGCTGAGAGTGGGAAGAGGCAGGCCACTCTGCAGGAAGTGGCACCGTTGTGTGGGAGTTTTGTCAGCCAGCGAAATAGGGCCAAGGCACAGGAGACCACCACTTGCGTGGTGGGTGAAATGGTGGCCATGAACGGGTTGGGTTGCCCCTCTCCTTTGTGGAGTCATCAGGCTTCAGATAACTGATGAAGCAAGTGGCTCCATGGTACGAGCCTCCATCCCGGCGTACCTTCAGCAGGCGGGTGATTCCCTCCCTTTATGAGTCTGTCAGGGACATGATCCGGGCCCTGCTGCAGGCAGCCACAGGAAGGAAGATTGCCTTCACTTCCGACTTCTGGACCGGTGGGCACCACGGATACCTTTCTCTGACGGCTCATTGGTGGCAACCCAAGGAGGTCCTGGAGCCCAGGACATCCCAAGAACAGCTGCAGGGGGAGCCACAAGGGAGCACCCCAAGAGGGTATAGGGTGGTGCTTCTCCAGGCACAAAGCACGGAGGACAATGCCAAAGGGTTCTACATTGCTGAGGTCCTGAAGACAGCAATGCGAGTGGGGATTGGAGACTGAGGGGCAGGTCAATCGCGGATTCATGGTTACTGACACGGGGTGTAACATGACCAACAAACTGCATCTGGTGGTAGGTGATGCCATTGGGCTGGGAGCACCGAAGGACTCCTGGGGTGAGGGGACCATGGAGACCAAGGCCTTGCTGGACAAGTGCCGGAAAATCGCCGGGCACTTCTCTCGCAGCGTCAAGAAATCCAGGATGATGCGTAAGAGGCAGGCGGAGACGGGCCGACCAGAGCACGTCCTGATCCAGAACGTGACCACCCGGTGGAACTCCACCTACGAAATGGTCAACGCCTGGTGGAGCAGAGGTAAGTGGTGGAATATGTCATGTCAACCACCCCAGTCCTGCATGAGGGGAGGGAGTTGGACATTGGGGCTACTGAGTGGCTCGCCCTCTCCCAGATGGTGGGTATCCTGCAGGCGTTTGAGGAGACCACCCACGTCCTCAGCAGCTACGCCAGCCTGGGCCACGTACTCCCCCTGCTCAATGCCCTTCGCCAACGCCTAGAGGCCACTATCCGGGTGTGAGCCTAAGGCTAATCCACAAAGTCCCAATGTCAGTAGGTCGTTTGCGGAAAAGGAAGAAGTGGTGAAAGAGGGAGAAGAAAAACCAGGAAAACTATTTTGGGAAACAAAAGGTCAAAATGGTGATGATGGGAAGGGAGAGGAAAAGAAACAAGAATGGGATAGAAAGATGAAAGAATGTTATTTGGCTACAGTCCGGAGAGTGATGTTATGGGATGATATAAAAACGGGATTGATAAAGATATGTACGGATCTAAAGAATACAGGGATACAAACAGAAGAGGAAAATATGTGGAATAAACAGATGGCAGAGGCTTCCGTACAGGTGGGAAGAAAATATAATATATTGAGAAGCTTAGGGGTTCAAACGGAGACAGAGAATAGAGGGAGACAAGTAGGAATCCAGACGATGATAGAAAACAAGAAACATTATAGGAACATGGTGTGAGACAGCTGAAAGCAGCTGGGAGAGTGGTCAGCCTCCCGAGGCAGCAAGGCAATTAGAGAGAAATGTAACACCTGTCTGGGGGGAGGAGAGAGCTCTGGCGGGCCTAGAGATAAGGGGAGAAAACATCATCGTGGGGGAGGAGGAAGGAGAGACGGATGTTTGGGAGGATGCAAGGGACACCCTGGATAAGGAGGAAGCCTGGCCAGTCGGACAACCTGGAGGAGGTGAGCATTAAAGGCCGGGGTCAAGGAGTATAAGGGATAAAGTCTCCTCTGTGCAACCCAGGAACAGAGCGAAGGAAAACAGCTCATGGGCTCGGCCCCTCCCTGAGGCAGCCCAATGTTTGAGAACTAAGAATAAAGGGAGACAACGCGGGCCGGCCTGATGAAGACGGTGTTGTTTAACTGACCAGGACATTCGCTGGCTTCTGGAGTGAGGGAGTGAGGTAACTCTCCACTCTATGGGAATTACACAGGCACAGAGTAAAACCTGTAAGGAAGAGTGAGAACTGAGAGGCTGTGTCTTGGGACTTTGGGAGAAACACAAGTTATTTGTGCTCTGAAGCTAAAAGACAGTCTAGCCAGGCACTACTACCAGATGGAGAGACTTCTGACAGGGCCTGCTCCGAAGAAGAAGAAGCCTTATTAATTCCCAGAAGGGGCAAAGCACCACTGAACTGTGCTGAGGTGTTTTCTGTCTGTGTTGAACTCCAGTGAACATAATAAAAGCCTATCTTACATAATTTTTAAGCACCTCATTATGGAGGGGGCGGCGGGGGTCGCTCACATTGGCGCCCAACGTTGGGCCCTTCCAGATGCCCCAGCGACCACCGCCCAGTTGTTGGCCTGGGCCACCGAGAGGCAAGAACACCTGTTACGGCAGATGGAAGAAAACCAGCGCGTTTTGATGGAGCAAATGTTGGTGGGGCAACAACAAATGGCTGAAGTCTTGAGAGCCACCCCAACGGCTTCGGGTACCTGGGTGGCTGGTCCTCCACCCATTCGCATGCAAAAAATGACACCTGAGGATGACCCAGAAGCTTTCCTCAACACCTTTGAGAGAGTGGCCACAGCTGCGGCTTGGCCAAAGGAGCAGTGGGCCCTAATCCTCACACCTTGCCTCACAGGGGTGTCCCAAGAAGTAGTTGATGCCTTAGATGCCCGGGACGCTGCCAATTACGGTAAGGTGAGGCAAGCCATCCTGAGTACGTTGAATTTGTCAGACGAGGCCTATCGCAGGCGTTTTTTTCGGAGTTACGTCTTAAGGGTAATGGTCATCCCAGGGCGGTGGCCCAGAAGATGCGGGCTTATGCTACCCGTTGGCTCAAGCCTGATAGTAACTCAGGGGAGAAGATAATTGAGCTGTTGGTGGTAGAGCAGTTGGTAACCACCTTGCCCCCAGGCCCCGGAACTGGGTGACACGACACGTCCGGTTTCCATTGAAGAAGCAGTCTCTGCATTAGAAGCCTATTGGTGTGCTGAGGAAACCTGGGATTCTAGGAGCCTGTCGCCGAAGGACCGGAATTCTTCTAAGGAACAGATGCCAAGGAATGCTGGATCCCCTCCGAAGGAATCATCTTTAGGGAGACACCGGTTGTTAGTTCATCGTGCGGTTCCTAACAGAGGCAACTCACCTGGTTTGGAGGCCTCCCAGAGGACTCAATCAAACCCAAGCCAGTCAGCTCCGGCCCAGGCTAGCAAAGGAGGGGGATCTCAGGGAACCCAAAGCCGGACCCCCAAAAGTATGGCCTGTTTTACCTGTGGGAAGGAAGGCCATCTGAACGGGACTGCCCACTCATGGACTGTTCGTGGGCTAATGCCTATGTTGCAGCGATGCAGGTAGGCGAGGTCACCGGCCCTGAGTGGCAGGTGGATGTTTTGGTAAATGGGAAACCAGTCAGGGCCTTAATAGATACAGGTTGTAGTACTACCTTGCTCCGATCTCAAGCAGGGGGGTCACAGGAAGGCTTGGTAAAAATTCGTTGTATTCATGGGGATGTGAAGCCATATGCCACTACACAGGTATGGGTCACCATAGGGGCCGAGAGAAGACGGTTGAGGGTGGGATTGGTACCAAACTTGGCATGGCCCATGCTGTTGGGGAGGAATTGGCAGGGGTGGGAAAATTGGTGACATCCCCACAGCTAGCAGTAGGAGCTGCAGGGGAGTCAGAAGGGGCTGGAGTTAGGGAAGGTCTCCCGAGCTCAGGTGAGGGCATGGCAGCAGGAAGACCCTGCTTTAACCCACGCTCTTGCAGGGGCTAGGCCAGAAGGGGAAACGCCGGCAGGGCAAGTGGGTTTCGAGATGCGGGATGGTCTTCTTTACCGGATTGACCCAAACCCACCCTTTCCAGGGGCTCAACTGGTAGTTCCTCAACGACTTCGGGGCTTTGTGTTAAAGTTAGCCCATGATCCACCCCTTGCTGGGCATTTAGCAGCAGACAAGATGAACGCCCGCATACGCCAACGGTTCTTTTGGCCCGGTCTGTATACAGAGGTAGAACAGTATTGCAGGTCGTGTCCAGTGTGCCAGAGAACACAGATCCGGCCCCGTCCTGGAGGGGAACTTGTGTCCTTGCCCCTAGTGGACAAACCCTTTGACCGAGTAGCCATGGATCTGGTAGGACCCCTCCCTAAATCAGCTGGAGGACACTCTTACATTCTGATAGTGATTGACTATGCCACCCGTTATCCGGAGGCGGTGGCTCTCCGTCCACTACAGCCAAGGTTTTGGCTAGGGAACTTCTGGGCATATTTTCTCGAGTGGGTTTCCCCAGTACTATCCTCACAGATCAGGGTACCAACTTCCTTAGTCAAACCTTAAAGCAAATGTGGAAGCTCTTGGGCATAAGGCCTTTGAGAACCTCAGTTTACCACCCACAGACTAATGGTCTGGTAGAAAGGTTCAACAAAACCCTTAAAACTATGTTACGCAGGATAGCACAAGATAGGCCCACTCAGTGGCACCAAATGTTGGCACCATTGATGTTTGCTATCCGTGAGGTGCCCCAGGCATCCTTAGGATTTTCCCCTTTTGAGTTACTCTATGGAAGGCAACCTCGGGAGTTCTTGATTTGGTACGAGAGCAGTGGGAATCAGGGAAGACCAGGCCCAGAGTACAGTACAGCAGGTCCTGGAGATGCGAGAACGATTGCGTACGGCCACCGAATTAGCCCAGGGACATTTGAGGGAAGCACAGATGGCTCAAAGGCGTCGGTACAATGCCCGAGTTCAACTGCGGGAGTTCACCCTGGACAGAAAGTGCTCCTGCTTTTACCCTCGAACCAACTAAGCTGTTTGCACAATGGCAGGGACCTTATGAAGTAATACGTCGGGTTGGACCTGTAGATTACGAAGTTAGGATGCCAGACCGGAGGAGGCCAACCCAAATCTTTCATGTCAATCTCTTGAAGGAATGGAAGGATAGGGAAGCCCTCTTGGGAGAAGTAGAAGAGGTAGAATTGGGACCAGAGACTAAAGGGTCCTCCATCGACCTAGAGGATAGGTGGAAACTAGATGAGGGCCTTGAACCTCAAAAGCAGCAGGAGTTGAGGATCCTGGAACAGGAGTTTCCAGATGTCATAGTCAGCCGGCCGGGCGCACAACCCTGGTTGAACACCCAATTGAGACTGAGCCAGGAGTGGTGGTAAGATCGGCAGCCCGAACCTGGCCTCAGCACCTCAAACAGATCATAATAGATGAAGTCAGGTCTATGCTAGACCTGGGAGTCATTGAACCGTCTAGCAGTCCATGGCGGAGCCATCCCGTCCTGGTACCCAAACCAGACGGTAGTACCCGGTTTTGCATTGATTTTCGCCGGGTTAATGAGGTATCAAAATTTGATGCCTACCCTATGCCAAGGGTGGATGAGTTGATAGAGAGATTAGGAAAGCCACCTACCTGTCCTCCTTGGATCTAACCAAAGGTTATTGGCAAATCCCACTCCGGAAGGCAGATAGAGAGAAAACAGCGTTTACCACCCCAGTAGGGCTCTATCAATTCACCTATATGCCCTTTGGCCTGCATGGGGCTGCAGCAACATTTCAGCGGCTGATGGATAGGGTATTGGCACCAGTGCAAGATTTTGCGGCCACATACATAGATGATATCATCATCTTTAGTCAGTCTTGGGGAGAACACCTGGAGCACCTAAGAGCAGTATTAAGGGAATTAAGGAAGGCGAGGTTAACCGTGAACCCTCGAAAATGTAAGCTGGCGCAGGCGCACGTGCCTTATCTGGGATTCCTGGTAGGTGGGGGAGAATCCGGACAATGGCGGACAAAGTGACTAAAGTGTCAAAGTGGTGTCCACCCCGTACTAAGAAGGAAGTGCAGCAGTTTTGGGGGCTTGCAGTTATTATCGCCAGTTCATAGCGAACTTCTCGGACATTGCGGCACCCTTAACAGACCTTACACGCCGGAAGGCTCCAAGGATGGTGCGGTGGGGACTCAGGGAGCAACAGGCCTTTGAAAGGCTAAAGCAGCGGCTCTGTGAAGCCCCTGTCCGCGAGCTCCTGATTTTTCACGGCCCTTCATTCTCTAACTGACGCATCAGAGCGGGGATTAGGAGCCATCTTAGCCCAACATTATGAGGATGGAGAGCATCCTGTCCTGTTTCTAAGTCGGAAACTATCCCCGAGAACAAAAATATGCAGTGATTGAACGGGAGGCTTTGGCCATCAAATGGGCAGTGGAGGCGTTGAGCTACTACCTGTTAGGGGCCCCTTTCCTGCTCGTCACGGACCATGCACCCTGCAATGGCTCCAACGCATGAAGGATACCAACCTCGGCTAACCCGCTGGTATCTGGCCCTTCAGCCTTTTGCGTTTGGGTGCGGTACCGCAAGGGTCGCCAGCATGCTAATGTGGACTATTTCTCTCGCCAGGGCCCTTGGACAGAAGACCCTGCTGAGGAGGCTGCCCACTTGGAAGGGGGGATGTGTGAGACAGCTGAAAGCAGCTGGGAGAGTGGTCAGCCTCCCGAGGCAGCAAGGCAATTAGAGAGAAATGTAACACCTGTCTGGGGGAGGAGAGAGCTCTCTGCGGGCCTAGAGATAAGGGAGAAAACATCATCGTGGGGAGGAGGAAGGAGAGACGGATGTTTGGGAGGATGCAAGGGACACCCTGGATAAGGAGGAAGCCTGGCCAGTCGGACAACCTGGAGGAGGTGAGCATTAAAGGCCGGGGTCAAGGAGTATAAGGGATAAAGTCTCCTCTGTGCAACCCAGGAACAGAGCGAAGGAAAACAGCTCATGGGCTCGGCCCCTCCCTGAGGCAGCCCAATGTTTGAGAACTAAGAATAAAGGGAGACAACGCGGGCCGGCCTGATGAAGACGGTGTTGTTTAACTGACCAGGACATTCGCTGGCTTCTGGAGTGAGGGAGTGAGGTAACTCTCCACTCTATGGGAATTACACAGGCACAGAGTAAAACCTGTAAGGAAGAGTGAGAACTGAGAGGCTGTGTCTTGGGACTTTGGGAGAAACACAAGTTATTTGTGCTCTGAAGCTAAAAGACAGTCTAGCCAGGCACTACTACCAGATGGAGAGACTTCTGACAGGGCCTGCTCCAAAGAAGAAGAAGCCTTATTAATTCCCAGAAGGGGCAAAGCACCACTGAACTGTGCTGAGGTGTTTTCTGTCTGTGTTGAACTCCAGTGAACATAATAAAAGCCTATCTTACATAATTTTTAAGCACCTCATTATGGAGGGGGCGGCGGGGGTCGCTCACACATGGTTATACAGACAGAGGATAAGGAAGAACGT
This sequence comes from Phrynocephalus forsythii, assembly GCA_029282475.1. Classification (NCBI taxonomy): domain Eukaryota; kingdom Metazoa; phylum Chordata; class Lepidosauria; order Squamata; family Agamidae; genus Phrynocephalus; species Phrynocephalus forsythii. The sequence goes on along the minus strand of JAPFRF010000006.1, from coordinate 103,357,462 downwards.
AAGGTATATAAGGAGATTGGAATTCAAGTGGAGGAAGGTGAGATGGGAGGGGGAGTGAGAAGGGAGCTAGGGGGAGGAGCAGGAGGAGCACGAGGAGGAAGGGCGGTTGGAGGTTTAACGGTGGTGAGGGAAAAGGGGATTCAGACGGAGATAAGACAAGGAAGAGGGGGAATTTTAACTTCAGCTCCTCTAGTGGAGGATGAATCCAATGAAGCGTTAAGCCCAGAAAGATATATATATACCCGGTATTCCCAAAGGAGTAGAGATCCTAATCCTACGGGATGGATACCGGGTTGGGGTTGGGTTCACCCCATGCGAGCTCAAATCTCAGTCCGAGGGAACCAGAATGGTGGTTTCAGGAAGAAATGTTGAATGAGCCTGAAGAAGGAATTAGCAACCCATTTAAGAAGGGTAAAAGAAATGTTGTTGTAAGTTCATCTCCCAGTTCGATAATACCTGTATTAACCCCTCATGTAACTGAACATGCAAGAAATGAGAAAGGACGCTCAAATAGCGAATGGTTTAATAAAGATTTATTGTTTGAAACTCATGCACCAAACGAGCCTGATGTCTTCAATAAACCCGAACCCTTACACCGGGAAGAAGCCAATCTTCTCCCAAAGAGCAGAGCCTTGGCAGACAGGCTGCTGACCGGCGTGGATACCCGCCTTGGCCCACTAAGGAGGGAAAAGGTGTACCAGATGGCATGCCTGTGCGACCCTCGCGTCAAGGGTTCCCTGGCGGGCAGCGCTGCAGACCTGAACTCCTGGAAGACAGAGCTATGCCGTCAAGTCAGGGCTCTCTCCAATCAGGGCCAGGCGTTTCCGAGGGCGCACGGAAGCCAGAGCGATGCAGAAGAGGAATCCTCGCAAGGATCCTCATCCTTCTGTACTCCAGGAGTGTACACCCAGAGACCAGGTTCTGTGCCAGCAGCCAACTACTTGGCCTCTGCCCTAGCCATGGCAGTCTCCTCCGCACTAGAGGCAAGGGAGGAAGAAGAACCAGACCCCGCTCTGACCATGGTGAAGGAGTACATGGCCGAGCCCCTCCAACCCCTCACCTTGGACCCACTCCACTACTGGGCCAGAAAGGCAGACCTCTGGCCCGCTCTTTCGACTCTGGCGTTGGACCTCTTGTCCATCCCACCCACCAGTGTCCAGAGTGAGCGTGTCTTCTCCCACATGGGAGATGTCCTGAGGCCGCGCCGCTCTCGCCTGGACCCGGAGACCGTGGAAAGGTTGACTTTCATCCGCTTCTACCTTTCCACGTTGGGATTACCACAACACTCCAAGACCCAAGTCCAAAGTCGTTCTGCCATGGGTTCGTTCCAAACGGGCCTCCCTTGCCCTAACATCCACCACCAGAGCAACACTTATGCCTGTCCGCCTGCCTGCCTGCAATTACGCCTGCCTCCCAGCTTGGCTTCCTCCCTGCAAGCCTAACTTCCTGCCTGAAAGCCTGCCTGCCTGCCTACAAGCCTACCTGTCTGGCTGGCCCTGTGACTACCTGCCTAGTGCCTAACTGCCTGCTTGCCTGCCTGCCTGCCTGCCTGCCTGCCTTCCTGTATTCTCACACACACCATTGGAAGGGTACTATTACTGCCCAATTTTTCTAGCCCTTGCCTGGCTCCAAACCAGAAGGACCACTCGAAGTGTCATTTGAAAGGGTCTGTACTGGCCCAATTTTTCCCCGTTGGCCATGGCTGGTCTGAGTGAGACCCCAAAACCTGCCTTCCTTGGTGCTTCCCTCCCTTCCCTGGGGTTTTGGCGCCAATCTGCTTACAAAGTGATCAGGAAGCACTTTACAACAACCTACCTCAAAGACTGAGTAGCAGGGGGCTAGCTCTCCTCCTTACAGCCTTAAAGAAATAGCCCAGTTCTCCTGCTTCCACTCTGGCCGTTACTTCACGAAGTGCCTCGCTTCGAACCGACCTTGCCTTCGCTGTGAATTCGGTGGCGGTCACATGGTCTCCCTTCGATCCCACCCGTTTATCAGTGCTCACGCGCTGCATTTTTACTACCGAATCGATTACTACCTCACGTGCTCCCTTCGCATTAGGACGCCGCTTTGCAATGTTCGCTGGTTCCCATCCTTTAAAAAAAAAAAACTTCGGCGTATCGATGCATCAATACATGGCTGTCATTTCCGACAGAGCTGGTTATGTGTCTAATCTGGTGGTGGAGAGAAGCAGGCTTGAACCCCCCCCCTTACGTGGGCAGACTTGAAAGCCAGCAGGGTAAGGGACTCCTGCCCAACCTCTCCCCTTTGGATGCGTCTTTCCTCCCTCCCCATTCCCTTCTCGCTCCCCGAGGGTGTGCGGTATGATTTTCAAGTCCTCCCTCTGATGCAGACCCGACCGGATCGCCCGGCAGCGGAACTCCCTGGGCGTCCCACGAGGGGACGGAGGTGATCGGGCTTGAGGGCGCGTTGCCGAGTCGGAGCGCGTGCGCGCACGCAGTTACTGCTTCTCGCCGTGCCGAGCATCTTCAGTTTGGAAGCCGAAAGGGTCGTTTGCAGAGTTTGGATATTTAAAAAATAAAAATAAAAAAAACCCGAGTCCACACGTCACGTTGGGAGCGAAGCGAGATGCGAAGCGAAAAGATTCCTGGCAACTGGCAGGGGCACCACTCGCCCCGGTTGGAGCACGGTAAAGGGGGCGTGGTCGGGGTGGCATTGCAGCCAAAAAGGAGAGGCGTGCGGACTGAAACGATCGATTCGCACAGAAAGGAGGGGTTGCCGCGAAGCGAGCGGTTCGTGAAGTAACGGCCTCTGTCTCCTTGGTTGACGAAACTCTGTCTTTCTGGGGTGGAGAGAGAATCTCTGCCTCCCAAGGCAGAAACAATCCTCCCTTCTGGCACTTTGGCTTTGTGCCTTCCCTAGCCTTCGTGGTACCCTGCAAGCCTGCCTTCCATTGTAAGCCAGACTGCCTGCTTCCCTGCCTGCCTGGCTGCCTGCCCGCCCCTCTGCCTACCTGCCTGCCTGTCAGGCTCCCGGGACTCCCGGCTTAGAGGAGGCCTTCCAGGTGCTTCTCCTTCAGCCTATCAGCGCGGTTCAGTGCTTCAAGCCCGAGCCGACATGCGCCCTGTCGGCCACTCTCCTCAACTTGCCCATGCAGCAACCCCGGCTGCCCCCGCCTCTAGGCGGAAAATCACTTGAGGAGACCAAATTTAACAGGTGCAGTCATCATCAAGTATTTTGTTTAGAATTGGGGGACTCTGTCATCCAACATGGGAGGGTTCACACAATCCAGGTTGGGAAATCCCTTGGCAGAAGGAGTGGAGATTCCTAACTAGGTGCTTCTCCTTCAACCTCCTCTAGTCTGGCCTTCTGGCCTCCGCTACTCTTCACTCTGGGCTGCCAAACACTGTGACTCACTAAGAAGGACATTGTGCTTGTGTGCTAGAAAACAGCCGTCGTGATTGACTAGGCAAAACTCTGCCTTGTTGGCCTTGTAGAATCCCCTAATCTTGCCTTTTAGCAGGCCCTACTCCGGCCTTTTGGCAGCCCATAATCTGGCCTCTGGGGCCTGGGCTGCAAAACTCTCTGACCCACTAAGAAAGACAGAGAACACAGCTGGGCTTCGTGGTCTCCTTGGGATACTGCAGCTGGCGACAACCCGAGCGATTGAGGGAACGTAGCTGGAGGGGGGGTTAGGGTTAGGGTCAGCGTTAGGGTTAGGGGGTTGTTTTGGCCTCCGCTACTCTTTCCTCTGGGCTGCAAAGCACTGTGACTCCCTGAGAAGGGAACGTGCCTGGGATGGGAGTTTACCAGCAAACAGCTGTGAAGGAAGACCCTCTGGCTTGCAGTCCTTTTTTCAGACTGGACTCAGGCCCCATGTGGCCTCCGCCACTCTTTCCACTGGGCTGCCAACTGTGGCTCACTAAGAAGGGAAGCATACTTGCGTATGCGTACGTAATAGAAGAGTTTGTCAGGAAGTTCCCGCCTTAGTCCTTGTTGGTTACTCTGAGTCACTGACTGTGAGTCTGTGGAGGAAGGGCTACTGTGTTCCATTGGCTGCAAAGCAATCTGTGACTCACTGAGAAGGAAATTATACTGGCGTACTCAGGCCATTCAGCAGCTCCTTTGGGTACTGGAGCTGGCTGGCAATGATCCTCCCCTACTCGGGCCCGGTGGCCTCAGACTCAGGCCTTTGGGTCTCCGCTACTCTGTATTCTGGGTTGCATGTGAGTCACTGAGAAGGGAATTCAGGCATTCTTCTTCTCAAAGATAATCGAGCGGTCCTTTTGGCCTCGCCTACTCAGGCCCTGTGGCCTCAGACTCAGGCTATGTGGCCTCCTCCAGCCACTCTTTCCCCTGGGCTGCAAACCACTGTGGCTCACTAAGAAGGGATGAAAACTTATACTAGTACTGTAGCACACTGCTGGGACTTGGCTAAAGTATATGGATCTTATTCTGCCTTTTTTACCTCATTAACTATGTTATTTGTATGTAATGATTGCTTTTCCTGCAAATAAAATGCAAAAATACTCACATAATGTAGCTTAACAACTAACCTGAACACAGTACCTGTACCTGATGTTCAAGCTAGGCACTCCTTAACACTGCTTAAACATTTTATAATCATTTTTGCCCAAACCCTGGAACAAAGACTGCCGGACAAGAAAACTTAATGTTACGTTCACCAAGCTACACTTGTAGGTGGTGGCGGTTGAAGAGTTATGTGAGAAGTTGTGGGAACACTCATTAGGAATAGTTGGAGGTGGGGTTAGGGTTAGGGTTAGGGTGGATGTTTTGGCCCCCGCCACTCTGTCCTCTGGGCTGCAGAACACTGTGACTCACTAAGAAGGGCTGAAAACTGCTTGTAGCACAGCTTTGAACAGGCAGCACGCTGCCTTTCTGGCCTTTCGGCAGCCCGTACTCGGGCCAGTCAGCTAGCTCCTTTGGTAACTCGAGCTGTCAATGACCCTCCCCTGCTCAGGCCCTGTGGACTCAGACTCAGGCTATGTGGCCCCCACCACTCTTTCCTCTGAGCTGCAAGACACTGACACTGTGGCTCACTAAGAAGGGAAATGTACTTGCGTGCTGGTGGCACTCTGTCACCATATAGAAGATTTGCCTGAAAGTTCCAGGCTTGGTTCTTGGAGGTGTGGGAACTGTGACTGACTACTAAGACTCAGACTCACTCAAGCTATGTGGCCTCCGCCACTCTTTCCTCTGGGCTGCAAGACACTGTGGCTCACTAAGAAGGGAATTGTACTTGCATACGACTACGTACGTACTGTCACCACCAAGAGTTTGTCAGAAAGTGCCATGTGTGGTTCATGGTGGTACTACTCACAGTCACAAAGAAGGGCTGAAAACCTGTGGCCTCAGACTCAGGCTATGTGTCCTCCGCTACTCTTCACTCTGGGCTGCAAAACACTGTGACTCACTAAGAACAACATTTTGCCTGCGTACTGGGAGTTTGCTGGGATAATAGCACATACCTTGGACTTTGTGGCCTTGTGGCCTCCCTTTCGCAGGGCCCTGTGGTCTCAGACTCAGCCCTTTTGGGCTCTCCTACTCTGTCCTCTGGGCTGCAAGACACTGTGACCCACTAAGAAGGACACATTTTACTTGTTAACACAGCCGTGATAAAGCAAAAATCTGCCATGCTGGCCTTGCTGGCGCCCTTACTCTGGCCTTGTGGCCTCAGGTACTCTGGCAATGTGGCCTCCCGTACTCAGGCTCTGTGTGGTCTCATACTCTGGCTGGCCTTGTGGACGCCCTTACTCTGGCCTTGTGTGTGGATGTGGACGCCCATAGTCCTCCTTGTATAGCCTAGTGGGATCTGGGCTGTAGTGTAAAACTTAGAGTTCTTCTGCCTAATCCAAGCTGTGTGCCCGTACGCCAGCACACTGTCTTCCTTAAGAGCAACCCAGAGCCCAATCCCTACCTATTCCAACCCTAACCCTAACCCTAACCCTAATATCAGACTCTAACCACTAGATGACCAGGGTTGCATTGGCTTGGCTTTACAGTGTGATGTGAAGCAAGACCTTGGAGATGGGGGGGTCATTGAGAGGAGTAGACCCTCATCCAGATTTGGGGAGGGACGGAATGTCTGTGTCTCCTGCTGCCTCTGGGAGGTGGAGGGGAGATGGGATGGATAAAAGCTTCAAAACAAAACAACAACAAAAGTATAACAGGCAGCCAGACCAAGTAGGGTGGCCAGCCGGTTCAGCACTGACCAAGAGAAAAAAAAGAATATTGCATTTCTGCCCACTTTGTTTGCTTTACTGCATAGGATGCAGTCTTATGCTACGATATATTTATTAAATATTATTCATCATCACCCAGTTTAAAGTGTTTTCCGCCTGCTCTGGGTCATTGCGGGACGCCCCCATGCTCTGGGTGGGAATGGGAAGTCAAATCACGCTAAATCGCGGTAGAAACGACAAACGACACAACAAAACGGCGAATTTTTAAAAAAATTTCGAGAAAAACGGAAACGACCCGAAACGGACCCGTCCCGAAAAACGACAACTCGGAAAAAAAAATTCTGGTTGTGCCCATCTCTACTTGGGAACTTGAAGGCAAGCCTCTGGAACAAGTTAGAACTTATAGATACCTGGGCTTTCTTCTTCACTACCGACTTAACTGGGCACATCACCGGAAGTCCACATTAGCCATTTCGAAGAACCAATTACTTGCAATCTCCAGATTCCACTACCATTCAGGGAATCAGTACGTGCCAGCCGCAATCCAGGTTTTTAAAGTAAAAATAACTAATCAGCTCCTTTATGGAGCTCCAATTTGGATCAAGGCTGCTAATTTTGAGGTGGATCGAATTGCCGCTATTTTTTGGCATCAAATTTTGGGTCTTCCGAATGCGATCAGTTTATCAACAATATGCGTTGAACTTGGACTACATTTCCCATCAACTGTAGCCTGGACAGCTACACTTAAGTATTGGCTGCGCCTCCACTTTTATATGCCCCAATTCTTTGTTAAATGATTTACTGAGAGATGCTTATACTTCAAAATGGTATCAGAATATCACCACCAAAATAGCATCCATGGGAATAGATTTAGAATCCCTATCGGTCTGTAGTGAAAAGTATTTATATAATGTTATTCTCCAAAGAATTTGGGATATAGAAATACAAATTATCATTGAGGGAAGTAACTCTACTTGCTCCCCTTTAAATCATGGTCTACTTTGTGGTTCTGAGCAGGGAGCTAATTATTTTAGAAATCTTTTGGATCCACAGGAGCGTCGGGCCTTTATGTTGGCCCGACTAAATATTTTTCCTTCTGCTGTATCTTCCGGCAGATATTGTAGAATTCCTTATAAGAGTAGGTTGTGTCGGTTCTGCCGGTTAGAACCTGACTCGATCTTCCATATCCTGATAAGTTGTCCAGCACATCAGACCACCCGACAACAATTTCTTGGAGCCTTCATTTCTAAAATACCACCAGTACCAGAGATTATTACTACACGTCTTTTGGAAGATAAAAATCCTCACTTGACAGATTCAGTGGCTAAATATTTATTACTTTTTTATCAGAAAAACACTCCGTTTCCCAGGATAGACCCATTTTAAGTGTAGAGCAATTTTAGACAGCTTCTTTTATATTTATATTGATCCACCAAAGTATATCTGTACATTTGCTAATATATTTTATGCCAATAAAGGTGAATTGGATTGAATTGAAATTGAATTGAGTGGGCTAAAGAAAATGGACTAAGTTCCACCGAGAGCACCTTGAGACCTGCTCCAAGCAGTGAACAGGACAACCTAAAAGAACAGGTATGTGGGCGTACTGTCCCGAAGAGGGACCATGGGACCAACCCTTAGAGGGAGAGAGTCAGTTGAAAGAAATGGAAACCCGTTAAGAGACTGGGTGCTCTGGTCCGAGTTTGGATCTGGGTTTGACAACGGAGAAAACAATTTGTTCAAGGACCTATTGAAGGAGAATCCCAATAACCCCTTTCTAACTCCTGAAGGGTCCCAATCCTATCCTCAATCCAATGTTGAGTTGTTGGTTAATGTTGAAGATTTAAGAAATAAACACCCTTTTGAAAGGTCACTTCTTTCCCCCCATATTTTTATCTAGAGGGAACGCCTAAGATTTTAATTAACTACAAGGCAGAAACAGTGTTCATTCATACATCTCCATTTACTAAAATAAGGATTCCTGTCCTTTTCCACACTTGAACCTACCCACAGCTTTTTTTTTCCCAAACGTAAAAAGCTTAGTAGGTCTGCCCTCCCTACCATAATATTTGAGAAGTCCTGGAGAATAGGGGAAGTCCCCATCGATTGGAGGAGGGCTAATGCTGTCCCCATCTTCAACAAGGGGAAAAAAGAGGACCCAAATAATTACCGCCCAGTCAGCTTGACTTCAATTCCTGGAAAGATCCTAGAGCAGATTATTAAACAGGCAGTATGCAATTATTTAAAAAACAATGCTGTCATTACAAGAAGTCAACACAGGTTTCTTAAAAACAAGTCATGCCAGACTATTTTAACCTCTTTCTTTGATAAAATTACAGCCCAGGTGGATCAGGAGAATGCTGTGGATACTGCTTATGTGGACTTCAATAAGGCCTTTGATAAGGTTCCTCATGGTATTCTTGCTAAGAAGTTAGTATAAAGTGGGATAGATAGTGCTACTGTTAGGTGGATTTGTAATTGGTTGACTGGTCTTACCCAAACAAATGGTGATCATAAATGGCCTCTCTTCAGCTTGGAGAGATGTGACCAGTATGGTGCCCCTGGGCTGTTCTGGGTCCAGTGCTGTTCAATATATTTATAATGATTTGGAGGAAGGAATAGAGTATGCTAATTAAATTTGCAGATACCAAATTGGGAGGGGTTGCTAATTCCCTAGAAGATAGGATGAAAATCCAAAAGGACCTTGACAGATTAGAGTGCTTGGCCAAAGCTAATGGAATGGATTTTCAACAGAGGGAAATGTATGGTGCTGCATCTAGGTAAAAAGAATGAATTGCACAGATATAGAATGGGAGACACCTGGCTGGAAAATAATACCTGTGAAAGGGATCTGGGAGTCTTGGTGGACCACAAATTGAACATGAGTCAGCAGTGTGATGCGGCAGCCAGGAAGAGGCAATGCGATTCTAGGTTGCATCAACAGAACCATAGTGTCTAGATTAAGGGAATTGATAGTACCACTCTATCTGCTCTGGTCAGACCCCATCTGGAGTACTGTGTCCAGTTTTGTGCACCTCAATTTAAAAAGGACGTTGACAACCTCAAGCAGGTACAGAGGGCGGCGACTAGGATGGTTGAAGGTCTGGAAGAAATGTCTTATGAGGAACAGTTTAGAGAACTGGGAGTGTTTAGCCTTTCAAAAAGAAGGCTGAGGGGGAATATGATTGCTATATTTAAATATTTGAAAGGATGTCATGTTGAAGAGGTAATAGATTTGTTTTCCATGGCTTCAGAGACTAAGACTCAGGGCAATGGTTTCAAACAACAGGAAAAGAGATTCCATTTGAACATTAGGAAGAACTTCATGACAGAGCTCTCCAGCAGTGGAATATGCTGCCACGGAGAGTGGTGGAGTCTCCTTCTTTGGAGGTTTTTAAGCACAGGCTGGATTGGATGGCCATCTGTCAGAAATATGGGGGTTCCTGCATGGCAGGGGGTTGGACTGGATGGCCCTTGAGGTATCTTCCAATTCTATGATTCTATGATTCCAATATTGGCTACTGAATTCTGAAGTTAACACTTGCTCTAACTGATCACCCTCCCAATAAGTTGAGACCTTTAACCATCACTGTTAGAATCTTTTGCATTTCTTACATTTCAGTCCCCTGGTATACGTTATGGAATAAACTGCCCTGTGAGATTCGCCTGGCTATTTCCTTCACAGCTTTTAAGAAACTTTTGAAAATGTGGCTGTTCAAAGAATATGGCGATTGCTAATGTCTGGTTTGTGTGGGGGGGTTGCCCCTTGTTATTTGTTGTCCTTTATGTTAAGTGTTTTTGCCTCTTGCTGGACTCTTTTTCTTTTGTTGTGTTCCATTTTATCTGTGTCTGTGGGGTTTTTAATGGTTTTGTTTCATTTGTAAACCGTTTCCCTGGGAAGATCAGTACAGTATATAAACTTAAAAATAAGTAAATAGATAATAACCTGCACATCAACAATCTGGCCTGAAAAGCCTCTGCCAAACAAATATTTGCAGTGTTTCTGACAGAAATGCCTCTTCATGATTGGAATTCATCATCAACCTGGTACATGGCAAGCCACGGGCACCAAAAGCAGAATATTTTTGCAGGCAAGCTACCTGTTGAGCAGAAATAATTCTAGCAAAAATAGCAATAACCCAAGGGTTGTATGCATTGTTATGTGGACTCAGTGGGTTTTTTAAGTTTTCACTTGTAAACCACCACTAGTGCTTGCACTAATGGAATGGTATATGAATCAAATACAGTAATGTATCACTACCACCTACTGTAAATAACTACAACTTGCAGAAAACTCAAGTTTTCTGTTACCATGTGTGCTGATGTTCTGGACATGGACCACATATCCCCCTGAAACTAAAGAGAATTGATTTTTAATTATCTGGTTAAGATTTAAACCCCAATTTAAAATCTCCAGTGACCCCAGGGGTGTCACTAAAAATAAAACTTGTGCTTTATTCCCAGCAGGACTAGAACAAATAGATACCAAGTGTCAGGAAGCAGAGATCAGATGAACTATTATCACTTTAAAAGAGAACAAAAGCACATTAAAACTGATGCAGAGAATTCAAGGTCACTCTCCTGTTAAGATGCTCACTGTCCTACAGGCTTTTAAATATGAATCCTACACCTTTTTAAATGACTGTTAGTCAGCCTTACCCGACCCTCTATTAGGAATCTTCTGCCTATTATGAACCCCTAAAAATGATAATTTTCTTCCAGCACAATACTGTATGCCTTAAGCTTCACTACAAAATTGCATCCATCCCTAAGAGTAAGGTGGAAAATGCCTCACAACCTCATTCATCTGAGCTACATTTGCCCTAAATATTCCTGATGAAGCAAAGTCCTAAAATAAGGCATTCTAAAATAAAAATGCAGAAATTAATATAAACTCCGGAGTTACGACCAAATATCTTTATAGCCTCTCTTTCAAAAGTAAACTAAAACCCTTATAATGGCTCCGCTCCCAAACGAAACGGAGATCCCCTGCACTACCGCCAGATATAAAACGTCTTCCCCTGCAAAACTTCCCACCCCCACAATCAAACAGCATGTGATCCGAGGGAACGCCCAGCCGGACCTTAAAAAGCAGAGAATCATACCAAGTGAAGACTGGAAGGAGGGGAGTGAAAAATATTTCAAAACATACTTAAGGGCCATTCTAAACCCAAAGCTCTTGAAATATCCCCCAAAGCACACCAAACATTAAAGTTATATATCTGTCAGGCGCCAGTGTCGTTGGTTTCCGTTATTACCAAATTGCTCACCTATTTGTTCCCCCCCATCTCTGTGTCCATTTTGGAACAATCCCTCCGAGAAGCGTTTGCGGACGTTCCAAAGGGGCCTCGCGCCCTTCTACGGGGTTTCCTTGGAAAGCTCTGCCAGGAGAAGGGGAGGTTCCTTAACTCTTTCCTTCCCGGAGGCTGGGCGGGAGTTTTTCCTCGTGGAAGAAGCGCCACCTTGCGCAGAACGAACGACTACTGGTTAAAATCAAGGCCGTTCGTTGCAATTAACGTTATTCCTGCATATTGAAATGTACAGTAACTCCCACTGCAACCGGCTGCTTTTAAAAAAATCCAAATAAACACAGGTGGTGTGGGATTGCAAGGTTGCAGTCCTGATTCAGGGTTTGGCGGGTAGTGTGCGCATCATTTTTGTTGCAGTTAATTATGGGCAAATATGCAAAGATTTGGCAGTGTAGTGGCTGTCCCAGCTGCATCTTCTTTGCCACTAATTTAACAGTGTGCCACTTGCATTGGTTGCATGCCAAATTGCTTGACTTAGCACATGACCAGGATTTCAAATGGTAACTTGCTAATTAGCACCAATTCACACACACACAAAAAAAAATCATGGAATTAAAACTTACTGCTGGAGTAAATTTGCAGGAATGTGGCTGGTGAGACTTTCTGCTGAGTAAATATTTCAAACAGTGCACTCTACACGCTGCTGAAATCAGGGGGAATGAAGCTTAATCCTGTGACTTGTACTAAAGAATAAGCCCAACTGTGTTCAAAAGGGAGGTCTAGAAGCAGGACATATTACTATTTCTTCAGGCCCAACTGTGTCATTATTTTATTTATTATTTTATTTTATTTTGAGTATTTTTACCCTGCCTTTCTCCTTGGAAAAGGACCCAAGGCGGCTTACAGTAATGAGGGATGTAATATATTGGCCAGAACATTTAAGACAGATTCAAGTTTAAAAACAGGGAATTAGAAGAGGCATCTTACAACATTAAAAGGCAACATTAAAACTAAAAGGAGCACACAAACAGTTAAAAAAAAAAATCCATAATGAGGGATGGAAACTAACACGGAAAACACAGGTGTACTTGTGAAGTCAGTCAATACAATCATTGACTGAGGGATGCTCTTCTCCCTCTCACAAAATACCAGAACTAGGGGACATCCACTCAGAGGGTTGGGAGAGTGAGAACAGACAAAATAAAAAAATTTTTTTACCCAGTGTGTTGTTAGTCTGTGGAACTCCCTGCCACAGGATGTGGTGATGTCATCTGGCCTGGATGTCTTCAAAAGGGGAATGGACAGGTTCCTGAAGGAAAAGTCCATCACAGGTTACAAACCATGATGGAGATGTGTAATCTCCAGTCCAAAAAACGGGGTACTTCAAGGGCCAAATGCAGGGGAGTGGTATCTGCAAACAGATATCTGTGCGCTCCCAGACGCATTTGGTGGGGCCACTGTGAGATACAGGAAGCTGGACCAGATGGGCCTTTGGCCTGATCCAGCATGGCTCTTCTTATGCTCTTATGTTCTTATATGATAATCCATCTAAAAGTCACATAACAGATAGTCCATCATTCAGGGAAAGCTTGACTGAAGAGGAAGGTCTTTTCCTGCTTCCAGAAAAACAGCAGAAATGAAGTAGTCCTGGCCTCCAGTAGGAGGGAGTTCCAAAGTCTGGGAGCAGCAAAAGAGATCATTACTCAGATGGAGACATCTACTGTCTCCAAACAGCCGTGGAGATGCAGAATAGCATAGAAATGCAGAATTTTGTGTGCCATGCAGCCTTTTCTGCACCAACCTATTACCCCAAGGGAGCAATAGAAGATGTTGTCCCATTGCTAGTGAACTAAGTTTCTAGTCCCGTTGTTCTTTAATTCTGCATGGGAAGGAGTGTGTATTACCATTTGCCTTAGGAAGGCAGTAAAATATTAACTCTGATATTATTATTAACAATATTAACATATTAACAATATTAAAGTATTAACAAAATATTATGAGCCTTGTGGTGCAGTTGTTAAATGCCTGTACTGCAGGTAATACTGTGCTCATGACATGGGGTTCAATCCCAGGTAGCAGGCTTAAAGTTCACTCAGCCTTCCATCCTTCTGAGGTCAATAAAATGAGTACCCAGCTTGCTGGGGAGGGGGCAATGTGTAGCTTGCATACTGTAATTAAACTCTAAACCACCCAGAGACTACTTGAAGTGGTATGGGGTGGTATATAAGCAGAACACTTTTTTGCTTTATGTTCTGAGGCTTTGTTACCATTTCTAGAAGCAATGTCCCATTACGTGTGAGGGACAGAGAGAGAGAGAGAGAGAGAGAGAGAGAGATGCATGATGTCCTCTTGCACCCTTTGGCCTGAGCCAAATGGCAGTTCTGGCCCCTCCTCCTGTAGGGCCTGCAGGCCAAACTCTGTATGGATGTACATGTTGATAATTTGCATGGCACACAATAGATAGTATAAGTCCGTTTCCCCAACTTACTATCAGCAGCACCAGAATGTGCTTATTGCCTTATCTCTGTCTGCAGCAAAATCAGATTACATGCAAAACAAAGAAGAGAAAGAAATACAACTTCTATATGTCTGAATTTTTTCTCTGTTTGTTAGAAAACTGGTCCAGAGTTTCTCTCTCTCAGTGAGACCTATTGCAAGAAGAGTGTAAAAGTTCAAGGTTATCTACTTTCCCCATCTCTCTTTTGGTTCACTAACTATGGCAGTTACTTCACATCTGTTTTGGTTGATATCAGTTCCTTCATTGGGTTGATTGTAATAAAACCTGGGACAATGGGAGGAAGCAAAAAAAGAAGTTTGGGCCATCCTGACTTGATGTGAAAGACATTGTGATCAAGGATCCCAAGACATGTAGTATGTGGGATCTCCGGCATCTCAAATGGCAAGGATTCTCACCACAGGGAGATCCACCATTGTTGTGTATTGATCTGTATTCCTATTATCTGTAATTGCTTATGTTGAAGTAACTGCCTTCCTGTTCCAAAGGGAACAGGCCTATTGGTTATTTCTAGTTGCTGCATTTGGATCCTCAATCCTATTGGTTTCCGCCAAAAGGCAGCTTTGTGATTGCTTGTAATTGTTCCCTCCAAAATGTATCTTTTCCTAGCCTGTCCTCGTTCCTATAAATGTAGCTCCCTTGCCCCAGTCCTGAGCCTTGTTCTCTCCCTGAATAAAGAGTTGTTACCATAGAAGCTGTCTCCAGCCTACTATGTCACAGAGCTGAAATCACTTGCTGAAATCACTAAACCCCACGCTTTTACACTGGCGACAAAGGTGGGATCCGGAATGCTGAGAAGCAGAGGATCATCACCCTGACTCAGAGTCTGGATCGCAGGGAAGAACAAGACTCACCTTCCGGCTTAGAAGACGACCCTGCCTGCCGGGAGAATGGAAAGTCCACGGGTATTGGAGCCCTTCCAGCCATCGGAGCCCCTCACTTGGGAGGACTATGTTGAACGCTTCGAGTTTTTCATGGTGGCTCAAGAAATCACGGATGAAAGCAAAATAAGGGCCACGTTCCTGAGTTGCTGTGGGCGTGAGACCTTCTTGTTGGCCAAGGCACTGCTTGCCCCAGCAAAGCTGAGTGAGACATCACTCACAGACATTTTCACCCGGCTGACAAGCCACTTGGCACCTGCCAAAACCAAGATGGCCTGGTGGATGGAGTTTCAGAAAAGGCAGCAGCAAGCCGGAGAATCTGTGGCTGCATTCCTGGCAGGACTCCGGGAGCTTGCTCAGCACTGTGGCTTCCCAAATCTTGAAGACACTGTCTTGGATCAATTTGTTGGGGGGCTCAGCAGCAAAAAAGCCCGAAGGCGCATTGTGGCAAAGGAAGATGTCACCCTTGCCTCCGCCTTGAAAGAGGCCACCGCCACAGAGAATTATGAGCAAGAAGAGCTCAATGTCAGTTGCAAGGCCACGAAGCTGCAGGTAGAGGCTGCCCATGCCATGGATGAACCAGAGGCTAGTCCAAGCCAGAGCCCAGTCCGTGGTGTCGAATTGGTGCGTCAGGCTGATTCACGGCCCAAAGATCACTGAGGCGCTTGCCCAGGCTGTGGCGGAAACCATGAGTGGAAAAGCTGCCATTTTCGTTATGCTACGTGCAGGACATGCAGAAAGACAGGACACATCGCCAGGGTCTCTAGGTCGGTGGCAGCTGGAACAACAGGATCACCTAGATCAACGCGTCGCAGATCATCCACCACGACTAATCTCCTGGACGACTGCAATTATCTCACAGAGATCAACGGAGAGACCGTGCAGTTCCTGGCGCAAGGCAAAACATCCGTCAGAGTGAAGATTGAAGGTCAACCGTGCAACATGGAGGTGGATTCCGGATCGGGATTCACCATTGTCTCAGACCAGACTGCAAGGGGGCTCTTCCCTGGGGGTAAGTTCCCCTCTCTGGAACTGTTCCCAGCAACTTTGCAATCATACACGGCTGGCTGCATCCACATTCTAGGAATGCGTGCTGTGAGGGTACAATTCCAGGAGAAACAAGCCGTGCTTAAATTGGTGATTGCAAAGGGGAGTCGCCCCAGTCTCCTGGGTACTGACTGGTTTCCCGCCTTGGGACTGAATATATCAGGGCTCCATTCAGTCCAAATGTCCCAGAGTTGGACAAGGCAGTAGGCCAGAAATTTGCCGAACTCTTCAGTGGAAAACTGGGTTGTTATACAGGGCCTCCAATTGACTTTGAGCTGGACCCCAAGGTGGCCTCAATCCGACTCAAGCCAAGGCGAGTGCCATTTGCGCTGCAACCCAAGATTGAGGCGGAATTGGACAAATTGGTCAAACAGGGACTTCTTTCACCTGTGGACTCTTCTAAGTGGGAGACTCCTATCGTCACACCCCTTAAGGCAAATGGGGAAGTGAGAATTTGTGCAGACTACAAATGTACTATCAACAAGGCACTCAGGGAAATTCATACCCCATTCCAGTCATCTCACAGCTGTTGGCAAAACTAGCTGGGGGAATTTTTTTTTTGCCAAACTTGACCTGGCACAAGCGTACCAGCAGCTGCCAGTGACTCCGCAATCTGCGGAAGCACAGACTATTGTAACACACAAAGAGGCATTCCGAGTAAACAGATTACAGTTTGGAGTTTGTGTGGCCCCAGGGATTTTTCAGGGTCTAATGGAGCGCCTATTAAGGGGTCTGCCAGGGGTCTTGCCATTTTTGATGATGTTCTGATTGCTGGGAAAGACCCCCAGGAACTAGTTGGGTGTATCCGTGCTGTGTTAATCAAATTTAAAGAGGTGGGGCTGCAGCTTAAAAAGGAAAAATGCAGTTTTGGGGTGCCATCTGTGGATTTCTTGGGGTTTAAAATTGATGCAACAGGCATCCACCCCACTGACTAAAATTAAAGCCATTACTGAGGCTCCATGCCCACAGAACAAGACGGAGTTACAGTCATTCCTGGGACTTATTAACTTTTATCATTCATTTCTACCTCAGAAAGTTTCAATAGCGGAGCCGTTGCATAGACTATTGAAAAAAAAGTGTGTTTGGCGTTGGGCTCAGGCACAGCAGAAGGCTTTTGACACCTTACGGGGCATGCTGACTAGCAGGAGCGTCCTTGCTCATTATGACGAGTCAAAACCTCTTGTCCTGGCATGTGATGCCTCTCAGTATGGGCTGGGAGCTGTGCTGAGCCATAGGGAAGTGGATGGGTCGGAAAAGCCCATCTCATTCTATTCTCGTACGTTGTCGCCAACGGAGCGTAAATACGCCCAGATTGACAAAGAAGCTCTGGCAATAGTGGCAGGGATTAAAAAGTTCCATGACTATTTATACGGTCGCCACTTCTTCCTTGAAACCGACCACAAGCCATTGTTGGGATTGTTTAACCCAAACAAGCAGACGCCGCAGATTCTCTCCCCCAGGATGTTACGATGGTCTATATTCCTGAATGGGTTCCAGTACACCCTGACCCATGTTCCAGGGGAAAGGTTGTGCCACGCTGATGCGCTAAGTCGCTTGCCCCTTCCTGGTGTGAGCTATGCGGATCCTCTCCCGGCGGAACGAGTGATGATGCTGGAAACACTTCCGGGGGCCCCTGTAACGGCCACTGAAATAGCTGAGAGAACGAGGAAAGATACTGCTCTCTCCCGTGTGCTCACTTGGGTGGGGAGGGGATGGCCAGGTGGCCCTCATGAAGAAAAATTTAGACCATATGCAACAAGGCAACATGAGCTATCCCTGCATAAGGGCTGTCTCCTGTGGGGAGACAGGGTGATCATTCCAGCACCACTGAGAAACAGGGTTCTGGATATGCTTCACATGGGGCATCCGGGAATGGTCAGGATGAAGTCGCTAGCCCGGTGCTATGTGTGGTGGCCTGGGATGGACCAAGATGTTGAACAATGGGTACGGACATGCAAGGCATGTCAGGAAGTGCACCCAGAAGTGGCCAGAGCACCAGTCCACTGGTGGGAGCAGACCCGGACTCCCTGGAGCCGGCTGCACTTAGATTTTGCTGGGCCATTCCAAGGAAAGTTTTTTTTTTTTGTTATCGTTGATGCGTCTTCTAAATGGTTAGAGGTAGCTATGGTTCCCAGCATGTCGTCAGCTGCAGTCATCAAAGTGTTGAGACAGCTGTTTGCAACCCACGGGTTGCCCGAGACCATCGTGTCAGACAATGGAGCAGCCTTTGTATCCCAAGAATTCAGGGCATTCTTGGCTGATAATTTCATAAGAGGGGTCACATCAGCTCCCTTTCACCCCTCCTCCAATGGGCAGGCTGAGCGCATGGTGCAGACAGCCAAAGGATCTATTGCACGCTTGATGGAGGGTGACTGGTCAACACGCATTGCCCGAATGTTGTTTTTGCAGCATGCGACACCATGTACTACTACGGGCAAGTCGCCAGCAGAGCTGCTCCTAGGTAGAAGGCTGGTAACGGTGCTGGATTATGTCCACCCAGACAAAATGCCAAACTGCAATGCTAGAGCACCTCCACAAGCAGAGAGCGACTCTACAAAGTATTTTGTTCCTGAAGATTTGGTCTGGGTGAGAAATTATGCCAGAAGTCTCCTGTGGGTGCCAGGGGTGATCACCAGAGCGTCTGGGCCAGTCTCTTATTATGTGACCATTGAAGATGGCAGGGTCTGGCGTAGGCACGTGGACCAACTGCGGTGCAGAGCGCTCAGTAGAGTGGGTACAGGAGTGGGGGAATTGCAGTCTGAGAGTGACACTACCCCCATTAATGAGTCACAGCTGCAAGACCAGAGCAGAGATGCCCCAGGAATGCAGGTACCAGTGGCTTACGCAAATGAATCTGCTCCTGCAAGTCCTCATGGTGCCGAGGAACAGATCAGGGACACTGAGTTGTCTAATACACCCTCCGTGTCAGACGAAGCTATTACAGTAGACCCTCCACCACAGACACTGCCTGCTCAAGCCCCTGCAACACCAGTAGTCAGGAGATCAATTAGAAGTTTCAGGGCCCCACAATATCTTAAGGATTACGTGTGCTGTGCCCACCAGGGGGGGAGGGGTGTTGTGTATTGATCTGTATTCCTATTATCTGTAATTGCTTATGTTGAAGTAACTGCCTTCCTGTTCCAAAGAGAACAGGCCTATTGGTTATTTCTAGTTGCTGCATTTGGATCCTCAATCCTATTGGTTTCCGCCAAAAGGCAGCTTTGTGATTGCTTGTAGTTATTCCTTCCAAAATGTATCTTTTCCTAGCCTGTCCTCATTCCTATAAATGTAGCTCCCTCGCCCCAGTCCTGAGCCTTGTTCTCTCCCTGAATAAAGAGTTGTTACCATAGAAGCTGTCTCCAGCCTACTATGTCACATAGCTGAAATCACTTGCTGAAATCACTAAACCCCACACTTTTACAACTGTATTACTGCGTAACAAATGGGTGGGAAATAATACGAAAGTCTTTGTCTTGCAATATTACATTAACAATAATGTCAGACACAAAGTGTTTTAACTCTACATGGCATTGCAGCCTAATTTTAAAATCGTAGTGCTCATTGCTTTTAATTTATTTTTCAAGTGACTGTTTGTTGCCTTGAAGAATTTATAACAGATTAAAACCATCCAGAACGGTTGTAAAACATTTGAAATAAATGGGAAAGGCAGTTGAAAACAGATCCAAAGTCCAGTTTTTTTAAAAAAAAAAATCCTACAAGAACTAAGAGTTGTTTCATACATTACGGATTTAAACTGGAAGCTGAGTCATGGCAACTGGACTTCTTTTTTCTTGAGAGAGTGAAATGTTTCACTGCTCATCCAAATAGCTTCATCAGTCTGAAAAAAGCTAGTTGTGAGTCTTCCATTTTATAGTTCCAAATTGAGGACTCACAACTTGTTTTCTTCAGACTGGCAAAGCTGTTTGGATAAGCAGCAAAATGTTTCAATCTCTCAAGAAAAAAGAAGTCCAATTGCCATGACTCAACTTCCAGATAAACTCACCTGGATGACTGAGAATCTTCACAGACATACGGATTTAAATGTATTGAGAAAACAAAAGAGACTGCTAATTTAACAAGGGGAGAAAAAACCCTGCTTTTAACAATTTGGGACGGTGGAGCCAGAGATAGAGCCAGCCTGTGTGGCCTTGGGCAAGCTGCACAGTCTCAGGGTGCTCCCAGAAGAAGGGAATAGGAAACCACCTCTGACAGTTCTCTACCTGGTAAAGCTTGAAAAACATCACCCTAAGTCAGAATGGACAGCACGTGATTATTATGCATCTACAAATGTTAGGTCTCTAGCTGGAAAGCCAGAGATTGGAGGTTCTCCACTGTGCCCCTTGCAAGTACAGCCATGATGTGTGGCCTTGAGGAAGCTGTACAGTCCCATGGTCCATTCCCTCCCCAGTCTCCAGTAAAAGAGAATAGTAAACCACTTCTGAATATTCTCTTGCTGTAAAACCCTGGAAAGTGTCACCGGAAGCCTGTTTTGTATTTCACTTGGGGATAGAACTTGAGCCTTCTAAATTCTAGTCCTGTACTGTAACCGCAACACCACACCAGGCACAGCCTTCACACAGAGATATATTCCCAAAGATGACGTGCCTGTGGCATCCCTGCACCCATCACTTGCTGCAGGGGTTTCATCAGGACTTATGGCCGTTTCCTTGCTTTGTCTATTAGGATGGCTGACTCGCTCAGATTGGAGTGAAATGTACTGTACAGGGGCTCCTTTCTGAAGATCTTATAATGTTAGTGGGGACACCCTACAGAGTGCCTTGATGGGAGCAGAGCCATGAGAATCTTCCCTGGTATGCTGTCTTTATGCATTACCAGGTGCCACAGGGTAATAGAGGCAACTCCCACAGATTTGAAGCCCTGAAACTTTTCAAGCAGAATCGAAGGCGGTTACTTCACGTCCTTCTTTGTTCCGTGACTAGTTTTGTACCGTGACAGCGTTGGTCGCAATCACGTGGTTTTGTCCCTGTTTCAGTGTTCCCATGGTAATGATAACTTATCTCGTGACAAGTGTTACCTCACAGTCTTGTACCATGACAAACACTGAATTTGTCTAGCTTCCTTTTTCCTTTTTTGGAGGCTTAAAAATTCTTTTTTGATATTTCACTTATTTACTTATTTTATTTTATTTATATAGCTTGTATGCGGCCCACTACCCAAAGGTCTCTGGGCGGCTCACAATCAAAATAGACAATTAAAACATAAAAATTACAATAAAATTAGAATAATAAAAACATGTAAATACAATAAATACAATACATTAAAAACATAAAATACATTGAAAAGTCAAATTTAAAAAAACCAAACACAGTTTTCTGAGAGAAATGAATGTTTTGTTGCGGACAGTCGTTACTACACAGTGTCTTGTCTCGGAACAGAAAGTGGGAACAAGGAGTGACAAGGCAAACCCCTACCCCAGCGCCAGGTACAGTATTGTCGCACTTAGCACCCATTCCAGGGGCGTGGACGAGACAGATTTCAGTAATTGCGTGACGGACGTGAAGTAACATTTTTTTTCCTGCTCCTAAGTGCAACACTAACAGAAACAAAATGGATGTGAAGTAACCACCATAGAATCACAAAGCTGGAAAGGGACTACAAGGCCGTTGAACACAGCCCCCTGCTGAATGCGGAAATTCAAATCAAAGGATATATGCTAGGTGGTTCTTTAAATTTATCTTGAATCCCTCTACTCACTACCTCTCAAGGTTCCATTGTCGTACTGCTCTAACAGTTAGGATGTTTTTCTGGATATTCAACCAAAATCTGGCTTCCTGTAGCTTGAGCCCTTCGTTGTGTGTCCTGCACTCTGGGTTGATCAAGATCAGACCCTGCCCCTCTGTATGACTGTCTCTTAAGTATTTGAAAGTGCTATCCTATGGCCCCTCAGTCTTCTTTTCTCAAGGCTAAACATTTATTTATTTTTATTTATTTATTATTAAATTTATACCCCACCCATCTTCCCTAAGGGAACTCTGGGCAGCTTACAAAGCTGATAAATTCAGCACAAATCATACAATCAAAAATGATAAACTGGACAGCAATGATTAAAAGCAATAAAATACAACCATAGAAATCGTAAAACACCCTTGCATTAGCATTCATCGCTCGTGGACATCGAGCAGTAGGGTGAATGGACAGCAGATGGCGAGGAAAAGAAAAAAAACTATTAGGCTAGGTCACCAAAGGCCTCGCGGAATAAGATGGTTTTCATTGCTCTGCGGAAGGCCAGCAGGGACTCTGCAGAGCGCACTTCACTGGGGAGGCTGTTCCACAACAATGGAGCAGCCACCGAGAAGGCCCGATTTTGGGTGGAAGTTCGTCTGGCCTCTCGGGGTGTGACAACCCGAAGCGAGTGCGCTCATGACTGCCGAACTGGTCGGGCTGAAGTTGATTGCTGGGTGATCCGCTCTGCCAGGTAGTCCGGGCCGAAGCCATGGAGGGTTTTATAAACTAAAACCAAGACCTTGAATCTGATAACGACGCGCACCCACCACCAGTCTGGCCGCAGCATTCTGCACCCGCTGCAGACGCCGGAGGAGAGTCAAGGGCAACCCCATGTAGAGGGCATTGCAGTAATCCAACCTCGAGATCACCAGTGCTTGAACCACTGTTCTCAGAGAGTCGCCGTCTAGTTAGGGACGGATCTGGGCAATCTGGCGAAGGTGATAAAACGCAGTCCGGGTCACGGCAGCCACCTGGGCATCCAGAGATAGTGCCGGATCCAGGACCACGCCCAGATTCCGAACCCTCTCCACCAGCTGGAGAGAGACACCCTCCAAGCTGGGGAGAGGGCCTCCATACCCAGACAGAGAGCTCCCAAAGAACATCACCTCGGTCTTCCCGGTATTGAGTTTGAGCCTGTTGGCCCTGGTCCAGGCCATGACCGCCTCCAGGCACTGGTCGAGGGACCGGACAGCTTCCACTGCAGAGGTGGAAAAGGAGAGATAGAGCTGCGTGTCATCAGTGTACTGATGACAGCAGACTCCAAATCTCCGAATGACCCCAGCCAGCGGCCTTACCTAGATGTTAAACAACATGGGGGGGAGAGACGAGCCCTGCGGAACCCCACAAGGGAGTGTCCACGGGGCCGACAACTTTCCACCATGCTGCACATACTGGGGCCGACCCTCAAGGAAGGACCGGAGCCAACTGCAAACAGTGCCTCCGATACCCACCTCAGAAAGCCGGTCCAGTAAGATACTGTGGTCAACGGTATCAAAGGCCGCTGACAAATCCAGGAGAACCAACAGGGTAGAGCAACCCCTGTCGGCCGTCCGGATTAGGTCATCTTGCAGCGCGACCAGAGCTGTCTCGGTTCCCTAGCCAGGCCTGAAACCAGACTGGCAAGGGTCAAGGCACCGCTGTTCCTCCAATAATGACTGGATCCGAATCGCGGCCACGCTCTCGATGACCTTGCCCATGAAGGGAACATTGGCAATCGGACGGTAGTTGGCCAATTGGTCCGATGCCAAGCCCGTTTTTTTCAAAATGGGCTTTACCTTCGTCTCCTTCAAGCGGGAGGGAAAAACCCCTCGCTGAAGGAGGCGGTGGCGATGACAGAAACCCACTCGGGCATGCTCCCTCCGGAAGCTTTTATGAGCCATGATGGGCAAGGATCAAAGGGGGTAGACGCGGGTCGGCAGTGGGCAATTGCCCTGGAGGCCTCCGAAGAGGAAACAGGCCCAAACTCAACCAGTCGAGGAGAGCAAGGGGGTGAAGCAACTGGGGGTAGCAAGGAAGGGCTAGCGCAACCAGATTCGAAGCCAGCCCAGATGGCCTCTATTTTTGATCTAAAGTAGACTGCAAAATTCTCACTACTGAAATCAGTAGGAGGAGGCCTTGCCAGACTAGGATTGGTGAGGTCTCGAACCACACGGAAAAGTTCCTCCTGGCGGTTCGAGGCCTCATCAATTCTCAGGGAGTAATAAGATCTTTTAGCCTCCCTGATCGCTCTCGAGTAGCGCCTAGTCTGGATAACAACAGCAGTCTGATGCCTAGTTATTTCAGTCTTTCCTTACAGTTTTGTTTTCCAGTCCCCTGATCCCCCATCTTGTAACTTTGTGTTTGTTTGTTTTTTAACTAGGTGTAGTAATTTGCATTTATACCTGTTAAGGTTAGGGTTAGGGTTAGGGTTAGGGTTTTGAATTTTGAATTCTGTTTGTGTCTTTGAGGGTATGAGGTATCCAAACCAATTTTGTGCCATCTGTAAATTTGATTAGCATTCCCTGGTCCAGGACATTAATAACAATGTTGAAGGGCATTGGTACCCCATTTTTTTCTTCCTCCCAGTTTGAGAAAGAGGCACTAATAAGCATTTTCTGAGTATGGTTTTATAACCAACTGTGTATCTGGTGAAAGTTGTTCTATCCAGCCCACATCTAGTTAGCCTGCTAATCAGAGGAGTATGGGTCACTTTGTCAAAAACTTTGCTGACATCAAGATATATCATGTCTACAGCATTCCCCCTGTCTATCAGGGAGAAGACTCAATCAAAACAGGAGATCAGATAAATCTGGCAGGATTTGCTCTCTGTTGGCATTATTACTGCACTGTTTTCTAGGTGCTTACATAGCAAGGATGATGATGATATAAACTACCGCATCCCTTATCCCCCTGAGTTTAGCCACAATCCTCATAGTAGCTGGGGCAGGGAGATGAATTGTCCCAGAAACAGTGTATTGCTTTAAGCTCTCTCAGTTGTATTGCAAATATTCGAAAGTGGACATGGTCCTGCATAGGCAATGACAAGCTATTGGCTGTATAAAACATCTGTTCCTTATTTATGGAGATGACCAATCCATCTGCCTTCATTTTTGGACATTATGAGTGACTGCCATATGACTGGGCACAAATAAAACCTGCTTGGAATGTAGTTGGTAGCGTTGTCCAGTTGCTAGGCCAAAGTTGCTAGAGGGTGCTAACCACATGGGTAAGCCACTTCCTCGCTCAGCTATGTGATATATCTGTCAAAAACGAAACTTCCTGGATGAGTAGTCCTCACTCACACCTGAGAGAAGTTTTAGCTGTACAGTGGGGGGGGGGGCTGAATAGGGGGAGTTAGAAAGATACTGTGATCAAACTAGAGACAAGCTACTCTGGTTATCTCATGCTTTTTCTCCGCTTCAGCAGTTGAGAAACATCCTGGTTCATTATCAGCCAGGGAAAAGCACGCAGCCCTCTTGAAGAATTACCGTAGTTTGAGAGCTGAGGGAAACATGAGCAGCTTCTCCATAGGATTTGAGTTGTTCATGATTTGGTGTGCAGTCCAGTCTGGAGAAAACAAGGCGCAGTTTGTTGCTACTACTACTGGTAGGTATTAAATGCACAAGGAGGGCTGTCCCCCAGTAGAAGGTGTTTGGCTATTTGCTTGAGTGTGCAAACTGGGTACGTTTAGCCTATAGAAAAGAAGTCCGAGGGGAGACAGGATAGCACTGTTCAAATACTTGAAAAAGAAAGTCTTACAGAGGGGAAGGATCTGTTCTCAGTCATCCAGAATGCAGGACACATAAATAATGGGCTTAAATTAAGGGAACCCAGATATAGTCTGAATATCAGAAAAAAATTCATAACTGTAAGAGTAGTATGGCAATGGAACCAACTGTTAGAGCAGTATGGTGATGGAACCAGCTACTGCAGGAGGTGGTGAGCGCTCCAGTGCCGGAGGCATTCAAGAGAAAGCTAGACAGTCATCGGTCAGATATACAGTAGGATCCCGGTATCCGCTGAGAATTGGTTCCAGGCCTTCCCATGGATAATGAAAAACGTGGATAAGAGAGAACACCTGCCCACCCACCTCCAAACTCCTTTTTCCTGACAGCAGCTTGCCTTATGACTGCTGTTTGTGACAGTAGCTTGCTTTACAGATGCTATTTGTGACAATAGCTTGCTTTGTGGCTGCTGAATTATTTAATTGTTTTTCCTCTGCCAACCATGGATAACTGAATCAGTGGATAATGAATCAGTGGATAATGGGGGTCCTACTGTACTTTGATTTGGATTCCTACATGGAGCAGGGGGTTGGACATGATGGCTTTATAGCCCCCCTCCAACGCTGTGGTTCTATGATTCTTTGGTTATGTGAAGAGTTAGCCTTGAAAAAGTAAACAGTCTTTAAAAGTAAAATATGCCTGTTACTGCCTTATAATGAGCTTGCCCCACTCTAAAGGATGTGATTTAGCTTTATTTATTTTTTTAAGCCAGGAGGTAAATATGGGCTCCTTGGTCAAGTCTGATGGCTCAGCTACAGGGCTTTACAAGAACGGCAAGAAATGATTTTAATAGGAGGAAAGACACATGGCCCTCAGAGCCATAAAACCTTTCATTGTATGGTTTGAGTGTATGAACAGTGAATTAGGGATCCATTGCATTTGCTCATGAATAAATGATATATCTGAAGCAATATGAACCATCTTTTTAATTGTACGTGATGCCTCCATGCAACATTGCATCTCTGAAAATACCATCTTTAGAAGAGTCTTTCTATCCCACAGGGAAAAAATACTTTTAAAATACTGGTTGCCACCTGCATTATTTTAGAATTGTATGTGTTAAAATTATATATAACTAGGATCTCAGACTTAATCACAGCAGTATTGGAATTGATAGGCAAGTTGCTAATTAAATGACGAAATGATAAATCAATCCTTACGAACATATTATAACTAAGTCATATTTTTGCCATAAGTAAAAAAAATATATAGGTGGGAAAGTTTGCCATTCTTAGGTACTCTGTGTTTAAAGGTTACCTGTGCAGCAAGAGAATACAGACAACCCTTTTCCTCATTATAGCGCCATGTAAGGAAAAATCTGATTCATCGCTGCACCATTTTAAAGGTGCAGAAGCTTCTGCCAAGGAAGAGTTGGTAAGGGGTTGGACCGGGTTTACCTTTGGAGGTACCTTCCAATTACTTGTCCCACTTATTCTATGAGTTATGGGTATGTAATGATGGAAAGAGTGTCTTCCCTTTGATACTCCTTTCTTACTTGGAGTACTTCTTCCAGTGATGATACATTTACTGTTAAATGCACTGTTCAAGTCATCGTTTTTAAAATCATTCTGTCAGGTAACATTTGGTACAGGTTCTTCACGTGGACTGGCCACTGTTACAGTATAAATTAAAAAAACTTTTTAAAAAAAAGTTCACTTGCACTTTAGGCTTGTGTTTAGGAATGCAACCAACACCCTTCTAATGAGCAGAAATTTGAACATAAGAACATAAAAAGAGCCATGGTGGATCAGGCCAAAGGCCCATCTAGTCCAGCTTCCTGTATCTCACAGTGGCCCCACCAAATGCCTATGGGAGCGCATGAGATTAGATATGTCTCCTGATACCACTCCCATGCACCTGTCCCTTGAAGTACCCTGGTTTTAAGCCTGGAGATTAAACATCTCCATCATGGTTTGTAACCCATGATGGACTTCTCCTCCAGGAATCTAATCCTCTTTTGAAGGCATCCAAGCTAGATGCCATCACCACCTCTTGTGGCAGGGAGTTCCAATTTGCTGATGCAATAGATAGGAATTATTTTATTCCAACATTAATTGCCAGCAGGATCCAGGCCATAATTACAGGTCTAGATAAGAGTACTGGGGAGCAATGGGTGGATTATTTATTTATTTATTTCCATTTATATACCACCTGACTTTCCCAGGGAAACTCTGGGTGGTGAACAACCAAAGCAAAATAATACAGGCAATAAAACAACAGAAATGGTAACGTTAAGCAGGTCCAAAGCAGGATGGTGGTGGCAAAGAACAGATTGACAAATAGACAAAACAATAGCCTCAGCAGTCACCAAAGGCGGCTTTGAACAGCCAGGTTTTAAGATGTTTTTTACATGCTGAAATGGACTGAGCAAGCCTTGTCTCATTAGGGATCTGATTCCAGAAGACTGGGCCAGGTTACAATCTGGGATAGACATGCTTTAAAAAAAAATTACACTTTCATTAACAAATTTGGCTGGCAGTCATAAGAAAGTGCACGGCTGCTACATAGGGGACTATTTGCATATATGGCTTATATGTTTTAAGGTTCCTTTCCCTTCTTTAACTGAGCAGAAAGTTGTGGCTTTTGCAGGATTGCTACCCCTAAAATAGTTAACCACAGGCCTGAGCCGCAGAGCACATAATGAAAGAAGAACAATCTAGGTTTTTTAAAAAATACAAAAGAATGCCTGAGTGAGCAAAAGATTTTTCACTTTCTTTTAAAACCAGACATGTGTTTCTAAAGACTTCAAACTGTTTTCTTAAAGCAGCCAGCAGATGGAATCTCATTTTATTTGCTCTGGAAAACTTTGCCCTTTAATGGCGATCTTCCCTTGACGTTCTCACTTTCCCTTGTTCAAAACTGCCCTTGTCAAGCATAATCGAATTAAATGACTCACTGGAGAGTCACACTCTAATTATGAGACCAAGTACTGTATGTCTAGTTTCAAGACGGTCTACAAGGGCCATTTCATGTTTTTAATTCTCACACCTCCTTTCTCAGCCTTGGTTTTTGCTCTAAGCTATCATCACCACCACAATATTTTTAGAACTGTACATCCGTGGTTCCCTACCTCGAGTAACCCAGGTGCTCTTTGTTTTATTCCAACACTCATTGCCAGCAGGATCCAGGCCATAATTTTTTACAGTTCTTAAAAGCAGTGTTCCTACTTTATTGAAACATTAAATGTACCTTGTAGCCATAACTCAACCCCGACAAGACGGAGGTTATGTTCTTTGGGGCTTCCCCATCTGGCTATGCAGGCCCTTATCTCACCTTGGAGGGCGTTTCCCTCCGGCCTTCGGACTCTGTCCGGAATCTGGGCGTAGTCCTGGACCCGGCGCTCACCATGGAGGCCCAGGTGCCCACTGTGTCCAGGGCTGCCTTTTTTCATCTCCATCGAATTGCCCAGATTCCGCCATACCTAGATGGGGACTCCCTCAGAACTGTGGTGCAAGCGCTGGTGATCTCGAGACTGGACTATTGCAACGCGCTCTACATGGGGTTGCCCTTGACTCTCCTTCGGCGACTGCAGCGGGTCCAGAATGCGGCAGCCAGACTGGTGGCGGGTGTGCGTCGGTCTGAGCACATCACCCCAGTTCTGGCCCGCCTGCATTGGCTGCCTGTTGCGGCCCAAATCAGATTCAAGGTCCTGGTTTTGGTTTACAAAACCCTCCATGGCCTAGGACCTGACTACCTGACAGAGCGGATCGACCAGTGGTCAACATCGGCCCGTCCGACTAGGTTGTCGCGGGCGCACATGCTGCGTGTGGCCACGCCCAGGGAGGCTCGGAGAACATCCACCCGTACCCGAGCCTTCTCTGTGGCTGGCCCCACTATGTGGAACCATCTCCCAGCAGAAGTGCGCCTAGCAGAGTCCCTGCCAGCCTTCCGGAAGGCATTAAAAAACCCTTCTCTTCCGGGAGGCGTTTGGTGACTGAAGTTTTTTTTTTCTTTTTTCTTTTTCCCCGCCATCTGCAAAGCCACGCTTTACCGCTTAGTCTGGCTACTCGTGTTTAACTGTTTTTAAACTATTCAATTGCCTTATAGCTGTTATTAGTATTTCTTATGTTGTGAACCGCCCGGAGTTCCTTCGGGAAGACGGGCGGTATATAAATTAAATAAATAAATAAATAATAAATAAATAATGCAGTTGACCCTCTAGTACCGGTCCTCAAGTTAAAATATAAATATAAAAATATATACATGTAATATTTTCAACAACAACAAAGGCTTGCTTGATCCTTGTGGTGTCCGGAAGCAGTGGTTTGTGTCAGGGAAAAAAGATTTTTTTAAAAAAAAAAATCCAAATTGTTTCTAAAAATCCAAAATAGAAATACTGTATTGCCACTCCTTGTATTTGTTTTTTGGCCCTTGATTGGTCATTTCTAGTCCACACAGAGCGATGGGAGTGAATGTTTTGCTGCATGTGCTTGTGTGTGTGTGTGTGTGTGTGTGTGTGTGTGTGTGTGTGTGTGTGTGTGTGTGTGTGTGTGTGTGTGTGTGTGTGTGTGTGAGAGAGAGAGAGAGAGAGAGAGAGAGAGAGAGAGAGAGAGAGAGAGAGAGAGAGAGAGAGAGAGAGAGAGGTATGTTCAGGGCCTTCCTATCTAAACACCATCTCTTTTCTTTCCAGGGCAATGCCCCGCTCCCCCTACCATCCCCTTTGCCACCTATTTTGCCGAGTGGTATGTTTTGGGCACAAAAGTAAGTTATGAATGTGAAAATGGTTTCACGAGGAAAGCGGGGACAGCCAACCTTATTACTTGCAAGAACCAGTCCGGTCTTGCCCAATGGACCTCCAAACGCCCCCCAGGTTGTGTAGGTAAGCCATTTCATTTCTTGGAGTGAGAAGGTCTCTTTGCGTTTTGGTTGTGCAAGCAAATTTGACGCAATGTGGACCTTCTGTGCTTTGGTTTTTGGTATTAATAAAGTGTCTAATATTGACCTTTAATTTTACCACTATAGAGATGTCCCCTTGGGAGATTAAAGCACCCCAGCTGGCTTTATGGGTAAGGCTGTTGGGAATCATTACCCCTCCCCAACTGCATGGGGGGACCCCAGATGGAAGAGGAAATGAGTTCTATAGGCCTCATGCTCAGGAAGCCAAGCTTGGGCTTATCTCTTCCCCCAGATCAGCCAGGAATGGGTTTTGTAGGGAAAACAAGCCTTCTTCGTGACCAGCCCAAAGACACTGCTACATCAGATAAGCCTTCCCAGGAATTCACCAGCTCACATGACCCCTGACACGTAGACCCTCGCTCCATCCTCTGATGCTCTGCCATTGTAATTAATAAAAAGAGCCCTGCCTCAAGCTTGGGAGGAGAGCATCTGCTGCATGCCTGGCCTGGCTGAACCCAACAATAATGTGTCTATGTGTAATCATTCCTACATACCACCTTGAACCTCTTAGAACTTGTCACCCCTCCTATCTGATGGAGCTCACCCTCAACAAAAAAGGAGGGGGAAATAAATTTATTTATTTATTTATTTATTTATTGGATTTTTATACCACCCATGTGGCAGCAAGGCATAGAAAGGAGGCATAAAAGTTGTGGTGCCTTAAAGATTAACTGCTATAGTGTTTTAATGTGAGGTTTCATGGACATGTCCGCTTCCCCAGCATAGGTAAAGGTAAAGGTTCCCCTTGCACATGCGTGCTAGTCATGTCCGACTCTAGGGGCAGTGCTCATCTCCGTATTCAAGCATAAAGAGCCAGTGTTGTGCAAGTCCATGGCTGGCATGGCTGCAAGGAAACACTGTTTTACAGTCCCACTTTTTAATGGAGGTACCTATTTATCTACTTGCATTTACATGCCTTCGAACTGCTAGGTTGGCAGGAGCTGGGGTTATCAGCAGGAGCTTGCTCCGCTGCGTGGCACCCAGGATTCGAACCACCAAGCTGCTGACTTTGCAGGCAACAGTTTTTGGAGCCTTAGTCCACTGAGTCCACCATAGCTCACATATGCAGTATAGCAGTTCGTCTTTAAGGTGACACAGCATTGCTGTCTTATTTCTTTTTTATTTTTCTTTCATTTTAGCCAGCTATGCTAGCATAAACTAACATGGCTACCTCTTCTAAAATGTATGGATGGGGATGTAGAGAAATGTATACCCCCACCTTCAGCTTTACAGATGATTTGGACCACAAATCCCACAGTCCTTCACCAATGGCAATATAGGCTCAGAATTCTGGGAGTTGCTGTACAAAACATCTGGAGGGCTGAAGGTTTCCCATCCCTGGCCCAAAGTCTATAGGGATTCAGAGAATAAGAGATCCACTGTCCTCAGCTGTGCTTGGAATCATAGAAGAATAATATTTTTTGTATTAGAGCAGGCATGTCCAAACTTCAACCCTCCTGATGTTGTGGACCACAACTCCCAGAATTCTAAGCATAGACTGCCAATGACAAAGCACTGTGGGAGTTGTAGTCCAAAACATCTGGCACGCCAACGTTAGGACATGCCTGTATTAGAGGGCTTTTCTTGTTGAACCATGGTCCTTCCCCTCTAAATAAAAAGAGCATTCCTTCTGCCTGAGTACTGCTACAATACTGCATTGTAAAAAAAAATGACCATGGTCCTATGCCTTTAAAATTTGCATTAAAAGGGGGACCTCAGTGGGTCAAGCTACATCTCAGAATGCACTTGCTGAAACTCCCTCTGCACACAATTATTAAAATACAGGAAATGTATCATTTGTGGCATCCACTACCCTATCTATGATTCCTCCCTTTCCCTCATTCCCTCAGTCCTCAACAGTTCTGTTTCCTACATCTGCCCCCATTTGTACTTCTACTTGTTAGAGATTCTGGCATAAACAGCATTCTAACATGATTCTTTTAGCACTATTGATTTTCACATATTTTACACAGCTGTGTTGAAACACCTCCCTCCAGAAGAGTCGCCAAAAGAAAACTCTAAAGGAAATTTCAGCCCCTCTCAATCCACTGATCAGCAAGTAATGGATGGTAAAAATCACTCAATTATTTTATTTTAATTGGGGGTTTCTAATTAAGCATATTCTCGTATCTCATGAAAGAGGCCTTGTAAATAGTAATGATTTTCTTCGAAGGATAGAAGGCTAAGTGAACCGTGGTGGTTACTTCATGTCTGTTTTGTCTCTGTTAGTGTTGCGCTTAGGAGTGGTACAAAAATTGTTATTTCTCGTCCGTCGCTCAACTACTGAAATTTGTCTCGACCAGTATTGCTATGCGCGATAATACTGTACCTGATGCTGGAGTAGGATTTTCCCTTGTCACTCTTTGTTCCCGCTTTCTGTTCTGAGACAAGACACCATGTAGTAATAACTGTCACGCAACAAAACATTCATTTCTCTCAGAAAACTGTGTCTGTGTTGTTGTTTTTTTACCTTTCAGAAGCGAAATATCAAAAAAGAAATTTTAAGCCCCCCCCCCCAAGGAAAAAGGTAGCTAGACAAATTCAGCATTTGTCACAGTACAAGACCGTGAGGTAACACTTATCACGAGACAAGTTATCATGACCATGGGAACACTGAAACAGGGACAAAACCAAGTTATCGCGACCAAGGCTGTCACAGTACAAAACTAGTCACGGAACAAAGAAAGACGTGAAGTAATCACCATGAGCCTACTACCTAGGATTGAACCCCAGGTTGTGAGCACAATTATAGCTGCAATACAGCTGCTTAACCACTGCATCACAGTGTGCACAATTTTAAGATATTGTAATTTCCATAAGTTGAAACAATTCAGCACAGTTTTTAAAAGGAAAGGAGGGAAAAACCTAAAATCCAGTAATTCAAAACCAAGTCATAATTAACAGGATTCTGTAAAAGCTTGGATGACTATTGAATTTATTTATTTAATTTATTTAATATACATTCCCACCCATCTGGCCAGCAGTGTAAACTTGATGATAAAGAAAGGCCAGTATTGGTACCTGCCAGTCTCCCAAAGACCCAGCACTTCCCAGTTAAACTACAAAGCACACAAACATCTAGTTCAGTGTTAACGTGCTATTTGCAAATACACTACAGTAAATTCATTTCCCAAATGCGAATCATGGTGTAGACAAAACAGCTTCATCTGTGTACAAGAGTTCATTTTAGAGACAAGATAGATTTATTTATTTATTTATTTATTTATTTATTTATTTATTTTTTTAAGCCATAATTCTCCATTCTGGGAGTTTTACAGATGCTTAAAGCTGTCTCGCCAGGGGAAATGCCCTAAACTGGAAGGCTTTGAGGCCTAACTTGACCAAGTTCCACCTAACATCCTGTTTAGAAACAAGCTCCCAGCTAGCACTGGGAGCACAAGAATGCAGAAAGCTTTTATACAATTTTCATGTACAGTGCTGCCTCTTGAGACGAATTTAATTCATTCTACAGCAGTGGTTCCCAACCTGGGGGTCGGGACCCCTTTGGGGGTCGAACGACCATTTCACAGGGGTCACTGTGAGGGGAACTTCTCAGGGGGCTCGAGAGGGACCCCTGCACGCCCTACCCAGGTGTTGGAGGAGCCAAAGAAACCGGAAAACCTGGAAAACCTTTCAATAGTGGAGAGGTTCATGGCCCTGTAGGGGTATTATGATGCCCTTAGAGCAAAGGAGAAGGAGGAGGCCCGGAGGGCGGAGGAAAGTAAAAAGAAGGACTTGGCGGGAAAGAGGGACCAATCCACTCCAGTGGAGGTAGGGTTTGCAGCATGTAAAAAGGGAGGGAAGAGGGTGCTCCCAGAAGGATGGGAATGGGTGTGGATGGAGAACCCATGGACAGGAGACTGGGAACAGATGATGATGCCCCACAAAGAAGCTGAGAGCTACCGACGTCGTGCACACCACCAGAAGTGTTCCTACTGGGGCGAGAGAGAGTACAGAGAGTACAACTGTAAGCTGAAAGAGATAAGGAAAGACCTAGAGTTTGATAGATGGCTGATAAAGATTCGGCAGGAGATCGGGGCCGGGACCTTGGACCCTCGAGAGGAACTGAGCAAGAGACCCGATTATCCCTTTCGTACGCCCCAGCCGAGACCACGTGGGCCCAGATACACTTTGGAAGTTGGGACACAAGCGGGAACCCCCCAAACCTCCTTGAGGGAGATTGGGATACAGGTAGAGGGGCTGAGGCTTTCGGAGAGGGAGGACGAGAGCCATGGTGGAACCGAACCCCCACAGGTGGTGGTGGGGAACTTGATCACATTCTAGAAATTCCAACTTATGGTGGAAAGAACCCGTTCCTGTCTGAGGTTAAAGAAGTTGATTCTGTTGTTAGAAGGAAAGCCCCGTTGGCTACTGATGCACCTAATAAAAGTTCTATTTCGTTGTTACGTGAGATGCCTTCTTTGCAATGGGAAGGGCGGGAAGCCTGGGCGAAGATGGAACCCTCACAGTCACCATGAGCTAGTGAAGAAAAAGGGGGTTTGTGGCCTCTTCCAAGCAGGGCAAGGGGGTCACCACAACATGAGGAACTGTATTAAAGGGTCGCGGCATTAGGAAGGTTGAGAACCACTGTTCTACGGGTCAATTCATTTACAAAAAATTCATCCTATGAAACATGGTTTAACGCGGTTTCCCATAGCTATGAATTGAATTCATCTTGCGAGGCATCCCATAGGCAAATTTTGTTTTAAGAGGTTTTCCTATTCCCGGAAATCTCATTTTCTTATTATATTAATGGGCATTCGTCTTACGAGGCACTACTGTACTGAGAAATAAATGATACAGATAGTTACAGATGATCCTTCAAGGTATGTGGTGAAAGAAGTCCAGAAAGGAGACAAATAAATTGGCCAAAGAACCTGGGAAATCGATTAAGATTCAGCACAAGATCTGCACAACACAAAAATCTGCATCTTTTCCCCTTCCTCCCTCCATCTAGGTTTATGCAGAGTCCCCAGTCCTCTCGGACATGCCACTGCCATTGTGAAAATGTATCAAGTGGGACAAAGACTCGTGTACAAGTGCCTAGCTGGAGACGGAGGAGAAAATGTGAGCACTTGTGTGGACGCTGGTGCAGGGACGGTGTGGTCCTGTCTCACGGTCCAGTGCTCCAATGGCACTAACACACCAGAAGTGTTCCAGAACTGTAAAACTCCTGCGACAGAAATGCCGTTCACAACAGTTCCCAACTCAGGTAGGAAGAGGACTAGGGGCATTAATCACTTAGTAAGATGGCCTCCGACATGCTCTCTCCTTTCAGGAGGTTCCAGGTTCAGTCAAGGGTGAAACTAGGCAGAGTTCACACCGTTTGTGGGTTTTGTTTATTGCAAAATCCTCTGCTAACACCACCCCAACCTTGAAAAAATGGGAGTAGATAGATAGATAGATAGATAGATAGATAGATAGATAGATAGATAGATAGATAGATAGATAGATAGATAGATAGATAGACCTTGATTCACATAAAAGAGAATGGGAAGAGGTGAATTGCTAGTTTGGACAAGAACCTAGCACGGTCTTCCCATCTGGACATGGTTTTCTTAGCTCTGATTTGAACTGGCAAGGGTGGGATATACATCTGAAAGTGCCAGGACCCTATCTGTCACAGAACCTGACTCTGAGGGGTTAAATGGTGAAGAGCTGCTGGAGGAGCCTTGCAGCTCAAGTCAGCAGGCAGCTGGGTCTGATGACTCAGCTGAAAACATATCTTCTCCCCCTAGAAGGGCTATGAGCAGGATTCTGCAAAGATGTGCTACCAGGATTGCTAGGGAAAGGGTCTTTGATGCTAGACAGGGAATCAGGTCAGGAAGCCCTGAGTACTAGCAGGAGCCTTTCCAGAAGTAAGGGTGTGTTCCCTGTTTTGGGATAAAGCTGTAAGCAACACGTCATTTGAACTTGCAATCACGTTCCTGTCTGTGACCTTGGCTCTGTTTCCTTATTTTGGACTGGCTTCCTGGACAACAGCTTAATCTGTACCCTTGGGTTTGGCATCTGGTTTCCATGAGATATTCTGGTTTTGACTTGGACTGGTAATTGCTGGAAGTTGGATTCTGTTATTTATCTGGCACTTGATTGTTGGCAAAAGGACTTGAACTTGCCTGGCTTTCTACTAAAGATCTTGGCAAAGAACTGAACCCTGTTTGTGTGTGTGCTCTGTGTGCGTAGCTTGACAGTTTGCTCCCACCCAAACTTCTTCAAGAGAATGGAAGAGGAGGGGGCTGTTGGGATGACACTGCTGGCAGCTTTGCAAAACCAAGTGCTGCTTTTATCTCAGGCAATTACTCAATTGCAGCACGCTCCAGCACTGGCTGGGTTGCAGCCCCGTTGCCCTTTGCTGCCTCCTGACCGGTATGAAGGCAAGTTAGAGGAATTCCCTGCATTCTTGGCTCAATGCAAGCTTTTTATTGAGGTGCGTGCTCAAGAATTTCCTACTGAGAGGTCTAAGGTCTGCTTTATCATCAGTTTGTTGAAAGGACAGACGGCTAAATGGGCTACTCATTTACTCCTCAGTGCCTCACCTCTACTGGATAATTATCAGGCTTTCCTGAATCACATTTCTTCAGCTTTTCAGAACCCCGTACAGGCTGCTACTGCCAACAGGAAACTCAGAGCTCTGAAACAGGGCAAATATTCAGTGTTTGACTACACCACTGTGTTCCGTTTGATAGCACAGGATCTGAATTGGAATGAACCAGCACTGATTTCTCATTATATGGAAGGATTGGCAGATGAAGTGCTTGATGAACTCTCTAGGGTGGAACAACCAAACATGTTACAGGAACTCATTACCCTGTGTCTCAGGATAGATGGATGCCTGGAAAGCCGTCGCCTCTCCCGAGGCAAGAACTACAAACAGCAAACTCTGCCAGCTGTGCCTAATCTGCAATCCGGTGAAGCCCGCAGAATGGTTCCAGAACCTATGCAACTGGGAGCTGCTCGACCATGCCTCACCCCAGAGGAAAAGGCAAGACGATGCTCTCATAATCTCTGCCTGTACTGTGGAGGAGGAGGACATTTCACTTCCAGTTGCCCTTTGAAGCGCTCCTCAGTAATTGGTGCTACCTCTTCAGCAGTAAAAGGGCAGTTCCATCCTTGAAGGAACCCACAGGAATGGAGCATACCGAAGGGTTCCCAGACAATACCATCACACCCCAAGGACCTTTCCTGGTACCTGTAACTCTAGGGCTTCCTGATGGCCGGAAAGTACCTGTGTATGCTATGGTAGACTCTGGGGCAGCTCACTGCTTTGTGAATGCTGGGTTTGTGCGGTGCCATCGAATTCCAGTACAGAACAAGGAAACTCCTTTGCTGGTAGAATCCATTGAGGGTCTGTTACTTCGTTCTGGGCCGATTACTCAGGAAACCTGTCCACTTACTCTTCAGGTAATGGACCACAATGAGCAGATTTGCTTTAATGTAACTCGGATGCCCCGGTTTCTTCTTGTCTTGGGACTTTCCTGGTTGCGAGCTCATAACCCATTGGTGGATTGGGTGCAAGGGGAATTGTACTTCAAGGTTCCTTGCTCAAAGAAAAATTCTTCTTCCATCCTGGCAGCTGCCCATGCTACATCTGACCCTGTCTTGCCCCAGGTATACCAAGGCTTTGCGGATGTATTTGAGGAAAAGGGGGCTGACAAGTTACCTCCGCATCGGCCCTATGACTGTGCCATTGATCCGATACCTGGGGCACCCCTCCCTGTGGGACAAGTGTATCCTATGTCCGAACCTGAGTTAGAAGCTTTGAGGGCTTTCCTAGACAAGAACCTTCGAAGTGGGTTTATACGCCCTTCCAAAACACCATTGTCCGCACCGGTGATCTTTGTAAAGAAGAAGGGAGGGGAGCTTCATCCTTGTAATGATTACCAGACATTAAACAAGATCACTATTCGGAATTGGTACCCTTTACCCCTAATATCTGAACCTTTGGACCGGTTAAGAGGGGCAAAGTGTTATACCAAGCTGGACCTTCATGGGGCGTATAATTTGGTGCGTATCCGTAAAGGAGATGAGTGGAAAACCGCATTTTGAACCCGGTACGGCCAATATGAACATTTAGTAATGCCTTTTGGACTGACAAACGAACCCAGTGTATTCCAGCGGATGATGAATGACATTTTCCATGATCTACTAGATCATTGTGTGGTCATTTATTTAGATGATATCCTGATTAATTCCGCTGATCCAGCTCATCATGTTCAAGATGTTCGTCAGGTCTTGCAGCATCTCCGGAAAAACGGACTATATGCTAAGCTGGAAAAATGTGAGTTCGACATTAAGGAAGGTGAATTCCTGGGGCATATTATTTCTCACCAGGGAATCCGCATGGACCCTAAGAAAGTAGAAGCTGTGTTGTCCTGGTGGCGACCACAAAACCGTAAGGATTTGCAATGGTTCCTCGGTTTCACCAACTACTATCGCCAATTTATTCCTGCCTACACCGACATTGTTGCACCTTTAAACCGTCTCCTTCAGCCCAAATAGCTTTTCCGGTGGACTCCAGAAGCAGAAGCGGCTTTCTCTACTTTGAAAACCCGCTTCACCTCGGAACCCTTGCTCCGTTATCCTGATCCACAATTACCCTTTATAGTGGAGGCTGACGCATCTAGTGTTGCTCTGGGAGCAGTGCTATCTCAACAGGATTATCCCTCCCAAACCCCGCGTCCCTGTGCATATTACTCTCGACAGTTAAAACCTGCAGAGAAGAATTATACTATCTGGGAGCGTGAACTGCTGGCCATCAAGATGGCTTTTGATTTATGGAGGCATTACCTCGAGGGAGCTCGACACCCTGTTCAAGTATTGACTGATCATCGAAACCTTGAACATCTACAAACAGCCCGGCGATTGACTCAGCGACAAATCCGGTGGCCATTATTCTTTTCCCGGTTCGATTTCCGGATCAAGTACATTCCTGAGGCTCAGAATAAAACAGCTGATGCGTTATCCAGAAAACCTGAGTATGCAGCACCTGTGAAAGAGACATTAGTGGCGCCCTTCTTGCCTCCCTCTGTGTTCGCGGCCACGAATCCATGTCTCAGCTTGGCAGAAGAAATCCGTGAATCTCAAGCTCGCGATTCATGGACTCAGCAACGTCTTCAGGAACTCCAGAATGGGAATCATGGAGACTTTTCTGCACAACAAGGGTTATTATTACATCGAGGGTGGTTATATGTTCCTGCTGGTCCTCTTCGTAACCAGGTGTTGCATCTCTCACATGACTCTTTACCTGCTGGACACTTTGGACTTTACAAAACCCTGCATCTTCTCACAAGGGAGTTCTGGTGGCCACATGTCAGTGCTGATGTTGCCCGATACATGGGTTCCTGTGAAGTTTGTCGGTGGGCAAAGGATGTTGTGACCAAACCCTCGGGTCTGTTGCATCCTTTACCAACACCCTCTGGTCCCTGGAATGCTGTCTCCTTAGATTTCATCACGGCTCTTCCTCGCTCAAAAGGGTTTACCTGCATCCTGGTCTTCGTGGATTTGTTCACCAAAATGGCCCACTTTGTTCTTTGTCCTAAATCCCCTACCGCATCAGAAACAGCTCATCACTACTTGCAACACCTCTTCAGACTTCATGGTTTACCTGCACACCTCATTTCGGATCGTGGGCCACAGTTCACCTCCCGCTTCTGGCAAGCAATGCATAAGGCACTAGGAACACAAGTTCACCTGTCATCAGCTTACCACCCCCAGTCAGATGGTCAGACTGAGCGCACTAATGCTACCTTAGAACAATATTTACGCTGTTATGCATGCTACCAACAAGATAACTGGGCAGATTTGTTACCTTTAGCTGAATTTGCATATAACAATGCTGTACATTCTTCCACTCGCCAGACCCCATTCATGGCTAATTGTGGTTATCATCCTCGGTATTTTCCAACTACCCTTCCTTCCACCTCTGTGTCAGCTGCGGATGCATACATTCAAGAACTCCATGGCATTCAGGAATTATTGCGAGAGCAACTTGACCATGCTAAGGAAATATATAAGAAAGCAGCGGACAAGAAAAGACAGGAAGGGCCACAGCTAAATCCAGGCATGAAAGTTTGGCTATCTACTCGATACCTGAGACATCCTGGGCGATCCCGAAAACTAGATCCTCAGTTCATCAGTCCTTATCCCATCTTAGAACAAAGCAATCCAGTTGCTTTTCGTCTGCAACTACCTGATTCCCTTCATATTCATCCAGTATTCCACTGATCCCTCTTGATTCCAGCTGCAGACCCTGACCCCAACCGACCACCGACTCCTGAACCTCCTCCACCGATTTTAGTAGAAGGAGAAGAAGAATATGAAGTCCGTCAAATCTTGGATTCTCGAATACACCGTGGAGGATTGCAGTATTTGGTAGACTGGGAAGATTATGGACCTGAAGATCGGTCATGGGAACCTGCGTCCAACTTGCATGCTCCTGGGTTGGTTCAACAATTTCATGACAGTTACCCTGATAGGCCTGGCCCATCGGAAGAGGGGGACCATGGGGAGGGGGATAGTGCCAGGACCCTGCCTGTCACAGAACCTGACTCTGAAGGGTTAAATGGTGAAGAGCTGCTGGAGGAGCCTTGCAGCTCAAGTCAGTAGGCAGCTGGGTCTAATGACTCAGCTGAAAACATATCTTCTCCCCCTAGAAGGGCTATGAGCAGGATTCTGCAAAGACATGCTACCAAGAGAGCTAGGGAAAGGGTCTTTGATGCTAGACGGGGAATCAGTCTGGAAGCCCTGAGTACTAGCAGGAGCCTTTCCAGAAGTAAGGGTGTGTTCCCTGTTTTGGGATAAAGCTGGTAAGCTCACCTTGAGCTCTCTATCGGAGCAACATGTCATTTG
Source organism: Phrynocephalus forsythii (assembly GCA_029282475.1). NCBI lineage: Eukaryota > Metazoa > Chordata > Lepidosauria > Squamata > Agamidae > Phrynocephalus > Phrynocephalus forsythii. The sequence goes on along the minus strand of JAPFRF010000006.1, from coordinate 103,316,356 downwards.
AACTTGCAACCATGTTCCTGTCTGTGACCTTGGCTCTGTTTCCTTATTTTGGACTGGCTTCCTGGACAACGGCTTAATCTGTTCCCTTGGGTTTGGCATCTGGTTTCCGTGAGATATTCTGGTTTTGACTTGGACTGGTAATTGCTGGGAGTTGGATTCTGTTATTTATCTGGCACTTGATTGTTGGCAAAAGGACTTGAACTTGCCTGGCTTTCTACTAAAGATCTTGGCAAAGAACTGAACCCTGTTTGTGTGTGTGCTCTGTGTGCGGGGCTTGACAGAAAGCAAATAAATTCATAGAATTGGAAGGTGGCCATGATCTCTTCACTTACAACAAGTAAGATTCTGTTAACATCTTTTAGGAACGGTTTTCCCTATTCCTGTTTGGGTGACGATGATCCTCATTTTATCGGGAATCAGCATCAGAAGAGGGTGGTAAGTGCTGATGCCAAAGGCTTTTATGATGGAAACTACAGTACATATGAATTCCCAACCTATGAGCCCAGTCGACTAAAATTTTATTTATTTATTTATTTATTTATTTATTTATTTATTTATTTATTTATTTATTTATTTATTTATATACCGCCCATCTGACCAAAGTGGCAACATAAATAGCACAACAGATGTACATCATACAAAACACACTAATTAGATAAAAACAATAACTATAATGAATAAGAAATCAACAATAAGCATAATAAAATAAAATAAAATATTAAATAAAATATTATTTATCTAGACTAAACAGTATAACCTTGAACTCCACAGAACTCTTATGAAAACCATCAGTTGAACATCACTGCATCTTAAGCCAGGTTCAAGCCATTTTTTAAAAATGTGTATTGGCTGCAAGTATTTAGATCAAGAATTGGCAGTTTGTGGCCTAGGGATGTGAAGAATGTTTCTTAAACCATTTGCTCTCATGGATTTAGGCAGTTCGAATCCCAGGTGCCACGCAGCTCCTGCCAACCTAGCAGTTCAAAAGCATGTAAATGCAAGTAGATAAATAGGTAAATAGGCAATGTGCATGGGGAACCTTTACCTTTACCTTTTTATCCCACCTTTCTCTCTAAAAGGACCCAAGGCTTCTCTTTGTTTGGGTGTGGGGTATGTGAGAGAGTGCTCCCATAAACAACCCCACATACACACATATGGTCAACACAGAGCAATGGCTGGTTGTGATAATAGCATCTTCAGTGTTTCTAATTCTTAAAATTTCAGGCAATAACTAGTGCCCATCACTACTATTTTGAATCAGTTATGGTGTGTGCAATGAACTGTTTTTGCACAATTTTCTAGTATGATTTTGTTAATTTGCACCTACATTGTTTAATTTGCACACACAAAACCCTTTCTCAATCCTGCCGTGTTATTTTGCAGAATTTTGTTGAATTCCCCACCGCACACAACCCATTTCTCATTCATGTTCTGTTGTGTCGGGTAGAACTACATAGAAAACAAATCAAAAAGGAAAGAATGTTGCTTATATACCATCCGATAGCACCCCAAATCACTCTCTGGGTGGTTTACAAGCTAATTATGCAGGCTACACATTGACCCCCTCCAGTGAACTAGGTTCTCAATGAACATGCGTGCTAGTCGTGTCCGAAGGATGCAAGGTTGAGTCAACCTTGAGCTGACTACCTGAGCTTCAGATTGAACCCAGGCTGGGAGCAGAATCCTGACTGCAGTGCTGCAGTTTAACCACTATGCCATTTCTTCTCCTTGCTTATGAAGTCAAGACAAGCAAGGATTTAGATACCCATTGTAACCCTCCAGAGGTTATGAGACACTAACTCCCATCAGACACTGACAATATAGTCAGATATGAGCATTGCTGGCAGTGGTGGCTGGTGATCCAATTAAGGGGATTCTGGATTCGTGTCAAAATTAGGACTGCGGAGCCTCTCCCGGCTTTCAGGGAGCACCAAAAAAGTGGCTTATTTAAGGCTGCTTTTGGCGACCAAGGAGGCTGAATGTTTGCTGATTTTGTTATTCATTTTGCCCATGTGGTTTATTTGCCGCCATTTTGTGTTAGAATGGTTTTTTTAAATTGGATTTGGATTGATATGGTTTTTATATGTTCTGTTATATGGATTTATTTTATTTGTTTTGTAGCGCATTCTATGTTGTGAACTGCCCAGAGCTGCTTTGGAAAGTTGGGAGGTCTATAAATATAAATATAAATAAATAAAAATGTCAGTTTAAATCTGTGATTTCTAAGTGCTATCCAAGGTATTGATTCCTCCCCCACACACCCTATAGATAGATAGATAGATAGATAGATACACAGTGGACCCTCATATAACAAATGGTTTGTATAACATAAAATCTGTACAATATAAAAATATATGGAGATAGCCGAAATTTGCTTAACATAATTTCATTTGGAATAAATTAATTCCTTTATACAAGGTACCACTGTATATATGATAGAGATGCAGTGACGACTGAATAGCCAAAACCCTGTTACTTGCTTATGCCTGTTGTGAGTGACTGAGGGTTCCATGGAAGTTATAGTTTAGGTCCCAGCACTGTTTCTGGGGATCTTGGTTACATCCATGTCTAGAGTGCCTACAATTACTAGCTTCACCTGATTTGTCAGATGCAACATAATCCAGGGTGGGGTCGGGGGCAGACATATTTACAGTTACTTGTGTCCAGGAAACGTTCAAAGTAGACTATTGCAATACAGCAAGTCCCCCATATCTGCAGTATCAGTATCAACTGATTACTTCTCCACAATCTGAAAATACAGTGGTACCCCAGCTTAAGTCTCTTAAGTCTAACTACTCTTAAGTCGGGGTACCTATCTAAAAAATTGAACAAATGTGTTAAAAAATCAAAGAAATGAAAAAAAATTGTAAATTGAGCAGACCATATCTAAAATTTGTAAGGCGGCAGTTGAAACGCCAACAGTTTTCTGCTCTTAAGTCGAATTGCTCTTAAGTCAAGCTGTATTTTTAATACCACTGTATTAAAAATATTAGATGACAAATATATTTCTAAAGAGGAAATTATCAAATTATCAGAACTGGAAACTAGAGCCTTTAATCCTTCCGAGGTCGGTAAAATGAGTACCCAGCTTGCTGGTGGGGGCAATGTGTCACCTGCATTACTGTAAATAAACTGTAAACCGCCCGGAGACTACTTGAAGTGGTATGGGACAGTATATAAGCAGAAGACTTTGTTTTTTGCTTTTAGAGGGATAGTGTTCACTATTAAAATAGCATTTGCTGTAATCTGTATTTTTCAGCATCCACAGCTGGGTTTTTCCAAACCAATCCCTATGAATATGGGGCCGAGACGGGGGTGGTACTGTAGTTATTACCTGGGGTTTCTTCTAACAAGAGTGGCAAAACTGTAAGTGATACAAAATGCAGCCACTGAAGACTGAACTACACATTACATTGTACATAGTTATTTGTTGGGGGTTTGGGGGGAAGAACTGTAGGCTTTGGTTTGTTATTAGGGTTTGTTGTTTGTTATTCCGTGTCCTGGGCCATTGCTGTTTATCTAAGGCAGTGCAGATCTTCCCATGAGTAGATGTGCTATCTGGATATAAATGTGGGTATAAATATCTTTGGGAATACCTTGATGAGATTGTTCTTCCCCAGTTAAGGAAAACGTCACGAGACCAGACTGGCTGCAAGTACAAAAGTCGAGAGAAACTTCCTCCCAAGCTTCCAGAACTCAGCTGGACTGTCCCCTCTTTGCGGAATTCAAGCTTACTGTACTTATTAAACTGACCAGGTTTCTTTCTTTCCCCCTCTAAAATAAAAGCAGTCTCGAGACCTAAATCCTGAACATGCCTTTGGGCCTAGATGAATACTCAGCATTGTGGCTTTAAAAAACTGGGGTATAGGTGAGAAATTCTAGGGGTTACGGTCATTAAAGTAACCATTCCAAATGCTGGTCACATGAAGCGATATATTTCTCTTGAGAGACATTGTCAACTCTTCACACAACTTTCCATAGCTTTGGGGGGACTTGATGAATGATCCCTTTCCAGTTCTGCAGTTGAAAAGTTATTAGTATCTCCCAGAAACCTCCAGCCAGTGCTAACCTCATTAGCACCAACCATACATATATATAATATGTACAGTGGTAACTCAACTTACGAATTTAATCCGTTCCGAATGCATGCTCTTAAGTCAAACTACTCTTAAGTCGGGGTACCTATCTAAAAAGTGAAAAAATAAGTTAAAAAAATAAAAAATGAAAATAAAATGTATCTAAAATTTGTAAGGTGGCAGTTAAAACAGCAACAGTATTCTGCTCTTAAGTCGAGCTGCTCTTAAGTCGGGGTACCACTGTATATGGGTATACTATATATGTGTGGGAACCTTTCTCTGCAGGGTATGTTTCTGGGGGGGGGGGGAGGTTTACAGTTGAAGTTACACCCGCATCCCTGGGGGAAATGACCTTCTATTTCCTATGCCACCTTTGCATTGAGGCAGAGGCAATGTTTTCATAAAAGGCTCCAATTTCTGCTTATGAACTCGATGAAAAAAAAAAGCAAGGCTTCTGGGAGGGGCCAGACACTTCTTTGTCTCTCTGTGTCCTGAAAAAGGCACCTATCTCTCTCTGTCTCTGCCTTTCTCTAATTAAGACCAGTCTGCTTGGAACTTCTCCAGCAAACTCCCAACATATATGTACATGGTATTAATGTAGAGCTAATGGAAAACCCGGAAGTCCAATGCATGAAAAAGCAAAATGTGTTATAAATATGGTATCTTCATTTTCTCTGTTGTAAGCAAATGATGTCATAGAATCGTCGTTGGGTCGGAAGGGACCCTGCCCAAGGCAGGAGACCTCATACCATCCAGGACAGATGGTTGTCTAATCTTTTCTTGAAAACCTCAGTGATGGGGTACCCACAACATTGGGAGGCAAGCTGTTCCGATGTTTAGTGGCTTATATTAATATTGTCACGTTAATTTCTGTTCTGGGCCAAGGAAATTTCTGACCAAGGAATTAAAAAAAAAAGACAAAGATAATCACAATCTGGACTGGAAGCCCAATGCTCAAGAAACGTTTTGTTGTAAGTTTGACCCTGAGCTATGCTTTCTTTCAAGAATTCTGTATTTATACTCTAGTTATCTGTTTTTGTTTTATCTATCAGTGCCTGCCTGTAAGTTATCCCTTTGGATTCCCTACTGATATGCTTGTGTGTAGATATGGTACATTTTATCTATTAATGTAATAAACAGCTTTCCCCCCTCATCCTCTGCCTCCAAGGTTGTTTTTTTAAGGCAAAAAGCCTCAACCTTAGTATGAGCACAGCTTTGCTAGCTGACAAAGTTGGAAAGCTTGGGTCAAAATGAAACAATTTTTTTTTCATAGCTGCTGCTCACTCATCAGCTTTCCTCCCCATGTCGCCTTGCAATCTGTAAAATAAGATGACAGCATGGAAATAGGGAGAATTTATTAAGACTGGCAAATAAACCTGAGCAGATATATCACATCTGCAAAACAGTATATCGTGGAAGGATCTATGTGCACATTTGCAACACCATTTACAATGTTTACTGTGCATGCTCTCACAACAGCCCTGTGAGGTAGGTCATTAATAATATCCATTTTACAGATTGTAAATTAAATGCTAAAGAGAAATAGCTAAATGCCCAATCCAAATTTTCTTAAGGCCAGAAATACACAACCCAGGTTCTTGCATGTACAAGTTTTGTTGGTCCGATTAGAAGCACCCCTGCATAAGCAAACTCACCAAACTGTGTACAGAGAAGCCTTTGTAGTCAGAGTATTTATACTGATAACAGAGCTTTTCTGCGTACTATATATAATTGGTGGATCACAGCAAAAGACCCTCTAGCCGAAGAAGGATCTGAACCTGAACCCTGGCATTTTCATGTCCATGGAATTTTGATTGCATTTTTACACCTGATGCCAACAAATGTTTTAAGTATTGTCGAACAGCTTGTTTCTGTCATTTAGGGAAACCCCCCAGGCTCATCTAGAATGACTCCAGGGCCACTTTTTTAATGTTATTCCCGGGGACAGTCATTATCAAACAGTGAGATGTAATTCAGTTGATACAGTCCTGCCAGCCTTTCCTCTAGCTGCCTCACAGTCAGACTGTAGACCACGTTTTCATCATTCTGAGCAATGATTGCCCAAGATCTCATGTGATTGTTATCTATGACACAACAGGCTGCCGACCATAGATAGCTGGGTTTGTTCACCCTCCCTCCAGCTATGAAGTTGTTCCCAGGCACAGCACCCACCACGGCAAACGTTTGGTTGCATCCTTCCGTCCGCTGCAACATGGTCCTTTGCTCGTAGTTGTTCCACGCCCCACCGTTGAGCTTGATGGCTTGAGGCACGATATTAGTCAAAGTGAAGGTAGCTGACTTGGCATCGCGATCAGGCTGGTGGGAGTTGGGATTGAGATGACCCCGGTTGAGTCCGGTCAGGTTCTTATAATCTTGTGCGATGGCCTGGCTGTTCTGCAGAGCTTCCTCCTTGAAACTATACTCCTTCAGGAAACTTCGCTCTGTTTCCATTTCCTGGGGGAACATTGAACCAATGAGCTACGGTGGTGGAGGAAGGAAGCACACAAAAAAGGAGTTAGGAGAAAAATGAGGAACATTAATCAATATGCTATTGGGAAGACACCTGTCTTTGATGCTTTAGAGAGTGATTGTCTAGATTTATTTATTTATTTATTTATTTATTTATTTATTTTTTATTTTTGCATTTATAGCCCGCCCATCTGTCCTAAAGGGTCACTCTAAACAGAGCATCCTTTATCAGAACTATAACTGATCAGATGCAGAAGCTGCAGACTGTCTCTTTTTAGTGTCCAGAGCACTGTGGGTTTGGGGCTCGACCCCCCCACGTCCTGTGCGGAAAACCCTAATGCCCACAAGGCTGAAAGGATGCTGTGTTGAGAAATACACACCCTCTATCCTGACTCCATGCGTCCATGGGCAGCCAAGACTCCATGATGAGAAAGTTGGGCACTGCTCAGCTCTCTGAGCATGCAAGCATATATTAAGGCAGTGGTTCTCAACCTGTGGGTCCCCAGATGTTGCTGGACTGCAACTCCCAGAAACCCCTTCCAGCACAGTGAGTGGTGGAGGCTTCTGGGAGTTGCAGTCCAGGAACATCTGGGCACCCTACAGGTTCATAACCACTGTAAGGGAAAGAAATCATTCCTGATATTATATTTTCCCTCCAGGCATGCACTTTCTCCAGAGCTCTGTGCCTGAGCAAATAGACTTGCAAAAAGAGTCCATGTTTGCCTCATGTCCACCAGGCACAAAAGAAAAGAAAGCTAATTCCCCAAGGGTGGGAAAAGGGAGAAGTTGATGGTAGGATGAATGCATGCCTTTTGCCTTACAAGAACGCTACTCCTAAGGATGGTGCTAATTATTCTCATCTCATTTTAAGACTTACCTGGGGTTCAATCCTCCACGTGTCCGGCCTCTTGGCCGTCCCAGGGTTGTAGATGTAGGCCGAATAGACTGGGATGCGATTGTCTTTGTCGTACAGAGTAGCATACCGATACTGATTCTTGTAACGCTGGCAAATCCGCGCAGGACGTGGGGGGTCAAGCCCCATACTTGGTGGGGTTCCCCTGAAGAAGAACTGGGGGCAGAAGTCTTCAAAAGAGGTCACCACCTCGCAGTTCCCTGGTGTGTAGTGCCAACTCGCGCAGATGAGGACCAACAGCAGCAGCATCGTATGGGCCTGGCAAAGGGGGATAGTTCTCAAAGTGAGACAAGACACTGCAGATGGTGGTATCCTATACCCTGCAAAACTTTATTGCAGATTCCACTTGTTAATCACAAAAGCAATTGCACTCTTTCACTGATATTTTGTACCGACTACATGGCTACATGGACTGACAGGTTGGAACAATTTCAAAGGAGGGCGACAAGGATGACCAGGGAGCTGGAAACCAAGCCCTACGAGGAAAGATTGAAAGAACTGGGCATGTTAAGCCTGGATAAAAGAGGACTAAGAGGTGTGATATAATAGCACTTTTCAAATATTTGAAGGGCTGCCCTACAGAGGAGGTGCAGGATCTGTTCTCGATCATCCCAGAATGCTGGATGTGCAACAATGGGTTCAGGTTAAAAGAACCCAGCTTTTGGCTGGATATCAGGAAAAACTTCCTAACTGTTAGAGCAGTACAACAGTGGAACCAATTATCTTGCAAGGTGGCGAGTGCTCCAACACTGGAGGCATTCAAGAGAAATTTGGGCAAACCACCTGGCAGGTATCCTTTGATTTGTCTTCCTGCCTGGAACAGGGGGTTGGACTTGATGGCCTTCAAGGTCCCTTCCAACCAGAGGCGTAGCGTGGGGAGAGCAAGGGGGTGGGGTGCCCCAGGTGCAGCAATTAGGGGGCGCCAAATCACCTACCACCTCCCCGCTACCCTGTCCACCATCTCCGAATCTGGCTGCAGGCAGGCAGGCGTGCAAGAGCAGTGACTGCGTCTTCCTTGCCACGCGCGGGAAATGTGAGGCATGCGGTAGCGTGCGGGCACACACACACATGTCTACACGCCCCACGCCCACCCCACACCCGCAGGATTGCTGGGTGGGTGGGATGGAGTTGGGAAGGGCCGGAGGGGCTCAGAAAACAACTTTGGCCCCAGGCGCCCCAAAACCTTGCTGTGCTGCTGCTTCCAACTTCACTATTCTGTGATTCTATGACTCCCAATATCAGTGGAGCAAGGCTGCAACCACTAGGTAATATTATTTTGATTTTAATATGTGAAATGCTTCTGATTTGTCTGGGGATTGATGAAAGGATCACTTGCTAAGTAGCAGACCTCTTTTGAGAGAGGGGTTTTCATTACACACATGAATGGCTTCCCTGACCCCTCATCACTTCACACCTCTACCAGCAAGGCCTTAATGGGTGTTGGGAAGGTTGAATAAGTGGGGCTTTGATGCCCCTTAAGCCATGCCCCTTAAGCCATTGTCCACCTAAGGAGCCTCTTCAGGCCATTGTCCAACCTGTGAGCCTCTTCAGACCAGGGTGAGGTGAAAGCAAGGTGAACTATAAAATGGAGGACTCTCCACTAACTTTCCTCAGACTGACAAAGCTGCTTGGATGAGTAGCGAAACATTTCACTCTCTCAAGAAAAGAAGTCCAGTTGCCCTGACTCCACTTCTAGACATGGGCAGTTATGTTCCCAGGGTAGTGTAGTGGACAAACTGACAGGCTGGCAATCCAGGAACAGGGTTTGAATCCCTGCTCGGCTATGGAATTCTATAAAGGCACTGGGAGACTTCCTTCCTCTAAGTCTAAAACCCTTCATTATTCCTTTTTGTCAGATTGAATTGCCCAATTTCCCCTCAGTTTAACGGCTATGCAACCCTTTTTGGCAACTTCACGGGTGATTTTTCTAATTTCTGTCTGCTAGCATTATCCAAAGAAGCTCTTCCTACTTCTGCCCTCCATATCTCCTATTGTTAGGTGAATATCCCGTTCCCAAATCTGTACAAAAAAAAAAATAACATTTTCGAACATCTCTATCTTCCCCTCTGGCCTCTCCACACATACATAGTTGGTCTGGACCAGGGGTTTTCTTATATCTTCCTTCCAGTACAGTTGAGGATAACACACCCAAGGGCATTAATGCAAAAGCCCTTCAAGGAGCTAAAATAAATATACAGTCCGAAGAAGGAAATCTTCCAGCGGGGATTTTTATGAATGGAATAGGGCGGATTATTCATAACAATGAGGTTCGTTATTCAGAGTTTACATTCTTGCGGGGGTGGGGGGGAGGCTTGGGGAAACATAAGTAAATGTCATGTTTCCGTGTCCGGAAACGAGACAGGATGTCTCATTTGTTCCTGCCATGTGGCACTGCTTTAGGATGGCTTTCTGCGGAGCTCCTCTGACTCCCAGGAAGAGGCTAAAACAGCACTTTGCTTCTCGTTTGGGAGTGGTAAGCAAGTGCATGCAAAACCTTTTGCCCCCCAAAGCGCCAGGGTTGTCATTTGTTGAAATGGAAAGGAAGGTTCCTCTCCCGCCCCCCCCCCAGCCAAAGCTGTTAGGATTTCCCAGCTAGATTGCTTTTCTGATATCTATGTGTGGAAGACATGAGTGATTGCAGGTTCTCTCAGCCTTTACTACAGTGGGATTTTTCTCTCTCTGCAATTGGGGAAGGGTAGCATCTCCACTGTGGGCACCGGCATTCAGAAGACGCCAGGTGCACACAAGGCAGACCCTAAAGAGCACATCACAGAAAAGAGACATTCAAAGAAAGACAGTGGGCGTTTATACACGACCCCTAAGCTCCGCCGCAAATGGCTGCAAGCTCCGGACGATAAAAATGTTTACCCACCAGCTCCGGAGTTTGAAGACAATTAAGTGCGACCCCGCCCACTTTAGCAAGACCAAACTGCACTTTTCTTGTACCTGCTTTTTTATACTGAAAATATTTGATGCGGAGAGTTCCTGAGCTCTCCTCGCTTCTTTCTGTTGTTTTTCTTTTGCCTCCGCCCCTTAAAGAGGAACCAGGAAGTAAACAGAGGTCGGAGCAACCGGAGGTAAGCCTTTTATTCTTTTGTCTCTGTCTAAGGCTTTTTTTTCCTCCCCCCCCCCTCACGCAGACAGAACAAAGAAGTGCCCAGCGGGTGGGGAGGGAGGAACAGCAACGAACCCTCAAGATCTCTGGTCCGAATTTAAGGGACCAGCGGATCTTAGGGGTCGTGTAAAAAGGCCCAGTGTTTTCAGAGATTATCTGACCTAGACGCATATTTATCTTTTTTACCACTTGGGGGAGCACTCTTTCTAGATAGGAGCTATCGAGAATATCTCTTTCTGCCAGGATGACCTGTAGCTGTGGTGCAAAAAGCAAGAAAGCAACACACAATTAGACTGGAATGAAGGAGGAGTGTGAAGCCCATGAATATTTTATTTTGCTGCAGATTGACATTCAACTGCCAAGTGTGGCTGCTGTCCACAGGTAGCAGTCTTAACTACTTGGGTTGAGCCCCGAAGGTTGGTGATGCATGAATTAAAAGTCAAAAACAGTCATTGTTTAATACGTCATGGTTGAAATCCTGTTGCTTAGTGTAGAAAGTTACACTAAATTCGGCCCAAATCAGCAGGGAGCTGCTGCGTCAACTCTTCTGTCTAAGCTCCACTGATTAAATGGGCCTACTGTAGCTGCTCTTTCTTTCTTTCTTTCTTTCTTTCTTTCTTTCTTTCTTTCTTTCTTTCTATTTCTATCCTGCCCCAACTATGAGCAGAGCCACTACCCTGGACAGCTGATAGAGGAACATCAAAATAACATAATACAACAACAACAACAACAACAACAAATTTACTACATACATGTCCTCTTGTTCCTTTTTTGTACATGTCTGGCTTTTAGGTGAGTGCACACTGATCACCCCATGTTGATTCGACTCTGCTGAATCCTCATAACAAACCCATGTGGTTGGGTGTTATTGAGAGAGAAAAACAGACCCTCTGGTCCAAGTTCACTCTGGATCCCTGAGTATTTACAGTGGTACCCCGACTTAACAGAAGCTCGACTTAAGAGTGTTTTAACTGCCGCCTTACAAATTTTAGATATGGTCTGCTCGACTTACAAGTGATTTTAACCAGATTAAATAAATAAATAAATAAATAAATAAATAAATAAATAAATAAATAAATAAATAAATAAATAAACAAACAAACAAACAAACAATAACTTAATTTTTTTATTTTTTACATAGGTACCCCAACATAAGAGTAGTTCGATTTAAGAGCATGCATTCAGAACGGATTAAATTCGTCAGTTGAGGTACCACTGTATTTGGATATTAATCCCACTAGATCAGAATAGATCTCATTATAATTACATGATGGACCCACACTGTGCCTTATGGCTTTCCTGCCCCATACTTCCTTTCTAAATCCCCCTGCCTTGACCTATTAGTAGTACGTGTATTAGAATTATGATGATCACCATTACCATCATTATAGAACAGATAATGATACTCTAAGAGTAGGAAATGGTTTTACCTTGTTGAAGGGTTAAGAGAGAGGCAGTTAACGTGGTCTCCAAGATCAACGAGAGAACATCGCCTGGGCTCCTGGTGCTGCTTAAATAAGTCCCAGAAGGAAGCTGAAGGCCAGTAGGTTATCTCATACGATAACTTCCTCTATTAGTCTTTTGAAGTTGGTTTCTAATCAATGTGGGTGGAAGGACTGCCCAGTTTAGAAAGTGGTTCTGCTGCAGGGATTTCTCAAGGCTTGATCAAGGTCCTTTTTCCTGTAAAATTCACATCATAATGGTTATCTTCCCCCTCCTCCACCCCCGGTTTCTGCAAGTGTTTGGTGAGAAACTGCCCAGCTGAATTGGCAAGTGGTAACCAAATATTTATCGACAAACACGTCTCTTTCCAGCCTTCCACTTTTTGTCTTCCACCTGAACTTGGCATGTGACATATTTCTCATTGGTTATGGAGTGACATTTCCAAAACAACACACTGAATGAATGTTCCTTGCTATGCAGTTGCAGTGTCAAACGGAGGACAGACCACTTCTGGACACTTTGCTATTCGGAAAATTCAGAAAAGGATCACCATATGTCAGAACTGATGACACTTTATATATATGACACATGAAAGGCTGCTCTATTATTAATAGGCCTGCTTAGGTGTTCCAGGCTCAAGGATGAGACTTCCTTTACTAACACAATGCATCTCTTATTTGGTCTCATTTCCCCCCTTGTTACTGTCTAGTGTTCTCAGTGTTATTGACAGTTACTTCACATCCTTCTTTGTTCCGTGACTAGTTTTGTACCGTGACAGCGTTGGTTGCGATAACTTGGTTTTGTCCCTGTTTCAGTGTTCCCATGGTCGTGATAACTTGTCTCGTGATAAGTGTTACCTCACGGTCTTGTACTGTGACAAATGCTGAATTTGTTTAGCTTCCTTTTTCCTTTTGGGGGACTTAAAATTCTTTTTCGATATTTCACTTCTGAAAAGTCAAAATAAAAAAAACGGACACAGTTTTCTGAGAGGAACGAATGTTTTGTTGTGTGACAGTCCTTACATGGTGTCTTGTCTCGGAACAGAAAGTGGTAACAAAGAGTGAAAAGGAAAAACCCTATCCCAGCACCAGGTACAGAATTGTCACGCTTAGCATCCGTTCTGGGGGTGTGGTCGAGGTAAATTTCAGTAGTTGTGCGATGGACGTGAAGTAACATTTTTTTGTACCGCTTCTAAGCGCAAGACTAACAGAGACAAAACGGATGTGAAGTAACTGCCATTGTCTTTTCCTGTGAGTCTTCTCTTCTCATGATGTGCCTAAAGCATAATCACTTTAGTTTACTCATTTTGTTCCACTGGAGAGAGTCCAGGCTTGATTTGATCTAGGACCAAATTGTTTATCCTTCTAGAAGCCCCATAATACCATTATCATCCTCATCTTAGGGACCCTATGGGTCGTCATCTCCAGCCCCACTCAAGGAGGCCCAGCGGGGAAATCGAATTCCCCACCCCGGAATCCGCTGCCAGAAATCTAAACCACTGAGCCATCCAGTAGTTCCACAAAGCTCTCCTTCAGCACCACATTTTGAACGAATAAAACGATAGCAGTAATTGCAATTAAGACTATATGGAGACTGGAGGACGATAGAGCAGAGGTAGACACAGAGCGGCTCACAAGGAACCCTCCAAATGTGGGGTTTGGGGAGTTTCTTGTCCCTCTCTCCAGTCCCCTTGTTTTCAAGCAGGAACGGCAGCTCACGGAGGCCTCCAGGAAAAATGATTTTGAGCTTTCCAAAGAGCTTTGGAAAAATCATGGAATCAAAGGATATCTGCCAGATTGTTCTCTGTATCTATCTCAAATGCCTCCAGTGTTGCAGCGCTCAACACCTCCCAAGGGCATTGATTCCACTGCTGTCCTGCTGCAACAGTTAGGAGGTTGTTCCTGATATTCCACCTAAATCTGGCTTCCTATAACTTGAATCCACTTTTGCATGCCCTGTATTCTGGGTTGATTGAAAACAGATCCTACCACTCCTGCGTATGACAGCCATTCAAGTATTTGTACAGTGCTATCCTGTTGCCCCTCAGTCTTCTGTTCTCAAGGCTAAACATGGCCAATTCTCATCACTGTTGTGAGTTTTTCGGACTGTTTGGTCATGTTCTGGAATTTTTTCTTCCTGACGTTTCACGAGTCTCTGTGGCTGGCATCTTCAGAGAGCAAGGAGCTCAGGGAACTAGGAGTTCTGTCTATGCTTTGGGGTATACAGTGAGTGGGATCATGGGTCTTTTAAGCTAGGTAAAGGGGAAACATGTCCTATTCAGGAGAATAGGTGTTAATCATTGTATTGTGATGTGGAGGGATGATGATGTTTCACTGCAATCAGGGAGGGTGGTGGTCTTTCCTGTGGTTGATGGGTGTTGGTTAGTTGTTCTATAGTATGAACTGATCACTGGTGCTTGTGGCTGGGTGGGAATCATTGAACTTTGATCTTTGTACTGGAAGCCAGGCTTTGTTGATCTGTGAGTGACAATTTCACTCACCCCAGAGAATAGAGAGAACCCCTAGTTCCCTGAGTTCCTTGCCCTCTGAAGATGCCGGCCACAGAGACTAGCAAAACCTCAGGACAAAAAACTTCCAGAACATGGCCAAACAGCCTGAAAAACTCACAACAGCTAGAATCATAGAGTTGGAAGAGACCTCAAGGGCCATCCAGTCCAACCCCCTGCCATGCAAAAACCCTCATCACAGCTATCATGGCCAATTCTGTCAGTCTTACCTCATAAGGCTTGGTTTCCAGCCCCCTGCACATCTATGTTTCCTTCCTCTCAACTTGTTCCTAATTCCTATTTGTCAGCATCCTTCTTGAAGGTTGGTGTCCAAAACTGTACATAGTACTTAAGATGAGACTTAACCAGTGCCAAATAGAGAACTAGTGCCCTCGTATGATTTGGAGATGATGCTTCAATTAATGCAGCCTAAGGCCACCTCGAATTACCACTCCCAATGGCCTATTTTTCTAAATCCTATAAGCAGACATCTAGACCTTCCTTGTTTGGAGTCTATTTGGTGGTCTGTGCGGCCCCCAGAAGCAGACCACCACCCTCCAGCTCCCTCAAAGCTGCCTGAGAGACATGTTTAGTTCACTATTTTGAGTTCTACCGAGGCCAAGTAGTTTAGAAGTATCTAAGCAAGAAATGAATCCAATGGGCCATTTAAAAAAAAAATCCTGTTTTAACCCCCCCCCCCCCCAGTTTATTGCCATTATTGCTTTTCTGGTGACAAAACACTGTAGAGTTTTACTGCAAGCGGCGTCAAGAAATCTCTCCTTTTTATCGATAATAGGACAGGAAGAGAAGCGATAAGAACAGAGCAAACCCAATTACATAATAAGAGATAAGTGTATAACAAGAGAAAAGATAAGAAAACAGAGAACATAAGAGGCGTCTTCTTTAAGAACATAAAAAGAGCCATGCTGGATCAGGCCAAAGGCCCATCTAGTCCAGCTTCCTGTATCTCACAGTGGCCACACCAAATGCCTCTGAAAGTGCATGAGACTAGATCTTTGTCTCCTGATTCCACTCCCCTGCATCTGGCCCTTGAAGTACCCCGGTTTTAAGCCTGGAGATTACACATCTCCATCATGGTTTGTAACCTGTGATGGACTTCCCCTCCAGGAATCTGTCCAATCCCCTTTTGAAGACATCCAGGCCAGATGCTATCACCACATCCTGTGGCAGGGAGTTCCACAGACTAACAGCACGCTGGGTGAAAAATTATTTTCCTTTGTCTGTTCTTACTCTCCCAGCCCTCAATATGAGTGGATGTCCCCTAGTTCTGGTATTTCGTGAGAAGGAAAAGAGCGTCTCTCTATCCACTTTACACATGCCCTGCCTTATTTTGTAAGTGTGCCTAGAGATGTGATTTGAAACAAAGCCTTGTTGTTTTGAAGTAAACAATGCATTAAACAGGAAAGCGGTATCGCACTGATTTTCTGCTGAAAATTAACCTCACTAACCATATAGCCAGTGTTTAGCCATCAACAGGGGAGTGCTACAGGTCAAAGAAAAGCAAAAGCAAAGCGTTCTGCTTATATACCACCCCCATACCACGTAAAGTAGTCTCTGGGTGGTTTACAGTTTTTTAATAACAGTATGCAGGCTACACTTTGCCCCCAGCAAGCTGGGTACTCATTTTACCGACCTTGGAAGGATGGAAGGCCGAGTCAACCATGAGTTGGCTACCTGGGATCGAACCCCAGGTCGTGAGCACAGTTTTAGATGCAGTGTAGGCGCCTGGAGTAGGAACTGGCAAGCCACTCCAGTATTCCTGGCAAGAAAACTCCATGGACATGGGGTCACGAAGAGTCGGTTACAACTGTAACGACACAAAACACACACAAAGGCATTTAACCACTGCGCTACGAGGCTCCTCAGGTCACATCCTGCTGCTGCTTTTTCTTCACAATACAACACACACTCCCTTATTAAACTTTATTGTTACATTTTTATTACTTTTCATCCAATAAGGCCAACTTGGTGCACATGGCTCCCCCCCTGCTTTATCTACAAAACGATCCTGAAAGGCAGGCCAAAAGCCTGCCACCAAATGACTTTTGTGTCGAGACATAGCTTTGTCCTACATGTGCATGGAGAAGCTCCTGTTAAATAACTTGATGCTATTTAAGGACAAAAGCTTAATAAAAACAAAAATAAAATTGGACCTAGATGGAACAAAGTTGCCCAGCTCTATTATAGACACCAAGTGGTGTAGAATTGATAACTTGCACCTAAACATAAAGAAAACAAAGGAGCTTGTGGTGGATTTTAGGAGGCAAAAACCTGATATTCAACCACTGGTGATTGATGGGACTGGTGTGGAGAGGGTTACAGGGTTTAAATTTTTGGGCATTGAGTTACAGGAGGATCTGTCCTGGAGTGTCAACACAAGGGGGGCTTGCAAAGAAGGCTCAGCACAAACTATTTTTCTTGAGAACTTTAAGGAAAAACCGTCTTCCACAAAAGCTGCTGCTGATCTTCTATCATTGTGCCATTGAGAGTGTGCTTACTTACGGTTTATGTGTATGGTATGAAAGTTGTACCCATCGGGATAGGACAGTGTTGCACAGAATCATAAGAATTGCGGAGAGTATTTTGGGATGTTCACTCCCCACACTAGAACAAATTTATACTACCAGTTGCCACTGTAAAGCATTAGATATATTAAGAGATCCATCACATCCTGGGATAGAGATATCGCCTCTTCACGAGTTGCTGCCATTGCGGGATGTGAGATAGACCCCTCTTTCTCTGTTCTGAGGGACCGAATCCATTACTAGAATCAACCAAACCCTCTCAATAATACCTTCTTTTTTATAGCAATATTGGCCTTAAATTGAAATTCTGGACTTTGAAATCAGCTTATTTTATATGTCATGTTTTATGTGTTGCAACTGTTTTTAAATCTACGTAGAATGTTTTATAATGAGTTGAATATAGCGACCATGGAATTTCGTTGTTCCTGCAAGGGGGCAATGACAATAAAGATTCCTATTCCTATTGATTTCTAAGGCAGGAGGAAAAACCGTATTGGCTCTAAGTGTAGGAGGCAAAAACACAATCTAAAGGGTGGCCACCCTGATCACTTCTTCACTTGTGTGACAGGTTGCAAGTGTTTTCTCATTCAGCCTCTAGTTTGAAACCAGAGGTTTTCTCCTTCTGGGGAAACTCACAAAAGTGAGTGGCATGTTTTTTTTTCCAGAGGAGGTCAGCAGTTAAACGGTTGAGGTGTTTGTCTGACGTGGGAAAAACAATCAGTTGGTTTCCTTTTCTCAGGCTCGAAAAAAATTCCCCAGAAGCTGATCTGATGGCAGATGACAAAGCATATTTAAAGGCACACTCATTTGCCTGAGGTTACATGCATAGTCAGCACAATTGCCTAAGCCTGTCGCCTCTGGATAATCGGCGTCAAAGATGGCGTGTCTGCCTGTGTTTTTCCCCAAACTCAAGGAACAAATTCTCACCCTCTTGCTCCCTAACCAGTTCCTGTTTTGGGTTTCCACAACTACAGAGGGTCACATGCCGAGTTTACGTTTTTGTTTTTTTTTAACTGAAAAGCCAAGTTATGTTGCAAAAAAAGAGTGAGCAAATATTGCCAGGTCAAGATGTGCATACTGACTCATACCCCAAAAGGCCGAGTGCTGTAAAAAAACAAAAAGGTGCTTCAAGAAAGTATTGGTTTAAGGGTGTGCACACATTATGCCACCATATTATTTCAAGTTTTTTTTTTAAATTTTACCTTCCTCCACCTAAAAGATTTTGTGGTTCAACTGAGTTGTATGGTTCATAGGTCTCATTAAAGGTGTAAAAAGTTCTGAAATGATTTATCTTTCTCTCATTTATTTACATCACAGACACTTGGCATTTTAACAGGGGTCTGTAAACTTTTTATATCCACTGTATATACCAGGCTAAATATTGACCTCTCCTATCAAGCTGGGTACTCAATTTACCGATCTCGGAAGGACAAAAGGAAGGAAGGCTGAATAAACCTCAAGCCAGCAACCTGAACCTATTGGGAGTAAAATCATGTCATGTCATGAACAGAGTCTTCACTGCAGTACTTCAGTTTAACCATATCTCCACAAAGTTATATTAGGGCCTTTTTACATGACCCCTAAGATCCGCTGGCCACTTAAATTCGGACCAGAGATCTTAGGGGTTCGTCGCTCTTCGGGCGTTCCCACCTCCTCACTTCCTGGTTGCTGGCTGCATGAGGGGAGAGAGAAAAAGAGAAAGAAAAGCATGCCACTCACCTCGTTCTGCCTCTCGTCTCTGTAAAAGTAGCTCTTAAAGGGGCGGGAGCCAAAAAACAACAAACAGAGCGAGGAGAGCCCCGCACTCACTATCGTTGCACCGCATCAAAGATTTTTCACCTCCAGAGAGAAGGTACAAGAAAAGTGTGCTGGGTCGCGCTAAAGTGGGCGGGGTCGCACTTAATTTCCTGTTAACTCCGGAGCTGGTGGGTAAACATTTTTAAGCTCCGGAGCTGGGAGCCATTTGCCCCGGAGTTTAGGGGTCGTGTATAAACGCCCTTAGTCACCTTAGAACTGCAGAGCTGGATGGGGCTTTCTGATTCATTGAATCCAGTCCCTGTCAAGGAGGTACAGTGGGAAATTGAACTCCAAACCCCTGGCTCCAACGGCAGATAACGTAAACCACTGTACGATCCAGCAGAAATGTATCTTCCTGAATCTGGATGTTGGTCTCAGTAAGTAAATATTGACTTTTCCAAACTCTTTATACATTAAACGTCCCACACCAGACACTTAAGGGTTCAAACTGTTTTTCATAAACACATTCTGTGAGTTCGTTTATTTACCTGGTGAGTTAAGGACCAAACTAGACATGATGTTATGTACTTGTTTCCATTTAATGTGCAGCTTTTAAAAAGCACAGACGGAAACATCTCTGGAGGGGTGGAGGTTTACTGGAACAGGTATAATGATCAAGAATTTTCCTTCTCTATTCCTGCCAAGAAAACTCCATGGTCACGGAAAGTCGGTCACAACTGTAAAGACACAAGAATTTTCCTTCTCCCCGCCCCCCCTTCTGCTTTGATGAAGAAAATCCTCTTTTCTGAAACTTTTCTGAAGCTGATCCTGACATTGGCTTTGCATAATGGAGTTTGTGTTCAGATAGATCTCAAAGGCACCTGTTTGGTTGCATTATAGAATCATAGCATCATGGGTTTGGAAGGGGCCTCTAAAGCCATCAAATCCAGCTGCCTTCTCAATGCAAGAATCCAAGTCAAAGGAGACCTTACAAGTGGTTGCCCAGTTTTCTCTTGAAGGCCTCCAGTGTTGGAGCACTCACCACCTCCCAAGTTCTTTGCTTCCATTGTTGTACTGCTCTAGCAGTTAAGATGTTTTTCCTGATATCGAACCGCAATCTGGCTTCCTGTTTATGTATCCTGCAGTTGGGGATGATCGAGAACAAGTTCTGCCTCTCTTCTATATGACGACCTTTCAGGTACAGTAGGACCTCAGTATCCGCTGGTGATTGGTTCCAGGCCTTCCTGTGGATAATGAAAACCGTGGATATGAGAAAATGCCAAAAAAAACCCTCCAAAACTGCTGTTTCGTGACAGTAGCTTGCTTTACGGCTGCTTTTTTATGACAGTAGCTTGCTTTACAGCTGCTGTTTGTGACAGTAGCTTGCTTTGCTGCTGCTGAATTATTTATTTAATTTTTTCCTTTGCCTACCGTGGACAACTGAATCAGCGGTTAATGAATCAGTGGATACGGGGGTCCTACTGTATTTTAAAAGTATCTATTATGCTTCTCACAAACCTTCAGATTAAGGCTGCCCTGCACTCAGAATACATCTTCAAATCACAAAGATGTCAAAATAAATTATTTCAGGGTTCTTAATCATTTGCCTTTTTGGCACCATTTGGGATAAGGGGGAAACTCCATGCAGATTTTACACGAACCCTTGGCTTTCCTGCCCCTATAAGTGTTTTATTCTGTGACTAACCAGGGCTCCCACGGTTGTGTTTCTTCATTTTATTGCAGTCAGATTTCCCCCTTTGCATTTGCATTAGCAATTGCCTTCGTTCCCACCACCGCTCAAAGGGAAGGTGGGTGGCATTTTTGCATTGCGCAAGGCAAATGCCATAAGATGCCGAAAGAACTTGATGATGAGGGAGGCGTCTGCAATGAAAGTGAAGTGGTTACAACAGAATAAAGATATCAGTCTGGATTTGGTGAGTGAATCACCACGTTGTCTACGCCAGGGAGTCAAACAGGGTTGCTTCCCATTCCCAAATGAAGGACCTCCCTTCTGCCTTAGGCAATCTCCTAATTTTGACTTCCTTTGTGTGTCCGGGGTGGTGGTGGGGCAGCCCAGTTGATTGAATTCCCCAAGGTGACATTCTAAAGGTTGGAGAAATTCCTCTCTCCCTTCTTCTGACTGTTTGGCCCCAGGCTCAGTCAGACCTACAGCAGGCCCACATCAATCAATGGGACACTTATTTGTCATAATTCATTAAGGACATTCCATTGATTCCAGAGCCCGGTCTGCTTTAGATTGTCTTCGTTTGCTCTTTGGCCGTCCGTTTCTCCTAAACTTCCATTAACCAATTTCACGTTTACTGTTGATACCTTAGACATCCCTTGTTTTTCCATTTTATCTCCATTGGCTCTTTGTGGCCTGGCCATGAGTTTAAATGCCAACTATAAACTTTGGAGTAGACTGGAGGAAAAGGTGGCAAACCCATGTGGCCAATAAACAGCAAATGAGGAACAGCCAAAGATGTTTCTAAGCAGCTCCAAAGCGCACTACTCACTTGCCTTTGATCTGCTGCTCCATGTAAGTTATGGAATAAATACCCCATATGCAAGTAGATAAATAGGTACCACTGTAAAAAGCAGGAAGGTAAAAAGTGTTCCATGCACAGAAATGTACCGTAAAAAGTGTTCTGAGCGCAGAAATGCATTCAGCCATGATGGCCACATGGCTCCGGACTTGCACAACACTGGCTCTTTGGCTTAAAAATGGAGATGAGCACCGTCCCTAGTCAGACACAACTATCATGCATGTGTGTGAGGAAACTTTATTGTTGTTCAGTTGTTCCGTCGTGTCCGACTCTTCGTGACCCCATGGAGCAGAGCATTCCAGGCCCTCCTGTCTTCCACTGCCTCCCGGAGTTTGGTCAAATCCATGTTTGTTGCATTGATGACACTGTCCAACCATCTCATTCTCTGCTCTCCCCTTTTCCTTTTGCCTTCAGTCTTTCCCAACATCAGGGACTTTTCCAAGGACTCCTCTCTCCTCATGAGATGGCCAAAGTACTGGAGTCTCAGCTTCAAAATCTGTCCTTCCAGTGAACATTCAGGGTTGATTTCTTTCAGGGTGGATAGGTTTGATCTCCTTGCAGTCCAGGGGACTCTCAAGAGTCTCCTCCAGCACCTCAGCTCAAAAATGTCAATTCTGCGGCGACCAGCCTTCTCTATAACCCAGCTCTCACTTCTATACATCATTTGGGGTAATTTCTGCACCAGGGTGACATTCAGAAGCAAGAACCTTCCAGTGTCTGTGAACTCAGCAGGTGGCTGGAAAAACCATAGCTTTGACTATCCAGACCTTTGTTGGCAAAGTGATGTCTCTGCTCTTTAAGATGCTGCCTAGATTTGCCATCGCTTTCCTCCCAAGAAGCAGACATCTTTGAATTTAATTGCTGCAGTCACCATCTGCAGTGATCAAGGAGCCCAGGAAAATAAACCCTGTCACTGCCTCCATTTCCTCTCCTTCTGTTTGCCAGGAGGTGATGGGGCTGGTGGCCATGATCTTAGGTTTTTTGATGTTGAGCTTCAGCCCATTTTTTCACTCTCCTCTTTCACCTTCATTAAGAGGTTCTTTCATTCCTCCTCACTTTCTGCTATCAGAGTAGCATCATCTGTATATCTAAGGTTGTTTACCTTTACCTTTATTCTATACCAGCTGGCTTGGTAACTCAGTAGTCCAGGTATTTGGCCACAGAGCTGGAAGTTTGTAGTTTGAATTCCCATGGAGAAGAGTTAGCCTGTGTAGCCCTGGGCACGCAGGACAAAATGAGAGTATCAAGGGAATCACAAATAAATGAATATATCCACTTGATATATCAAATGACTTTCCAGTGTCTGTGAACACACCAGGTGGCTTTCAGAAAACTACCTTGTCTGTTTCAGCATATTAAACAAAAGGAGTAGTATTGTGGCAGCTTGATGATTTGCAGATTTATCTCAGGATAGTCTGTGGTGGATTGCAGCTCACTTCATCAGACACATGCAATTTGATGGGGATGTTATTTATTTTATTTAAAATATTTTTACCCCACCCTTTTTCCTTAAAAGAACCCAAGGTGGGCTTGACATCATCCAAAAATATTATTAAAGCAAACAATATTGAGTACTGTATACATATATTCACTGTTTCATACACACCTGTATACAGATATATAAATATACAACATAAAATGACTTCAAGAGCAACTCTATTTCTGCTTGTATCTCTTTTGCCTTTCCCTCTCCCTTCCTCCTTCTGCCTTGTGGGGCACCTTGGTCCACAACAAGATCTAGCAAACTCAAAGATTAACATAAGAACATAAGGAGAGCCATGCTGGATCAGGCCAAAGGCCCATCTAGTCCAGCTTCCTGTATCTCACAGTGGCCCCACCAAATGCCTCTGAGAGTGCACGAGACTGGATATCTGTCTCCTGATCCCACTCCCCTGCATCTGGCCCTTGAAGTACCCTGGTTTTAAGCCTGGAGATTACACATCTTCATCATGGTTTGTAACCTGTGATGGACTTTTCCTCCAGGAATCTGTCCAATCCCCTTTTGAAGGCTTCCAGGTCAGGTTCCATCACCACATCCTGTGGCAGGGAGTTCCACAGACTAACAACATGCTGGGTGAAAAAATATTTTCTTTTTTTTGTTCTTACTGTCCCAGCCCTCAATTTGATTGGATGTCCCCTAGTTCTGGTATTTTGTGTGTGAGAGAGTCCCTCTATCCACTTTACTCATGCTCTGCATTATCTTGTACGTCTCAATCATATCCCCTCTCAGGCGCCTCTTTTCCAGACTAAAGAGCCCAAAATGTTTTAGCCTTTCCTCATAAGGGAGGTCCCCCAGCCCAGTCATCACTTTAGTCACTCTCTTCTGCACCTTTTCCAGTTCCACTATGTCTTTCTTGAGATGCGGTGACCAGAATTGAACACAATACTCCAGGTGGGGCCTTACTGTCGTTTTGTACAATGGCATTATAATGTTGGCTATTTTATTTTCAATTCTCTTTTTGATAACCCCTAGCATGGAATTGGCCTTCTTCACCACTGCCACACATTGGGTGGACACCTTCATGGAGCTGTCCACCATCACACAAAGATCTCTTTCCTGATCCATCACAGATAGCTCAGAGCCCAATATGCATTAAGAACATAAGCATTTACTTAAGAACATAAGCATTTACAATTGATTTACATTTGGGGCTGGTTTAAGCCAGCCATTTGCATTTGCGGTTTGGGGTCGTGTGAAAAGGCGGTCACTTGGGTTTTGGACTCTTTGGGGTTGGTCGCTTAACAAGAATATGGGAGTACAGTAAATCTCAGAACCTCTGTAGGTTATTTTGGCTTACAGGCCTCTGCATGAATAATACCTCAAGTCTACATAGTGGGTTTCTCGGCAACCTCCCTCTCACACTCTGCTGACCCTCAGCATCCCTGCCTGGTTCTAGCGCCAGGAGGCCAACCTGTCTTTGCCCTCCTCCCATGCCCTCTTTTCCCAGTCTGCTGAAGCTGTGGCTGAAACAGGTGTGACTCTTCCCCGCAGGCCTTGGTATTTATCTACACAGGGCTGTTCTTGGCACCTGGTGAATTTCCACAACGGCCACTGCAAAATGGAAACAAATGGTGCTTGTCGATGGGTTTGGACCAGCTAGGATCCCGGTGAACATCTCTTCTTTGACTCTGGATGAAGACAGAAAGCCATGAGTGCCTTAAAAGAGGGGCTCCCAACTGAGGGTAAACTACAGGTGTTTGTAAACGACCTCTCCCAGAAATCCTGGGCAGCACAGCTAGTGGTGAAGGCTTCTGAGAACATCTGGGGACCCAAGTTTGGGAACCACTGCCTTAGACGATTTATTGCACAAGTAATTGATATGGATGAGGCATAATAAATATGACAAAATGACGCACACAGCGCCTTTGAATGCTGGGGACTCCTCCAAAATCTGTGCTTGAGGCCAGGTGGGTACTGCATGGATGGATGGATGGTCTTTTCACCCTGGATACCCCAAAATACTTTTATACCCTGCCCCCTTTTGCTGAACCTAGTGGGGGAGTGAGGAAGACAATGTCTATTTGTGACGTACTCACAACAAATACTTGACTGTAACAACATTTTTATATTGTTATGTTACCCATCCACCAGAAGGGAAGGATACTACAGTATTATCATGCAAAGTGGCAATGAAAATGTTATCACTTTTTGTAAGATAAGCTCTGCTTTTTCCTGAAGTTGAGTCATGGCAACTGGACTTTTTTCCTTGTTAAGTCAATATATTTCACAACTCATACAAGTAGCTTCTTCAGTCTGAAGAAGGTTAGTAGGAGACCTCCAATTTATCCACCACCTTGGCTTCACTTCACCCTGGTCTGAATAAAACAGTTAAATGAACAATGGCCTGGAGCATATGAAAGTCACACATCTGAAGCCCTTCCAACACTCATTAAGGATGGTTCATTAGCAGTGACCTTCCTGGTCTTTCATATATCCCCAGAAAAATCAGGACTACTTCACATATGCATCCATCTACACTCACAGGTCCTACTGTTCCTACTAAATTCCTGGAACCATACTCGTAAAACTGTACAGGTTTTGTACTTGTAAAACTGTACAAAAACGTACTTTATACAGAACATTTTCCATCCAATACAAATTAACTGTTAGATTCATGTGGACACTTCTAGAAGAGAAAAGTCAGATTTAGGGTGGCGCTAGCATTTGAAAAAAATGGATGACTTTGCTGGGGGGAATTAATGCTTGTCGGACCGGATAGAGTTTCCTGTTACTCTGATATGCAGGCAAATTAAAAAAACCAGCACCGATCGGCCCCAGGAACAGCCAGTGGGTGCTATGAAAAAAGAAAGAAAAAGAAACCCGGATCATCAGTGTGGTCCCACGACATCTACCTCCTTAAAAGCTGGATTTTGAAAAAGGCAAAAATTCCCCAACCTCCTAGGTGAGTCACAGAAACCTCACTTAAGGGAGCATTACCGGGTTTTCTTTTCTTCTTTTTTTTCAAAAAGCCCGGTGGCCGTGAGGATGGCATTTTTGGGCACGATTTATTTAGTAATTTAAACTGTTTTTAAAGGGACGTGGGACCGAGCCCTCAGTCACTAATAGCACAAACACACCCTTGGGAAAAGGCAGCCTGTGATAGATAAATCTGCAAGGCCCATTTTTGGCAGTGTCCACAGTACAGCTAGGCACGACATCAGCACAGAAAAAATGATTTACCTGGTGACCAGCAATCTCATAGATTTTACTGACAATCATAGGAGTGATACTTCCAAGTTTATTAGTTATGTATCATCAAGTTGGACACAACTTATAGAGGCTTCACTCTAATAAGTCTTTCAAAGTAACGCAGATATTTAAGGAGGGGGTTTATGGATCCAAAAACAAATTAGCCTCAAAGGTGGAAAGAAAGATACATTTGTGATTTGTAGTACGAATAGTTGTAGTAACTATTCCTAATGAAAGGTCCCTATTGGCTGTGGTTAGGCTACTGAGTTAGCCAGATCATCAGAAAGTTGCAACAGGGCTGCCTTGGTTTGATGGAGATAAAGAAATGAGCAGAGGTAATGCATAATAATTTTTAAAAAGGAAAAATCATAAATGTGGCTGGAAAATTGACATCATGTTTCATAGACAATGAAAATTCGTGCCATGGGTCAAGAAGACCAAATAAATCATTATTCTTTTTTTTTAACAAGAGTGTTTATCCATAGATATATAGGTATGCAGGCATCTGCTTGCTTGTATCTAACAAGATAGGGCACCACCTACCTGAGTTACGTCTTTTACTTACTACTATAATAGAAAAGAAATTGCCCGTTTTTAAATGCCTATTTGGCAGGAGTACAACTTAATAGAGGCTATGGATGCCTTACTTAGGAGTGTTTTGAGGGAAACATGCTTTTGTGGTGATGAAAGTCAACACACTTGTTTGCATTATCAGACATGTGAACAATCACTCTCAAAAGTTCCAGAACTTCCTATGTCCTCGTTTGACTCCAGTCAGGTAAAATATGCCAGAGAGCTGTAGCCTGCTGTGCTAAGTGACTCTTTGTACTATGCCAGATTTCTGAAAACCTTCCTGAGCATGTATACATTATAACACACAGCACACAGAGCTACATAAAGGTAAAAGATGTGGAATTCCATTTGAATACTCGGAAGAACTTCCTGACAGTTAGAGCTGTTCAGCCAGTGGTTCTCAGCCTGTGGGTCCCCAGATGTTTTTGGACTGCAACTCCCAGAAACCCCCTCCAGCACAGCAAGTGGTAGAGGCTTCTGGGAGTTGCAATCCAGGAATATCTGGGGACCCACAGGTTGAGCACCACTGTTAGCAGTGGAATATGCTGCCACGGAGGGTGGTGGAGTCTCCGTCTTTGGAGGTTTTTAAGCGGAGGCTGGATGGCCATCTGTCAGGGGTCCTTTGATGAGGGTTCCTGCATGGCAGGGCTTGGACTGGATGGCCCTTGAGGTCTCTTCCAACTCTATGATTCTATGAATGAATGCTCCCATAAAATGGAGAATATTGAGCCTCTGAAAGTGTA
The DNA here is from genome assembly GCA_029282475.1 of Phrynocephalus forsythii. Classification (NCBI taxonomy): domain Eukaryota; kingdom Metazoa; phylum Chordata; class Lepidosauria; order Squamata; family Agamidae; genus Phrynocephalus; species Phrynocephalus forsythii. The sequence continues at coordinate 103,288,999 of JAPFRF010000006.1, read as the reverse complement.
TGCAGGTTATTATCTTGGGGGATAATTTATTTTGGTCATGAAGGCAGATTTGAAGGAGAGTCGGGTATGAGATGCTCGGTAATTCAGTGGCTTAACCTTTGGACTTCAATTCCCCACGGTTCTTCCTATGAGTAGATCCAGCCTGTGTAGCCTTGGGGAAACTGCACAGTCCCCAGCACACCGCCAGAAGAACGGAATGGTAAACCACTTCTATATATTCTCTATCTCAAAAGCTCTGAAATCAGAATTTACTTTATGGCATGCAATGGTGGTGGTGGTGGTGGTGGTGGTGGTGGCGGCGGCGGCAGCAAAGAAATTATTCCTTATCTTGTATGTCATGCTTGTGACTGTTTCACTCACATATAAAATGCTGTTTTCAAAAACTGTATCAGACGGTGAAACGTAGAACAAGGCAACTCTGTTTGAAAATTGATGATGCATCCATAGACTAAAATTTTCATGATATTATCTTGTTTTATAGAATTTACTGTGGCCCTGCTGTCAGATGGGCGGTCTAGAACTCTAAATGAATACCTAGGCTTACGTTTTTGATTTTCTTGTGTCACAACATTCCTCTTAGCATACCTGACAGTGACTGAGGTGGATGCCTGTTCCAGTCCTCATTATACTGAGGTGGGCACTGGCATTAAATTCTACTATCTGGTGTTTCCCAAGTCTAGCATATAAGTCAAGTTTCCCCTATCTTTTTGTAACAGAGATTAAGTCCCCCGCATAGCTTTTTCAGGTTATGTCACTAGATGGCAATAAACCCCAGGGTTTTGCATTGTGGGTGATGCACACTTCATTGGAAGGCACAGCATTGGAAGAATGTCCTTGGGCAGCCTTTCTACCTACTCCTGGAGTCCATTCCACCCTCCATGGCAGTGAATCCTGGCCTTTGTCATATAGGATGCCAATGCCTGGCATAAGCCTTGCTTTGACACATGGCTCAGCCTACATTAAAGCTGGCATCCTTCCTTGTCGAATGGCCTCATTTCTAGATGGCACTGTATATAAATCTAATAAATAAATTTATAAATTAATACATTTTTCTTTTGGTAAGGTTTCCCTGAGTGATTTGGCTGCCTGAGTGGTTTTATTTTAATGGAATGCTATACCCTGCTGCTTTGAATGTGTTTTGGTGTTCCTTCTGTTTTTTGGATAGTATTTGTTTGATCCTTGAATATGCCTTAAATGTTCTGGGCTATAGATTGTCCCTCATTACTGTAAGCCACCTTGGGTCCTTTTCCAAGGAGAAAGGTGGGGTAAAAATATTCAAAATAAATAAAAATAAAAACTTGTATATTTACTGTTTTAGCCTTTATGTTCTCCTTTAATGATGTAAGCCATTTTGGCTCCTTATAAGTAGAAAGAGGGGGTAAAAATATTTTAAATAAAAGTTTAAGATAACTTAAAACTTATCATTCTTTACAGAGTAATAAAAGTTATTCTGTAGATCTTGTTCCTGAGCTCTTCATCTCTTGTATGACAGTGCATCCAGTCCATCCGTACGTACCAAATGCTTTAGAGCAGTGGTTCTCAACCTGTGGGTCCCCAGATGTTCCTGGACTGCAACTCCCAGAAATCCTGGCCAGCTCAGCAAATGATGAGGATTTCTGGGTGTTGCAGTCCAGGAACATCTGGGGACCCACAGGTTGAGAACCACTGCTTTAGAGGGACAGATAACCTTTTTTCTACTTTTGGGTATGTCAGGCAGAACTGTGAGCCAGCATCCCTCAGTATGGACTCAAATTACAAGAAGCCCGATTTAGGCAAATTATCAGGGGAAATGTCTTAACAGTTAGAGCAGTATGACAATGGAACCAATGAGTTTGGGGGGTGGTAAGTGTTCCAACTTGAGGTGTTCAAGGGAAAATTGGACAACTGTCTGTGAGATCTGCTGTGATTTAAATTCCTACATTGAGGAGGGGTTTGGACAATGGCCTTGGAGGCTCTTTTCAACTCAAGTAATTTTATGGTTCTATGATTATTGCCTTTTGAAATGGCTGTGGTGCATAGCAGTTAAAACCAAGTGGTGCTATTTAAATGGGTATCTCATAATATCCGGGGTTATCGGATGATGGTACTGAACCTCCAGCAATCACAGATCTAGCACTGATAGGGGCCAAATGGGTGCACAGTCCCTCAGGAGCCTCGTGGCGCAGTGGTTAAATGCCTGTCCTGCAGGTAAGACTGTGCTCACAACCTGGGTTCAATCCCTGGTAGCAGGCTCAAGGTTCACTCAGCCTTCCATCCTTCCGAGGTCGGTAAAATGAGTACCCAGCTGGCTGGGGGGGGGCAATGTGTAGCCTGCACACTGTAATTAAAATTGTAAACCGCCCAGAGACTACTTGTAGTGGTATGGGGCTGTATATAAGCAGAACACTTTTTGCCTTTTGCTTTTTTCATTAATACCTGATAAAGTGAGGTATGAACCTGGAAGTGAAGGTTTACTATTGATTAGTTTTTGTTCAGTCACTGAAGAATCTTCAGTTTAAGGATGGCAGTGGGAAGTCCTGTCACAGAAGACTACAGTCGGATCCTGGTATCTGTTGCGGATCGGTTCCAGGTCTTTCCGTGGATAACAAAAAACGTAGATAAGAGAGAATGCCAATCCCCCAAAAAAAAGCCTGCTGTTTTGTGACAGTAGTTTGCTTTACAGCTGCTATTTTGCGACAGTAGCTTGATTTACGGCTGCTATTTGTAACTGAATCAGTGGTTAATGAATCAGTGGATACAGGGGTCCTACTGTATTTGCAAAACTTTAATGACCAATATACATAAAATCATAGAACAGTGAAGTTTGAAGGGGCCTATAAGGCCATCAAGTCCACCCCACTGCTCCACGCAGGAATACAAATCAACAGCGGCGTAGCAAGGTTTTGGGGTGCCTGGGGACAAAGTTGTTTTTGTGCCCCTCTGGCTCTCCCCAACCCCATTGCACCCACCCAGCAAGATGGGGGGGGCAATCCTGCAGGCGTGGGTTGGGCGCATGGGCGGGTGCACGGGTTGACGTTTGTGTGTGTGTGTGCATGCACCGCAGCCACCACGCTCGCACGCCTGCCTGCCTGCTTGCTTCGCCGCTCGCGTGGCGCACGGCAGCGGAAGAGGCAGCTGCGATGGAGTGGGTCCTGTTGCCAAGCCTGAGGACTGCTGGCTGGAGGGCGCAGGGCTTCCTTCTCCTCCTCCCCCTCCAGGCACCCCCAGATTGCTGCGCCTGGGGCAGATGTACCCTTCTGGCCTCCCCAGATACGTCCCTGCAAATCAAATGATGTCTGCTAGGTGGTTGTCACATGCTCTTTACCAAACAGTCCTCCCTGCAAAAAGCCCCCCCCCCACTTTCTAGCAGAGGTAAGGGACAAAACCTGTGCCCTACAAAGCCGACAGGTTTACTTCAGCCTTTTACCATGCAAGAGGTGTGACTAATACCTCAGGACCTTGTTAAGGCAACTTTAGTGTTTCCTCTGGATTATATATAAACTGTGCAATAAACCACAATGTTTGACTGCTTACGCCTAGAAGTATTTTTTTTAAATGTTACTTTCTTTATATCCTACAAAAATGTTCCTTAGCCTTACCATCCTTCTGGCAGTGAAATCCAGGCACTACAGAGAACTCTAGCTTTCCAAATAGACTCCAGTCCCACTTTTTGCGAGTAAACAATTTAAACCTGGTGGAGTGTCTGCAACCTTACATGCAGCCTTTAGTAGTTTGAGTGGGAGGAATGTTTTTGGCTGGAGAGACTGTCCATCTATCCAGAAAGAAAACGAAGGATGTGTGGCCATCAGTCCCACTATTTGGTCCACCTGGAGGGGTCAAAGGTAGGAAGCGAACATGTTTTTTAAAGTCTATTATAACACCTCTGTGTACTCTTCCTGCCAGATCCTGAAAAGTGTTGCCATGTCAAGGCTGACTTGACAATATAAGACTGAGATCAAATAATGCCTGGACTCTTTTTGCTTTAGAAACTAAAATTAATCCACTGAGGTTATTTGTAATTGGACTTTGCATTGGACTTGCTCTTTGTGATCTGTGTCAGATGAGACTTAATCAGCACAAACAACTGTCAAAAAACTGATGAAGCAAAAGGGGGAAAGCGAGAAAAATGTTTTAGTATGCCTGGCCCCCTCGCTGGAAATGTTTAAATGAATGTTTAAAACCTAGTTATTTAAGCAGCCTTTCCCAGAGTCTGGGACACAGCTCCCAATGGTACATTTTATGCTCTAGTAGTCATTCCCACCACACCCTGTTCTGATATTTACCGTATTTATTTTTATTGCATTTGTCTGTACAGTATTTGTTTTATTTACACTGTTGTAAACCACCCATGGTGGCCTTATAGCTAGATGGGTGGTTTTGTAAATTGAATAAATAAATAAATAAATAAATAAATAAATAAATAATAAATAGTACTTCTAAGATAAATATAATTTCAGTGTGACCTTCCCAAAGATTAAAATCTATTTCTTCAGACCTGTGGGATCTATGAAAGCTCATAATAAAATAAAACTGCTAGTCTCAATATGCTCCTGTATTTTGTTCTATCTCCCCACCCCCTTTTTTCTTTTGCCAACATGCTGAGACAGAATCACTTGGTTACTGCCTGTACTGCAAGTAAAACTGTGCTCACGACCTGGGATTCAATCCCAGGTAGCCAGCTCAAGGTTCAATCAGCTTTCCATCCTTCCGAGGTCGGTAAAATGAGTACCCAGCTTGCTGGGGAGGGGGCAATGTGTAGTCTGCAAATTGTGATTAAACTGTAAACTGCCCAGAGACTACTTGAAATGGTATGGAGCGGTATACAAGCAGAACACTTTGTCTTTTTGGAAATGGCTGAAAAGGGACAGAAATTTGGTTACAATTTATTGTGTTTCGCAACTGTGTGGTGTGCTCATTCTTTCCGGTGTGTATATTCTTGGTCTTTGGGTTTGCAAAGGAACCTGTTGCTGTTTATAGAGTATGTTGTTAAGAAGATAATGTTAGTGTTAAGTCTCTGGGCAGGCATTACTGTGTTCTGCTCATTTTTTTCCAGGCCACCTCGAGAATAAATCAACACAAGCAGTTGCCTGGATTATCTAACCACACTAGCTCTCCGGAACCATCATCCTCCACACATGCCAGAAATGTGCCTGTTTTAACTCTCTTTTTTTTCCACAATGGGAGAAGAATGGTTTGTATGAGTAGCTACCCCCTTCTTAAAGCACATGATTTAGTGCCATTTTCTGCAGCCACAAAAAGCCACAACCAAAACAAAAATAGGCATCACGTCAGCTCTTTTTTCTCTGTAGTATCTATAGTGCTGATGATCACTGGAGATGCAGATTTGATATCATTTAATATTGGCAAAATCCTGCCATGCAACCTCACGCCCTGCAACAAGGATGACACCTCATGGCTGTTTCAAGGAAATAAAACGTTTTTATAATTATTTTTTAAAAAGAGAGATCCATTAGGGATCCAGTTCATCCTGAGGTAGCCTTTGGGGGCTTCAAAACCAGAGGAGGCTTTTAAAAGTCAGGAAATGGCTGTCATTGCTCCCTTTCCCATTTTATAGCACTGGAAGGTGGCTCTGGAGCAAATGGAATGGCCAGGGATTCCTAAGCCAGAGGGATGCTCTAGGAAACTTTTGTACTGCACCCAAATAAGATAAGATAAGATAAGATAAATCTTTATTGATCCCACATCTGGGGAAATTTACTTGTTACACAGCTCCCAATATAAAAAAAAACAAATAAAGATAGCTAGGTGCACAAAAAAGTGTAAAGTGTGTGAGAGAGAAAACAAAATAGCTAATAGAGATTAAATAAAATAAGAAACCCAATATACAAATATTACACTAAAATTTTGTATATAAAAATAAATATAAAGAGAAGCTACAGTATATATACCTCATATAAATATGTTAAACTGTAGAGTTGAAGAGTCTCACAGCAGTGGGAATAAAGGACCTGCGACAGCGCTCCTTCCCACACCGGGGTATGTCTGAGTCTGCCACGGAAGGAGCTATGCAAAGCCTCCACTGTCTGGTGCAGTGGGTGAGAAGTATTGTTCATAATGGATGCCAGCTTGGCCAACATCCTCCTCTTACCCATCTCCTCCACAGAATCCAGAGGGCATTCCAAGACAGAGCTAGCCCTCCTGACCAGCTTGTTCAGTCTGTTCTTATCCCGTTCAGTACTACCTGAACTCCAGCAGACTACAGCGTAGAAAAGAGCTGAAGCTACCACAGAGTCATAAAAAATCCGTAACATAGGCCTACACACTCCAAAGGACCTCAGTCTCCTCAGGAGATGGAGGCGGCTTTGACCCTTCTTGTATAGGGCATCAGTGTTATGAGTCCAGTCCAGTTTATTATTTAAGTGAACATCCAGGTACTTGATGCTGTTCACTATCTCAATATCTAAGCCCCGGATGTTCACTGGTGTAAAAGGTAGTGTCTTTCTCTGGAAGTCAATCACCATCTCTTTCGTCTTGCTGGTGGTGGCCTGGCCCTGGTTGAGGACGACAATTTGGTCACGTGGCATCAAGTTGCACAGCAAGATTTCAGCCGCTCTATATTACTTTGTGACCACCTATAAATTACTTTGCCATCTTGCAGACAGTATAATCATCTGATGTGTGGAAATGAAAACCTCTCTCAAGTGGAAATCATAACCTGTGGGGCTGACACAAGTTTTAACGTCCTATGTTGTGGGGGAGTAGAGCAGAACAATGTGAAAATACAGTGGTGCCTTGTATAAAGGAATTAATTCGTTCCAAATGAAATTAGGTTAAGCAAATTTTCCTTTATACAAATTCCCATAGGAATGCATTGAAAATGGAGCAATCCCATTTTTATTTTGTATGGATTTTCTCCATAGGTTATTATATTAAGCAAATTTCCCCTATCTCCGGAATTTTTTATGTTGTACAGATTTTATGTTATACAAGCTGTTTGTTATACAAGGGTCCACTATATCAGTGTTTTTCAACCTTTTTGGGGCAAAGGCACACTTGTTTCATGAAAAAAATCACGAGGCACACCAACATTAGAAAATGTTAAAAAATTTAACTCTGTGCCTATATTGATGTAATTTTTCAATTTTTCCCACGCCTGGTGTGCCGTTGGAAAAGCTGAAAAACACTGAATATCAGCTTTGTGTTCAGCCAAACAGGCCCAGGTTGAATGATAAATAAAGTATTTTATAATTTTTCATATTTCTGTTTCAAA